>JBCEZX010000043.1:2532271-2607971 GCA_039654345.1 Cataglyphis cursor | reverse complement strand
TATATATATTTATACAAATAGAATATTAAATTACACAGAAATATTAAATTATAGATCAATTATTTAAATTAACGATTAATATATCACGTAAGGCATGAGTAAAAAATTTATTTGTTATTCGAAATTAATAAGAAGATGTCTTTATTCTCCCGCATCTGGGCAAATTCTAAGCTGCATGATAAAAAGATTGAGATAATTAAATAATTAAATAATCACTCACAGCCAAATATATTTCAGATGAGCAGCGATAACTTCTCCTGATTAATTCGTTACAGCTCCCACGATGATCTTCGATGATCCTCGATGATCTTATATATTCCTCGATGATTTTGAATGTTCCTCGATACGCACCGACGATTCACACACGATAATAAAACACGCGAATCAATATATTGGGCGCTCTAACACAATTCGACGCGATCGATATCGGTCAATAGATAATTTAAATTCCTCAATTATTACCGACCGTAGATTCACTCGGCACTCCGGACACTATCGCGCGCGATACTACGCAAAATTCGAAATGACGCGCCATCATGGCGGACGCGCCGATATTTGGCGCGCAAATATCGTAGATAAGCGCGATCGCATATCAATGAAATCCGCCGCGGCGACGAAATCTCTCGATACTCTTCGATGCTCCTCGATGCTTTTCGATAACCTGAATACTGAATACGACACGACTACATCGCGAAACATCTGCTTATTGAAAACTAATTAGTCGTTGCTTCGACGGAGCATGAAATGCATATCGATCACGCATATCGAGATGCACGGTTAATTACGGTTAATCGCGAGATCGCACAAGCCGATTAACGCAGAGGTGATACCTGTCACTAAAATCGGCATCCTCGACGTTCGTCCGGATGCGAAGTTCGTCCTGGACGGATTAGAAAGACGCGAAAAGACGGAGCGATCGCGATTCGACTGCACACCGGCGAGGCACGGCTTCAAATAATGGTCCGGTTCGAAATTCAGTCACGTGACCGCGACTAATTTCGCGCGACATAACTCCCTAGCCGTTACACAACTATACGTACATATGTATATATAATATTTCAAATACTAATTATTCAAATATTAATTGGATGTTGTATACAATCTATATATATTATAATTTCTCTCTGTAATGTACGTATGTACACTGTGGCGACGTTATTTCTCCTGCATATTTTCTCATATAAAGTTAAAAATATTTGAAACGTACTCGCACATCTAAATATTTGTGCACTATGACTGTTGATTAAAAAATACCGCACTGTCAAGCTTAGTGCAAATATTAAGTATATGTACACATGTATACTTATAGCATATGTATACTATAGAGAGAAATTACAATATATATTTCTTAAATTGTTATATATAACATTCAATTAATATGAATTTGAAGCACCGAAAGAGAAAGAGAGAAAATTAATTATTAATTATATCAAATTATCTTCCTTCTTTGTCGCGATCGCGTTTAAAAGAAGATTTTGACGGAGCGTCTCGAAATACTATATCACTGTTCGAGTGTCGTCGTGCGAATGACGTCAGAGTCGTGGCACGTAAACAATAGCGCGCTAATGTTTACTTCGCCAAGGCCGATCCATGCTATGTTATTGTAATAATTCGCTATCGAAATATTTTACGCACTATGACATATGTATACGAATATTAAATTATAGCATATTAAAATACAAATGAATTATTTATTAAACGATTATATAGCGCGAAACATATCTTTATATTAATTACTGGATTCTACTCGAATTTGATTGTTTTATTCTGCGTATTCTTTGTAATTACTAATAAATTTAATAATCTTATATATTGTTAACAGTTCAATAAATTTAAAAAGATTTTTTTAATAAGTAATGCAACATTAAATCAATTTTATTTTATAACATTTATTATTATTTATTACTTAATACATGTATTATATTTATTTTTTCTTCAGCAATCAGGATCAAACCCACTAGAAACCAACAGAAATTTAAAAATTTCTTTCCACAAGCATTTTACTATTAAAGATATTATTCTAAAATGCAGAATTTCTTTATTTTTCGTGTCATTTATATGTGCATATACATTATATGTATACATTACATATGTATATATCATTAACTTGATATAAAATAATAAAATAATTAATTTTTTGCTTCAAATAAATTAAGTAATAATAAATAAATTAAATAATTAAATTAAATAATTGTCCTCTTAACTTTTTTATTACTTATTTTTTAAATAACTCCTCATGTACCATAAAGATGTCCCTGTATCAATATTAATTAATAGAATTTTTATATTTTATGAAAAGTTTTACAAGAAAGACTAATTATAAAGACTAATATAAGATTATATTAAACTATAAAAACAAAATAGGCATCATGATATTGTGTTACCATTTTTGCAAAGGAATGAAATAAACATTATGACTTAAAACTATTAAGATTTTACATTTAATTGGTATATTTCTTTATATATAGATACATGAGAGATATCGATGATATATAATATATTAATTGGACATTGATTCCTGCAGAATGGTTATGCTTCGAGCATCGAAAACATCGATATATTGAATATTTACAAAAGTACAAAAGCTTACAAAACATCGATTACTATACAGCAAACTCTTCTAGTCACCTTTTACATCTTTCTTTTTCTACACATCGAAAACTAGTTTTAATGGCGGCATAAAGCCGATATAATAGTTTTCTATTCGTCTAAATTGTAATAATCGTATCATTTTTCTAACTTAGAAAATCAGACTTTTAGTTTTCCGGGAGCAATTAACTAGCTATATATTCACTGCTTATCTAGGCCTTTTATGTATTTGTTAATAACGGTAGATATTATTTTAATGGATAAAAAATCATTCCTTTTTATCTGAATAAACAATATTGTTTATTGTTTAAACACCACAAATTTTACGTATTATTACGAGATGTTAATTATCTTATTATTATCGCATTTTTTTTCGTTCAAGATAAAATTATTGATTCTTATAAATAAAATAAAAAATATATAGTACTAAAACATATGCTACAGATGATTTGCTGCATTATTTTGATTCAGACAATGAACAGGAACTTTATGAATGTCTCATCTTGCTTTAATATTAGATTACTATTGCTAGCAAGATTTTGCAAAATTAATTATGCTTAATTGCTGTTGATTTTAATTAACAAAATATATATTGCAGCTTGTATCCCAAGTAAAATTTGTCTTGCATAATTTATTAGAGTAATTAATATACAATATTAATAAAACATTGTATTAGTTTACAAGTATTTTATCTGCAAGCCAAATTAGCACCTTTGTCAATTTATATGTCTTTCAATTGATATGTCTTTTATAAAAAATAATAAAAAAATTATACGTATATATTTCTTTAAAAAAGCACATCCATTCAATATGCATTATTCCGTTATATAATTATGTATTGTTTTCCATTGCAAAATTATTTGTATTAATCGTATTTTATCAATTTCACATAATTGTAATTTATAAATATCTTTCTAATCAAAAAATTTTAATAATAATTGCAAATATTCAAAGTATGCTACTAATAATCATACATTCAACATTTTATAAATGCAATATTTGCTTCAGAAATGTTGATGTTATTTTTACATCCAATTAATTTTTTGTTTTGCAAAGGTACTTATGTTAATTTTTCGCGCAAAATTTTTCTAAAAATGTATGAACATTTAATATCCGATTTGGCAAATCCTTATAATGTGCATTTTGTAAAGAATATTATATAACATTAATATATTTTTAATATTAATATAAAATTCTTGTAAGTGTTTTTCGTAATGGTGTTTAATTCGTCGTATAAAGTTTTCGCAGAAAAAATGTCTGTATTCAATATATAAATGTACCAAATTTTACATAAAATTTGCTGGACAACAAACTTTTATGTATCTTTCCGTATTATATGTACGATTGGAAATATGTTTCACGCATTACATGTGTAAAAACGCTTTAGTAAATCAACATATCTTTTACGAATGATATCAAATTATTAATGAGATATACATACTTGTAAATGATATTGAGGAACATTATTTGTATTTATAATTATAATAGGTTGCCTACATAATTTGTTTTTAAATGCGATTAATTCTTAACAGAAGATTTTGGTGAGAATGTGTTAAAAAATGATTTATTTATCGAGTCTTTTTTTAGGGTTCATGGAGGTTCTAATGGCGTTCTCGAGAATCTTCCTTATGAGCGCTATGTCTGCGTGTTTCTTGACCACTGGGTGTAACAGGTCGTCGTTTTGATCTTTTGAATTTGGCAATATCTTCGCCGAATACGTCGCCAGTTCGAAGAGCGGATATCAAGTCATCGAATTCGCCCTTGTTGTCATTTTGACCGTTACTGTTTGCTTCGTTCTTTTTGGTTAGCGATATGCTGTTTAAAATACCTTCTCGCGAATTTTTCCTTTCTATTGTTCTCTTTCGAAGCTGCAATAATAATTTCAATGTCACGAGAAAGTTTTGTGAAATTATATAGCGAGTAAGATAAAGTGTTAAATATAAATTAAATATAAACGATATGAATATATATTTATTAATTACAAGATAGAATTGCTTACTTCCTGTTCCTGTTTTGCTCTACGTTCCTCTTCTTCAACCTTCTTTCTCATGTTTTCTACATCTTGTCTCGCTTCAGCCAGAGCTTGCAGGAAATTTTCAAAAATGCCGAAGAATTCATCTGGTTGAACACCAGCCGAATCCTCACCAAATAATCTCACTGCTCGATCAAACTATTTCAATAAAGAAAGATTACTTTATTAAATACAATTAATAATTGTCATATAGAGAGAGATTCAACAAAACATTATAACGCGTAATATATTACAGTTATATACTAAGTAAATAACTTACATTACTTGTTATTTTCATATTATTGAGACAAAAAATTTTCCCTGAAACTAAAAGTTTGCCATAATCATAATTGATATTACAAATATTCTTACTCTAGTCTTCATGTCTTGGAATAAGTCTTCAGCCTCTGCTAATCTACATGTGGCTTGCGCCTGGAAGTCCCTCATAGCTGGTAAAAACATATCACCCTGAAGTACCTGAGATTGACCTCGATGAAATTCTGAAAAATAAATAAAATAAAAATAGCACAAACAATATAATTAAAATCATCCATTTTCTTATTTCATACATTCTCACATACTTTTTAAAAACTATTATGAATTTTGTAGAGATACAGAGAAAAGAAAAATTTTATAACTAATAATAAGAGCAAGTAAAAAAGTTTTTAAATTATTTCCAATTACTTGTCTCTTTTACATACAAATTCCATTTAATTTACAAAACTCGATTATTATATAATTTTTATTATACCTATTTCCCTCTGAACATCCTGCAGTCCATTTTTAAGATTAGCGACCTCCTTTTGCAGGTCAGCCATACTGACTCTAGCTGCTGTCCTAACATGCGGCATATCCTCTTCGATATCCAAGACCTCTCTGAATCGAGCTTCGAGGATTTGCACGAGATAATGTAACAAAGTTGTACCCTTGGAGCAAGAAGACTTTGTGTCAACTAGACGATTTAAAGAAGCCAATCGAAAGCCGCATGCGTTACCCCGCGCGTTTCCGCGGTTTACGTAATTTCCTAACGCCAAGACTAATTCCAAAAGTTTTCTGAGTCTTCTTGATCTGGCCACTTGCCGACTTGCTTCCAGAACTGCTCGCATCCTTGGCGTCAATTCCGCGATGCTAGCCGCAAATTTCTTTTTGTAATGCAGAGAACGCAATCTCTGCTCATAATGCGGCACTCTAAAAACAAAAATATATGTTTTGTTTATGCATGTTTTATTGATTTGCACATGAAAAAATTTGGGTAAATCTTGACCTCGATGTTTAAGTAAATATAATAAATAAGTTTATCTTTATAGCAGTAATGGCTAGGAATTCGTAATGCTGCATTTATTTCGAAATTTTTAGCGAAACCAAATAGTAACTGATACAAACCGTAACTGATAATAACAAACAAATATAAATAAAAAAAAAAAAAAAAAAATAAACACATAAATAGAATATAACAAAAAAAAATGATAAAAGTAAGTACAATAATTGTGATTACTTAAAATCCATTTTCTATGATATATGTAAAAAAAAAGTAATTCGTGAGGTGTAAATTAATGTCAAGATTTACCAAAATTCGAATTCATGAATAATTAAAAGTCCAATCAAGATGGTTCAAAATAATCATTATAATATTTTTCAGTCTAATAATTTAAAACTAATTTCAAGTTAATAACATTGAAAATACAACGCACTTTGATATTTGATACAAAAAATTGTCGGCTCTGTTCTGCAATTCTTTCTGATGGATGTCTAACGAGGCGGCCTCCTCCGAGGATGGTATGTATTTGAGCAACTGCTCCACCATATCGATATGCAAAATGTTCTGTTGATCCATTGACAATATCGTCCTAGTGATTTCATTATCAGACATCTTCAATTTCGACAATAGTATCGTGCAGTTTTGTGCCCTTCTCGAATCGATCACTGACATCGTTTTCTTATTTTTTCCTAGTGTCCTTAAGTCTTCTATCGAGCCCTCCGTGGAGACACCATTCTTTTGATATGCGCAAAAGATTTTGTCGATGGACTCGAGATCCATTACATTATAAAGTTTAGTATCGTCCAACTCAGACCATATTGTGCCTTGCAATTTTTGCTCAGGTATTTTTGACCAATTAAATGACTTCAAAGGATTACTCGGCTGCGGAACGTTCTTTATTATCTCCACCTGAAATATTTAATTTAAATTATGCAAATAAAATTATCTAACTAGGCACAATTATTAATTATATTTTTTGACACATCTAATTGTATGATATGTTACATTACGTAATACATATAAAAAATTGATTGTTTAGTTTAATGACATTTTACATATATATAGTTATTATTAATAATATATAGTTTTTTATATAGTTATTAATATTATTTATTATTATTAATTATAATAATTTAAATAATATAATAATGACCTTCATTGGTGGAGGGGCAATCGGCATTAAACAAGGAGGCGGTGGTGGTGCTAATGGAGGAGGTGGTGGTGGTGGTGGAGTAGGTTTTGTCTCAACCTTCTCAAGTACTTCATCTTCCACGATTTTCAAAGTAGCTTTTGCATCGTCTGGTAAACTTCCCGAAGCTACCAATTGTTCTAGACGCTTTCTTTCAGATTTTTCGTTGTTAATTTGTCGTGACAATGTCTCAAGATTATCTTGCAATTCAGAGATTTTTTGTTTTGTTTCTATGTGCATCGACGTCTCTTTCTCGAGACGTTCTTTGATTCTTGCTAAACTAGCCTCCATATCTTCCTACAAAATAAACATTAATTTGCAATGATTATATAATTTTCATTAATTATATGTTCAAATTAACAAATTAACATATTATTATAATTAAATTATTACAACCAAAAATTATTATAATTAAAAACTGAAAGAGTTTTTATAATAATCAAAATAAGTTAGAAAAACATATATATATATATATTTATAATTAACATATATATTTATAATTAAAATATATATATATATTTATAATTAAAATTTTGCTACTTAAAAAAAAATAAAAAATTGATTATGTCTGATTTTTAAAAACAATATTGATTTTCAACCGTACTTTCTCTTGAGTTCTCAGATCTAATTCCTGTTCTTTCTTAGCTAGTCTTGTGGACATATCTAAATTTTCGCGCTCCAACTCTTCTGCCTTTTTTCTTGCTGCTACAAGTTCCTCTTCTTTTGCGAGAAGATGGACAATTTCTTTTACATTTATTTCGATCGGAGCTACATCAGGATTTCTTATCAAGCCTGTCTCGTTGCTTTCGGACTGTAGAACGATTTGCTGAACGATTCGATCGAACAACAACCAATGTTGAGGATGTGAACCGTAATCCACTGAAAAAAGTAATCAGCATTATGATATATTTTATATATCTTATCATGACACAATCTGTCGATTCAAGAACTTACATGGCAATAAAAGACAATGTTCAAGCAAACTAAGAAGATGAGGATAAGCAGCAGTATGACTGAGCTTTCGTCGCAAAAGATCGAACATGGCACTAGCACTCTTAGTATCCACATGCTCTTTCTCAAATTTTCTGGCAAGTTCCTTCTCGTCTTCATTCCGTACCATTTCAAAGAAATCAAGATGCCTATCGAGTGTCTCATTTTCATATCTTCTCAGTTTCTCGATGATAGGCTGAATGCCCAGCATCAGTAGCTCGTATCTCAAGTGCAGTCTAAATTCTAATGTCACCTGACCCGGCCCATAATTTAGCACGGCATTAATAAATGACATGATTGCCGTCTTCAGGGACAGATTGTCCTTATAGGCGCCAAAGTTTTTATCGAGATTATTAATTATACATTGGAAGCGCGTTCTCTCGGAATGGTATTGTTGGAAGTGCAACATAGCTTCTAGGACCTTGCGGTGACCTCCGGGCACTAAACAAACTGCGCCGAGGATCTCTAATACAGAAATTTTTGTCTTTATATTCTCAGTCGCCAGCGACTGTGATATCGTGTTAATTGCCGTTGGATGCGCCAACACATGCGCTCTACCATTCTAGAAAAAAAAAAAAATTAATTACATATACATAATGAAGAAGAAATAACGGTAAACATTTAATTTCTTTCGACGAAATTAGGAGTATAAGAGATTAATCAATTAGTTTGCACATCTTTATTAAAAAGATAAGAAAATTAAATAAGTTGTTTATTTGATTTTTTTAAGACATAATTTATGCATATTATTAATAAATTTTATTACACAACTTAGTAAAAACGGAACTTACCGAATTATTCATTAAAGCTTTTAAACATCCTATGACACTGGTATGGAGATTGCTATTGGCCGCCTCAGCATTCATGGTTTCTAATACTTGTAAAAGAGCATTTAAACCATCTAATTCTATAAATCTGAGAACGAAACTATGCGGCTGCGTTCTCAAGGCAGTCTTTAGGGCTTCGGCTTGACGCATTTGATTCGATATCTCCTCATCTTCCTCTGGAAAAGGACTCTGCAAAGAATATTCGATAAGCTTATCATATATTATTAAAAAAATAAAATTTTGAAAAAATTTGCGATATAATTTTTATAATTTTCTGAGAAAAAAATATTAACTCTAAATAGTCTAAATAGTATTGCGAATTTATATACGCGTAACATAAAAATACATATTTCGGAAGACTATATTCTAGTTAGCGATTTATTAATTTGTTCAATTTTTTTAAATTCTTGATTCACATTTTAGTAAGAAAACTTTTAAAGCAAAGTGCAATTGTATCATTACTGTAACAAATAAAATTTGTAAAAAAATTACAAAATATTTATATACAAAATGTTTATTGCAAATATTGATGTTGTATTATTAAATACCACATCTCAATTTGAGTTCAAAAATTTTAATATATTTAATATACTAAAATTTTTATTTTGTATTACAACATTAAATGCAGTCTGAAATGTCGAATACATTTTATAAAAAAGCTAATCGTGTGTCAATAATTAATTATCCATTCTATTAAACAATCTTGTTCACTTACGCTTGCTATCGTCTTCAATCTATTGATATAGTCTTCGGGATCGCCGCTCAGATCAGTTGTCCGCAAGCCCCCGTTGTCCAACGTACCATTACCTTTTCTAGAACAATATATCTGCCACTTTTTATTTGCCGGAAGTGCTAAAACCGCCTGTCGATTGGCTTGGGTTAAGTCTAATTCGTCGACGAGTTCGAGAAACATTTTATTTAGCTCTTCCTCGGCCGGCATTGGCAAGGTAGGTGTCATCGCTTGTAGCGTGAGCGTACCCGTGTGTTCCACAACGCAATACGTGATTTCCGGTGGCTCGTCATCCTGCAAAAAAGAGCAATTGAATCAGTTCTACATCCTGGCTATTACAGATCATACAAGTAATATAATCATACAAGTACTGCATCAATAAACATAAAAAGATACAAACTGATTTATATATATATATTACTATATGTATCTATATTGCGTAAATTATATTTAAAAAATTAGTTACGCGCACATATGTATGTATGTATAGACTTTCGTGATAGCATCGCGATCAATAATGCAACTTGCTGTTGCCGCAGTTCCTTGCGTTGTATGTAAATTTCACTTTCAACTAAATTGTGAAGTTTTTCATATATATTTTTCTATTGAATAAATTATTGTAGTAATTTGATTAAATGTTTATGAGAATGAAAAAGAGTTACAATCGAGGATATGCAACTAACACTTAATTTTATTAATATATGTAATAAATTTTTGCATTTTTTTTATTGTCGCGCTTATAAGAGAATGTTGTCGATGATTCTATGGCCACGGTATATATAAGTATACAAAATATTATATTTCGTATGTTTTATATGTATGTGTATGCACATATTAAATTTGTACTGGTTTAAATTTTCAAAATTTATTTCATTTTACGGTCGTTCTCATTTCGTTTTATTCGCAGTCAACAAGAAACGGCAGCAAAGGTCAGGAGCGCTGAATTCCTAAGGTACTTTCACACGTGACTAGAAAATTATTTATTCCCGTACCGGGGTCGATTCTGTAGTTTATTCTTTGTAAACATTATCTCTACGTGATTGTCATGACATATATTATACGAGCGGCGGAATCGTTCGACGTTTCTCTCACGAGGATTTTACATGCGTGTTCTTCGCGTCATATGAGGACAGACGCCTGCACGCACGTGACCGCTACAACACGAGGAACTACAATCAAACGTGATACTCAACTAGCGTGCACGTGGGAGAAAAGAAAAATTCATGTCATTAACTTATATTTCTCTCTTTTTTTAATTTATCAATTTTGTTAAAAAATTATTTTAATAAAAAGCAATTCTATTTTTATAAAAATTGTAAAAGCATACTTGTTTTTATGGTTTTAGTATATTCTTTTTCAATAATAAAATATATTTTTAACAATTTTTGTAAAAAATTGCTTTTTTTAAGCCAGAAATGTTTTGTTTTTGTAAAGATTTTATTTTTATATGAAGCATTGTGTTATTTTAGCTGCAGAGAAAAATTCATATCTATTGGTTTTTTTACACTGATATCTTTGTTAGGTTTCATATAACTTGATAAAGTAAATACATATATATTTATAGTTTCTATAATTTAAATATAATTAGTTTTCTTTATAATTTCATATCATTGATTTATATATTTTTGTGATTTTTTTGTAAAAGAACTTTTACTTTGATTAAAAAGAAAGATATATATTTGGAATCTTTCTTTTTTAATTTTTGATGTGTTTATAAAATCTTAATTTTTTAAAAAGTTTTTTTTTTTTATTCTAGAAAATGATACGCTATAGCATACGTTTTTATAGTGAGAAGAGTTCGTTATTGTTAAAAAATATTATAAAATATTATAAAATATTAACATGAGACGTGCTATGATATTCCTAAGTTCCGTCAGGTAATAAAATGAATCAGTGGCATTACAATAGGTATTAGACTGCAATTAGGCTCATATTTTGTATCCCGTTAGACGCGTTGCAAATCGCAATTTACAATAGATTCACTTGGCACATTGCAGATGCTAATCTAATCGTTGCGCGTTGTACGTAAGTCTTTATTGTCCTCCGCGAAAATTATGCTGTCATGCTGGTAAAATGAAACAGATGGACGATAAATAGGAAGTAATGCGGATGATGCGGATGCTGCTGCTGCAACTTCGTAGAACATATTGTAACTATAGGAGATTATGCTTTATTTTTTACTCCTTTCCTTTCCAAAGTTATTTGTAATATTGTCAAGATTATCAATATAGTGTGTTATAAAATGTTCCTAAGCAATCTGGTTATATTTTAGATGCGTGTTTTAACTTTAATAAAATAAAATGCATGTAAGTCTTGTTTTATAATATTCCAGTCTATTTACAGACAAATAATATTTTTAATTAAACGTGTTAAGCAAACCTGTTCCCTACCCTTTCAATTAAATTAATACGGTTTATCATATTTTACTTTTTCTTATATATTTGCGAAAATTGTTCTCTTCTCGATATATTTGTTTTTTTAAGATCTTTTAACTCCTTTTTAAGATCTTTTAGATCTTTTTAGTTCCCCTTGCTATCGCGTGTGAAAACAAACTCGTAAAAACTGTGCAACATTTTAAAAATTTTATTATTATCAGATATTATCAGCAAAATACGACTTCCGAATCTCTATCTTTACCACGCCTGACTAGTTCCCAGAAAAGAGAACTGGATGTCCTTACGAAACGATCTTTGTCTCTCCTCTTTTTTATTATTCCGAGTCGAGTATTTTACTGGTTTCGCCTTTGGTTTATCAGAAAAAAGACTACAAAATACTAAAGAGTATTAGATATATGATTATATTCGCAAATAAAATATAGTCGGTCTTCAGCCAGACCCTCTTGCGGCGTCGAAAAAGTAAAAATCAATTGAGATAATAAAATCTGCAGATCACAGAACCGACCAAAGCTGACCATTTGTAGATTATGTTATGTTTCTGGAGGAAACGGTATATACCGATTTTCTTGGCTCAATCGACCATCGCGGTCACGATGTCAAAGACCTCGAATGTTCGTGTTTGCGAGAGGGACATGCCAGATCTCATGACGCTGCAAAACGCCGTTAATGCTGTCCTTTTTTTACATATGATATATATTTCGCAAAAATATATTATTTATTAAACAAGAAATAATATTTAAATTAAGTTTGCTCTAAACTTTTTTTGCACCGCTGATTTTTCCTTTAAGAATGCATTTATTCTCTACGAAATTATTACATCATTAAAATTATATATATTCGCGTTTAATATTGTAAATAATACAATTTGCAAATATATTGAAAATATATTGAAAATTATTAATACTATCAAGTCAAGTATTTTAAAAAACTACCAAAATATTTCATGAATTATAAAATGCAAATATAAAATAAAATTTTGTTTTTTATTTAATTTTGTATGAATTTGGCTCTAATTAGCTTTTAAATTTAATTGTAAAGGTGTGTGTATATATATATATATATATATATATATATATATATATATATAATGGAATCTCGTAATAACGCACTGTACAAGGCTTTGAAATGCTATAATAAGGTTACCCGACATTACGATGATATTTACTTTATTTAAAAAAACATACACAAGTGGAAGAAAGCAGCAATCTGAAAACTAGAATAGGACATGTGCGACTTTTACAAAGGTCGATGATGTCAAGACACATAGTGCTTGGCATGCGGAAAGGATTTCCTAGTAACGTATCTCACTAGGTTGCAGATAAATGAAGATAATTGGCGAGTATCACGGAGAAATCTTTGAAGTTGTTGCAACGTTGTCCAATCTTGATCATAAATTTTGCACTTGCATGACGTGCAATGTACAATAGCCTAAAGCAACTTAAACGAGAAGTTTTTTCACGTTATAGTTAGATTTCTGTCTATTAATTTTTCCATCGAGAATGTAAACACACAATCACGATTTCTAATTGAAAAATACGCTTTAATAGCAATGAATAATCAGGAATAACAATAGCTCTAAGAAAGTTTTACATATTATAACAAAACTATATCTTCATTCAATGTAGTTAAAGGATTTCTTTACAAATATGCAATTGTAGAGTGTATAAATAAAATTAAAATTTATTATCAGATTGATATAATATTCTTTTTATTTTATTTTTATTTAAAAATATTATTTTTATACTTTCATAAAAATAGATAAAGCGCATACAGAGTTATAAAATGCTTTTCACGTGTGGAATCTATTGATTAACAAGATACGTATTCTTAAAATAGATTCTATTGATCAGAATGAGAACACGTATACTTAAAATAGATCTAAACAGGTATAAGTATATTTATATAGACTTCTCATTAATTTGATGATAGTAAATCGCATAAGAGACGAATCGAGAGAGTCACAGTTAATAACTCAATCCTTTTCACTTTCAGTCGACTTTCAAATTAACACGTGTATCTAGCTTGACGGAGAAATGCCTCGACATATTTACTCGATATGCATGTGTTCGCGTATGCATTTGAGAAAAAGAAAAAGTAAATATTAAGGAAGCTTAATTAAAAACATGTACATATAAAATATTCTTTATAATAATATTAATAATATATTATATATAATAATATTATATAGCAATAATAATAATTTTATTAGAGCATGCTTTTAGAAATTAATGTTAAATTTATAAATTAAAAAATAAAATTTAAATATAAATTTAAAAAAATTAAATATATAAATGTTACACTTGTTATGTTTTATGTTATATTTATGTTATGTATTATATTTACTTAAATTCTTTGTTCTTTTTATTACAATACATTTAATTTTAAGTCAAAAAATAATTTGAAAATGTGTGCCTATAATTAAAACATATCAATATTATTTCATTATTAATATTGCCAATATTTTTATATTTTAATAATATAAAGAATATTAAATTGTTTTATTGAATATTATTCAATCATAAATCACAATTTATCAAAAAAGAATTGTCTTGATGCGTAATATTTTAAGATTCTTTTTTTAAAATAACAAATTTGATAACACAGTTGTTCCAACATATGGTTGTTCAAACATATTTTCTTAAAGTTTCCTTATCATCAATCATACATTTTTGTTCGAATTTCCTTAAATTGTCAAAACTAATGCAAACAATACATATATTTTATTTTTGACTTTTTTTAACACACAAGCAATTACAATATTTTAAATTATTATTATATCTGTTTTATGACAATAAAAATATCAAAATAGTAAATATTAATTTAATTTAATAATTCATATATTATCTATATAAAATTAAGTGCGCGACTAAAAAGTACGACCTAATCAACATTTTTAAAAATTATATTAATGGTTATATTTATTTATGCAAAATTAATCAAAAATCATACCTGGAGGCAACCGCAAAACGATTTCTTCACTCGTGATGGCATAGTCTGGCAGCGACCGACAAACTCTTTCAAAGACTGTGAACTTTTCACAGGACAGCTTGGAATCCTCTGCAAATCATAAAATTGTTCTCATGTAGTATTCAATATAATTACATAATGCGTATGTACAAAAAATGTCAGTAAAAAGATTCTGAAAATTTACATAAATGCGTAAAAATAATATATTTATGTAAATTTGCTAGTACTATTATCGTTGTAATGCTTATTGTTCTAACTAATAGTACTTTGTTGAGTTGCAACAAAAAGCTCATTAAAATAAATTTAAATATTTTTCTATGAAAAATTTTCTATGAAAAATATTTAATTTTATGTTACATGACAGAGATAGATAAAAAAGAGATGAATTTTTGAGAATTGGGTTGTAGATTTTACGGTCCTTATAACATGTAACATAATACAATATGTCATATAACATATGACATATCAAAACATTATTAGAAAACGAGAGTAAGTAGTAGGAACATAATAATAACCGCATTTGATGACAGTTTCGTAACAATAGTTGCTTCGCTTCCGGTAGTTTTAGAAATGGAACATTCTGTTTTATCGCTACACAGTTACAATATAAGAATATTACGTAAAATAAGAAAAATAACAAAAATTTTTAAAATATAAGCCTGATTTAATATTATGTACAGGAAAAAAATGCAAGATTACTATTGCATATTATTTCGCAAAAAAATTTGTATATAATATACATATAAATATTTTATGGAACAAACTAGAATATTTGAGACTATCATGTAAATAAAATAATTTTTTGATTTTCTACTCTCTGTATACAGAGTGGCCCACGTAAAGTATTAAACTTTCTCATGAATAATTTTGGATTCGACAAATATTTTTAAAGTTATGAACTTGTAATCCTTTACATAAATCATCCTATACTAATTAATAAGAAATTATGTTTTAATAATAATAAAAAACTCAAATTTTAATTAAAACCGGAGTTAGTTTATAATTAAATATTTTTTTTAATTAACAATGTAACGATTAATCATTATATAACAACTTACAGTGATCGATTCTAAGTGAGCCTAGCAAAAACGATTTACTAACAATCAAAATTTCTTTTCGATTCGATCACCTACGTGAAAAAAATGCCATCTTCCACTTTCAGGTTTTGGGCAAGGCGCAATATCATCAACATTAGAAGACGACGTTGGCATGGCTTTTCAAGATCAGTCAAATCGTTTTTTTACACGACACAATCAGATAAGAGACAGATGCCCGGGGCCCCGGTGCGTTTTCGATTGTAATCGTCTTTACGATTAACCGCGATTTTCACTTTTACGTGCCTTGGAGAGAAAACCGTTTCGCTCACACAAGCAGATAGGAACTCGAGAACTTGAGCCACTAGTCGATTCTGTCGTCTAATACTCTACCTTATCTCTACACATTGAAATTCTTATCGTGGAAGAAAAAAGAACAACGTCAATTATCGTGCGCCAGTTATCGCGTGACTATGCATATCATTGTGATGTCCTCAGAAATCAGCTGATCGCCAGTCACACAAGTAGACAAAACGCTTTTGAAGTATTTATTTTTACGTGATGTGAACGCGACATATATATAACTCTTTAATTTCATTAGCCTCTATATATTTTTCTCTATTTATATTTGTTTCGCAAAATGATAAAAGATAACATTTAAAGTTAAATTTAAAAATTTATTTAAAAAAACAGATATGCGCAAAAATAGAAAATGCAAAAAATATATTTGCACAGTAAAGTAAAATTCAATTTAAATAAAATTTAAAATTCAAGATTTAGAAATATTTCTTTGAACATAATTTAACCTGATTGTGTAATGATCTTAAAATGAAACTTCTGCTTTAGAGTATTTAATAAAACACGGAATATTATCAACATTGATTTTTTACGAAGTACATAATTATCAATGAGAAATTTCCCCAATGTATGATCGACAGTATACTTCTCTCGGTTGTTTCTATTCGTGAATAATAGCAATCTTCGTCGAGCCGTTACATCGCGGTTCGTGTAACAAGAATGTCAAACACATCAAAGCACTGTATGTGATTATGTAAACGCGCGTGATACTTCTTCGTTTTGTGACACATGATTTTCAAAATGCATACAACGTGTGAGAATGAATGAAATGCTTTTTGTTTATTTAATGCAACTTAATCGCAACGATAAAAAAAAACAAACATAATGTCTGAATATTTTAATACATATTCTTGCAATTTATTTTGTATAAATATTTCAATTGGGAACTGTACTCTTATCTTCTTTTTATGATAAGCTTTTTACCGCAATATTGTGAAACTCATAAAATATTGCAGCTAATTGACCTATATAATAAATCGACCTCTTATAATATAATTTTCTCTTATATTTTAAAAGCTGAAAAAAAATGAGAAACCAGAACTCTTGTAAAATTACAAATTATTATCATAAATATACTTTTCACTTCAAGACTTCTTTGCATAAATTTTTTTTTAATATTGATAGCTTTTTCTTCGCACACGCGCATAGTGCATATATATGTATAAACCTATCTACATATATCTTAATCTTTGGAGAATACGTAATCGAAGAAGTTATTATTTTTAATGCAAATTTCGTTGTAACGGCGTTTACCGGAAGCGAGTACACAACGACGGAAGCGAGTCACGGACTTGTAAGCATACTTTCCATAGCTTTACGGTCTCTAATCCATCTCCTTAAATTACTTCCTCGTAAAAAATACAGGGATACGCGAACTTACGTGCGTCATGGTTCGCAACTGTCATCATGTTATCAGTTTAAGACACTTGTAAACATATGAAAAAAGTACTATATCTTGAAAAAAAGGCAATTTTATTGTAGATCATTTAGAGTATTTAGACATCTTTTACATCTTTATTAACTCAGAGAAAGAAAAAAAAAGAAGAGCATTGATGAAGAGCGGAATAAAAAGATTCTTTGATATTATTATTATAAAAATATTTATTATTGTCAGATTGAAAATAATGCAATCTTTTTTCCGATGCGAGAGTCATCGACTTACCGCATTAAATACAAATTAATCATATACCTCTAGTTTTTTATTCATTCAAATATAATTTGTCATAAATTATTATAAAATTTTAATACCAAATTACTAATTTTATTTTCATCAAAAATTCAGTACATTTACATCATTTCAATGTTTCCTTTTAATAATATAAATATAACTTGGATTATATAATCAGTTAATTTTCTTTGAAAGTGCTGACAGAAACTGCTTATCTAATTAAATCTGATTAGCTAGTATTTAGATCGTGTAAATTAATGCATGTTTTATTAACTCAATTCCTGCAATGATACATTCTTGAAAGACTTGGTTACAAAAATAATATTAAATTAGCGCAAAGAGAAGTGTGTTAGATATATGCTGCAAAAAGAGGCATAATAATAACATACTTGAACGTAATAAACTCATTATTCACTGCCGCGATATAATTACATGCTATAATTATTGTGTTTCGCGGCGCAAGCAAGCGTTTTGATCTCGCAGATATCATTTTAATGACGCGTGCATCATTTGGATCAAATAATCGCGCGCATCAGTCGTAATTAATATACGATTTATTTATGGCTACTTCGTGACACTTGGAAGCAGCGCAACGTGCTAGATTTATTCCATTGTTTACAAAGATATATTTTTAACTTTTAAATTTATCCTTAATTATATCGAAAGAAAAATTTAAACAATTTTGAAATTAATTTAATTTTGTATAATTTTGTGAAGAGCCAATCTCTAATACATCAATGTATGCACAGATCTTGCGAATTATGATCGAAATAAATACCTCCTCGCAATTAGGTCAATTCACTTGAATAATTATGGAGCAGTGTATTATGACACCATACTTTCAACTATGACGAAACTATCACGACATAAGCATCTTCTATGGATAAAATATGCAAAATGTATTCAGCATATAAATTAATATTTTTCTAAGTACACAAAGTATGTATAACATTACTCTTTTAAATATTTATTCACAATAAAAGCTATTCATTATGATTCCGTGGCTAATTACAAGTCAAGCAAAGTGTATCATTTTAAAGTATTTAATTTTTATATACTTGTAAGTATCTTAACAGACCATTTATAAATAACATATATACATATATTGAAGCTTTTTGAATATTAAATATTTTTTATAATATTTATTATATTATTAATATTAAAAATTTGCATATATTTGTGAGTCTCTTAATAGACCATTTATAAATAACATATTGAAGCTTTTTGAATATTAAATATTTTTTACAAAAAGCTAAGATTTTTTAAAACCCGACTTATAAAGATTCGGCGCTTAAGAGGTTAAAGAGACTAAGCCTATCTGAGCAAAAATTAATCTTATCAAAAAACCTGTAATACAGATAGACATTATAAAAAAAAAAACAAGTTTCTTCGCGTGTAGTTGAAATACATACAAAACAGATGCATAGATTTACAAGAGATTGCACGTATTGTGATTACGTATTCAATATCTGCATGCTAATAAATTCATCTATAGTGAAACACTTGTAACAATGAACAATGAAAAATAAGCTAAATTACCGCACATTATCCCTTTCTATTTCATACCACATTTGTATCTTTCTCCTTGTCAGCTCTGATCTCGTCTTTTCCTCTCTCTTCTTTATGAGTGTACTCTCACCAAAGATATTTGAGTGAAACTTTAACGCGCCCTTCCCCCTTATCGACATCAATTGAATCATTGATTAATCGATCTATCAGCTGTCATAAAAATAGGAATTGAATCTTCTATCACCAATAAAAATAACTTTCTCATTAGCTACTGTTATTTTCTCTTTCACTCTCTCTTTCTTTTTTTTTTATTAAAGTGTCTCCCATAGTTTATATGTGTTAATTAATGATTGAATCATAATATTAAAAATAAAAATTGCAGAGCAGAAATATATCAAAGTAAAATGTAATTGTATGTCTATTATATAAATCAATTTTATATTAATACCTATTTTAGACTTTATGTTAATATAATTATTTATGTTAATATCCGTTAATTTTTTAAATTAATTAAAAAATTATTATTCACTGCAACTTTTAACTTTTCAAAACTCAGCACATTGACAGTTCAAAAATATTCTATTTTTTCTTTAAATTAAGTGATGCCAAACGTTTTTCCTTGTGCTGTCTCTTTCTCTCTCTCGCTCTCTCTCTCTCTCTATAAAATAGATAGCATAAAGATAGGTATGTAGTAAATCGTAATCATAAAGTAAACGGTACTTTGCCTGTTTTTATAATTGCGCAATATTCGATTCTTTTATCGCAATTTACTATCGCAATTTAGAAATGACAGTTGCGTTTATGACGAAGCTAATGACGCATATATTATGCAGCCTAATATTTAAATTATACACATTACCAGATTCAGCTTTCCCATTTTCTCCAACATAGTGTCCATCTTGAATTTTGTCGATTAGACTCTTCTTCAAACGTTTGCCCTTTCAAACCGCGAACTGAAATGTCTTGTGCCGAGTATTCGTTCGAAAGTTGCTCGCTTAGCATGCGAGGATTACCAGTATTTGTCGATAAGTACAGTGAAGTTACATCGTGTCCCAGAATAAAGCTTATAGCGCATTTATAATATTCTAATGCTTCATTCTGTAAAGATCATGGAAATTATACGTGACGTTTAAGATCTCTTTTTTTATACATATGTAGTCCTTTTGAGCGGATGAAATATTTGTGGTTCTTCCTAAATATTTGCAGAGTTAAATATTGCAATCTCAAATTATTTTTGGAAATAAAATTCTAGATTTTGTTTTACAATAAATAGTAATTGCAATAAATTTTTATTATTATATTTATTGTCATATTATAAAATCTATCATTGTTTTTATCATCTTAATTTATTGATCAATTTATTGATTAACTCATTGATCAATTTATTGATTAACTCATTGATCAATTTATTGATTACTTTGATGTCTGCTTTTATAATACAATTTATTTCTAAATTATAATAAAAAAATCCAGCAATATTAGCTTTTTCAGAAGACTTGTTTCCTTCCTGTTTGTCACTGTTTTTCCCGAAAAAGAGAAGGTTTTCTTGTAGTTTCTCTCATTGAATCTCTTCATTCATTTTTTTTCTACCGAAACTGAATTGAATCTTCATTAAAAAAAAATTAAACGTTTAACGCATCACAACAATGTAAATTTTTTCACTCAAAAAAATATTTTGCGCTTGCTTGTAATTATTGAAGAGTCCGATAAAAATACAATAGATAAACGAAAATTTGATCGAAAAGGTTGCAACGCCCGAATTTTCGTCTCTGTTTCGATCAAGATCAGCGGACGATCTCGGCTGCGAAACGTTCTTGCTCGCGATTGTAGGTTGAACTGCCAGGTGAAAACACAACACCTCTTAACCTGCACAGGTGCACATAGAAGTCCCCCGACTGGGCTCTGGAAAGAAGGGGGGCCTACTTGCGCGCTAGGATTCTTCGTCACGAATACTTCGATCGGCGCGGACCTGATGGTGAAACCGGAGAATATCATCGGCGCGATCCCCATTCTTTACAAGGTTCGAATTTAGATGAGACAGATATTATCTTAGAATAGATAGGAGCCACATTGGCCGGCGAGTGATAAGGAAAGTCGAAGTATGATACGCACAAAAATTTGCTCACGGGGAAATATCACCTCGTTCGGGCACTTTCTTTCACGTGTAACATTAATGAAAACATAAGATATGGGAAAACTCCAACTCTTTTGTGATTAAATAACTTTCTATCGTTATCACTAGTTATAAATGAATAGAGACAGAAAGAAAGTGCGCTGGATTATTAATGATATATCTATATTTTTTGTTATATTATTTTGTTTAGGCCATTTTAAGTTTACTAAAAAAAAACTGTTATGGAGAAATGTCCATATGATTTATTTTGTATGTGAATATAATAATATAATTTTTTTAAATCTAATTTTTTGTTTTAATACACATTTATTACTTATGACTTATGATATTAAATTATAGATTTAATCTAATCTGTCTATTGTTAAATATATTTATAAATAATATTGCATATATATATATATATAAAGTATAATTTTTGCAAGTATGTTTTAATTATTATTTACGTAAGTGTGGCGGTTTTTTTAAATAAATATATAGATTAACGTATAATTAGAAAATATATACATAATATTAATATGCCATATATTAATACACAATAATATATATCTATCAAAATTGAATGAGTCCTAAAGTAAAAAGTCTTTAAAAAATTCTTGTTTTTGCATATATTATAAATAAAATAATGAACATGTCATACACTTGGCTTTAAAAAAAAAGAATTATTATAACTGTGCCTATATTCAATTATTGACTGTACCCTCATCTTATAGATCTGCGATAAGAGTTTGCTATACATTTACAAAAAAACTTGCTATACATTTTCTATGTCGAACACATCGTAAAACATGTGAAAGCTATGAAATAAATTTTGTTCGACTGCCGGATTTAGTGCGACAGTAAGCAATTTGATTGCCTATAATAATTTTAACATCACATCAAACTTATTAATTAATCATAAAAGTCATAAGATTTTTTTATATTAATAGATTATAATTTTTTCTCTTTATTGCTCGCATCAACAAAATTGTGGGAAAAATCGTATTATAATAAAGGACATTTTTAAAGGACATTATTAATTATTTGTAAAACGGATATGTCAATTTTTTTAATTTTACTTTTGCATATTATAATTGTAATTTATTATTTATTAAAAGAGGCTATTCAAAATTTACATTATTGTCAAAAGTGTGATATAATTTCATAAAAGCGCAATTTTTAGTAAAAATATTTATAAATCTAATATCTATATATCCAAAAAATTTGCTTTTTCAAATTTTTAGCTAGAAATTAAAATCCTACAGTTTAGTATAAACCAATGAGTTCAATGCTAGACGAACTTGATAGAGGCAAATTCGAGAAAATAGAATCGCAGCTGACTCGCGTGTATTCGCTGCATGTACGTGCCATGGGAAACGGATTTGCGTGAATCTTAGATCTTCAAACCCGAAACCGCGTTGTTGTCATCATTGGTATGACGCACAACAAAAAGTTCGTCCTTGCTTGCCCCGCGGCAACAACCTTGCTGGCAAACTACACTCTTGTCTCGTCGTCGCTGATGCGCAACGACTGGTTTTTCAGAGGGAAAAATAAAACGCATGACCATCAGAATTTTTTTCTCCTTCTCTGCGCCATTCCTTCTGCATGGCGGAGAAGCAAGATAAAAGTTTATTGCCATCTCTTTCGCCAGATGTACCTCTACCTTGAAGATGTTCTATTGTAATAATCGTATCTTCAGGATTATTAACGACTGTGAGAGTCCATGCAACCGGATTAAAGTGAGTCAACCAAATGCAAATGATAACATGAGCTTTGCCAGGGATATTCTTATTTAGAAAAATCTTCTCGCTGGTCCAACAAATATATCTATCCGGTGCTTGAGAATTTTTCTAGACCGATCTCGGCTACTACTTTATTTTTAAATCGTTCAACATATTTTATATCTCGCTTTCATTCAATTTCTTATAATTATATTCTGAGTATATTCCTACTTAATCTCTAATTGACAGGTCTTTTGACTAACACAGCCTCGGAAAATTTATGTTTTTTTAAGTATAATCCATTACGCATAATTATCAAAAAAAACTAATATTCCAATTTATTATTTTATTTAATCGTATTATTAATTTAATTTAATTTCATTATTTAATTTAATTTAATGTCATATAAATTTGTATACATTATATTAGTATTTATTTATAATTAAAAAATTTATTTATAATTAAAAAATTTCTTGGAAAAAAATTTTGGTTGATTTTATTAATATAAGTAGCGGTTGAATATATTTGAAAATATCTAAAATTTTCGGAATATATTTAAAAAAATAAACTATAACTTTTTATCGTTATTAATGATGTCAATTTTTTTTTATTACGTACATAGTACGCAAGATTGAATTGTCGTGTCGTTGACATTTAGTTCTTTATCGCATACCTTTGCTTCTCGTTCGAATGGGTAGAGACACTCACGCGGCACTGTTCGCTATGTTAAAGCTAATCGATTGCATTGGTTTGCTTACTTGCTTTATCGCGAGAATGTATATAATGTTTTAATGGGCACTCAGCATTAATGTTACTTGGCATACATTGCTGGTGAAAACAAATTAGAGAAACTTCCCGCGCTTCCGCAGGAATACGCGGGACTACTTTTTTTATCATATCTCTGGAATGATTTAACATGAGAATGAGATGCGAATTTCATGCATCTTTTACAAAAAACAAGCATGTCTTTTATATAAAAGATGTACCTCTTTTTATAGAGATCTAGATACATCATTAGCATCTAGATATATCAATTAGCACGATCGATAACTGAAATGATTTGTAAAGATATTTCATTTTGATATAAAAAGATCGATTATCTGAAAAAATAAAACTTTGCATAAAAAAACTTTATTTTGCAGTTTTTATTTATTTGTTCATGTACAGGTATCTTCTCTCTGATATTATCAGTCTATAAAATGCAAATCTCTTCCAGAGATTTCAATTTTACATTGCCATAATATGCTATAGGTGTTGAAGCTAATTGACTACAGATTGATTTGCTTATTTATATATTTATATAATTAGATACTTCGGAAATTACACGAATATAAAAAAAATTTTAAGGATGCGTAATAAATATTTACGAGTTCTCGTAATCCATTCGCTCGGCAATGACTATCGTGAGTTTGTCTGCTCGTGACATGTTTCACTGGTGATTTAGTTTAACGTTCGTATCGACATTATTATTTATATATAACGACAATTTGTCGATTTTAGTAAAAGCATAGAATGCTACGGCGTTGCGTGTAATGCTGAAGAAACCGTCTGTCAATGATTTATGAAAGATCAATAACTGTGTTTTAAACTATATACTTAGTTTTACTCGAACAAAACAATGATTCTAAACAGCGTACTGACAGCGCACAATAAGCAAATGTAAACAAAAAAGAAAATAAACATACAGAAAAGATAATACAAGTAAATGAAAATTGATGAGCAAAAATTATGATATTTTAAAATCGCACATCTCAAGAACCAAGAGAGAGAGAGAGAGAGAGAGAGAAAAAATGTCACATAATTCAAAGCGTGTATTACTTAGGAATGCGTCCTCTACAATATATATATAAAAAGAAAGTGAACCGTGAGGCGCAAGTTGATGAGATTTATCTTTTTTTCTTTATCACGACCGCTTCTTTTCCCTTTTTCTTTTTAACGCGTTATTTTTCGGTGGGTGGTCTTTCATCGTGGGTGGGAAAACAACATCAGACATTATATAGAGGATGGAATGTACATGTATAAATGCATTTTCCGCGGCGTCTTAATTGATGTCAACTATTGCATGTATCGACCTACTGAGGAAGACCCGTTATGCAGTATCTCCTGTCCCTTCCGTCGCAGCGGTATATCGTCCTCTCTGTCTCGCTTTCGACTTTAGTACGTCCCCGACACGTAACCGGACGATCTATCATCATCATATCTTTGACAGAATGTTAATGTAGGTTGGTTATGAATGGATGCGTAGATCTTATTAGAAAGTAGTGGAAATATTCAAGAGCATTCTAATCAAACTGCGGTCAGTTTCAGTTAATCTAAATGGCTTATTCAGGCTCATTCAGATTAAATACAGTTTTAAGTACTCGATAAACAATTTTTAGGTGAAATGTAATAAATATTAGTGTATGTAATTAGATTATATGATCAATTTATATTAATAAACAATTAATAAATTTCACGCACGCGTTTCTTTATGAGCGTTTTGTCAAATATTTGCGTATGAGTTCAATTTTAACGCTTCTTTCAAGATTTTACAGTGCAACTTTCTAACTTATTTTTTCTTATAGTGTCAACGAAGATCATTTAGAAATTTACATGCCATTTCTGGAATATTAGCCGCTTATACTTCATGTCCCGTTAAACATCATTACATATATATATATATTCTAACGCGACACCTATAGATAGAATCCGGCTATGACATCGGTGGCTCGTCTAGTATTCAGCGTGGGTAAGTTCGCAGCTGCGTAAGTTCATTCATGGATTACTTTGCCATTCCTTTCTCGTTCGTATTATACCGTTTCCTAATCATATAACAAAAACGACCTCGACCATTTCTTTTCGCGTTACACACTTTTGCACTTTTTAACTACGATATTTCTAAGGATCTAACGAGTCCGGAACGAATGCTGGTGTTTTTAGGAATATATAGGCTTTGATGATTGAGGTGTATATGTGTATGATGTATGTAAAGTACATACTGTTAGACATCTTTTACTTTTCTATTTTTCTTGTAAAAACAAGCTGTTCATTTAGCAATTATAATTACAATAAACAAAATATGAATCGTTGATTATAAAACTAATAAATTACATATATTATATTTAATTATTAAAGGAATAAATAAATAAAAAATGTAAAATAAATTGTTCTTTACATTAAACTTTGTTTGCAAAAAAACATAATTTTAAAAAATCAGAAATTTTTTTTTAATTTGGATAATTTTTAATGTGCGTGTGTGTGTGTGAAACTATTTTATCTCTTATAATATGACATTCTATCCGACTATGCAACCTCCACGTGGTACACCTTAGGTGATGCTAATGCCAGTGGCACTATAACTTTCAAGCCTCGTATAAATACTTATTAGAAAAAAAAATTATTACAGTATTTTAAAAAGGATTAGCTATAAAAATATGCTATCAAAAATAAATCTGCATTTAAAAATTTTATGATGATCTTTATGTGACCATGACAATGTTATGCAAAATCATAATAATATTTTAATACGTTACTTAAAAATTCACCGAAAAAACTTCAAATAACATTTTTTACTTGTATAGCGCATACATTCACTCGCTGAAATATTACCGTGCATTTAATCACCCTATATATTCAATATATTATATATTGTTACATTTTATATTTAGTTTAACAATATTTTTATGTATTAAATAATATATTCCAAAGTTTTATATTCAAAAATTTTATATATTAAAATCTCCTGATTATTAATTGACACGTTATAAAATTATAAATTAGAATGTCTAAAATTCATGATTTTTAAAATATTATTGATTTAAATATTGCTTATTGTTTTTTATTTAAAATATTAAATAGTTAATAATCCGTTAATGCTTCGATTAAGAAAAAAAGAGTTTATCAGAGGAGCTATGACCTTCCCAGAACATGCTTTGCATACATCGGACGACAAATCGTGACATACTAACCCGAGAGGTGCGTTTTAGAATAAATTTTATAGATAGACACACACGCACACATGTTAACGGTGCTGGTCCGATATGAGACGATATAGGACGCATTTTAATTCGCTAAACATGGAGAGGAGCTGGCATGCGACCAAGCATATAAAGAAGGCGACTAATTATGATTTCATGGCATGTAAATAATTGCACATTTGTCATGAATATTTGCGCCGCTTTAAGCAGCTTATCCTGATATCTTTTTTAAAATTTGTCAAGATATTTATACAGAATAATTCTAATTATTTGCCTATCATATGAATAGTTTCTTTTTCTAGTATTGTACTTTTTTTTCATTTAGAAAAATTATATATTTTATAGAGAAGTTTTTATTCAAAAATAATAGTATAAAGATGATCTTATATGCATATAGAGAATTTCATAGTTTTTTATTTACATAATATTAAATTTTTATAATAAATTTTTATTTAAAATTAATTATATAATTTCTGGCAAAGTATTTATATTTTTTTAATCTATATATTTAATGTAAAAAAATTAAAATTTGACATTTATATTTATACAAAATGAATACTTTATTTAAGGTAAATTAATACGATAAGTTGAATGCGTATATATATATATATATATATATATATATATTCATATTTTGAATTGTTTGTAAATTTAAATTCAAAATTTTGTTTTCTTATGTTAATACTTTTCTCTATTTTTTTCTATACATATATATACTACTCCTCGTGTGACACTTCTCCCATTGCCTAGATCTATTGCGCAACTCGATCATTTCATGCGAGTTTAGATATCTCCTTCAGGCTTATAAATGTAGAATGTGCAATCTCCTTATCATCATAGAAGTATACCAAAAGCACTCCTAAGTGCAACGAACGAGCTCTACATTTACGACTTTTAGAACAGCCGACAAGACATCAATTTATTATCGCAGTGGGCTTGTCAATAAAGATAATATATATTGGTTCGCATGACTGTGACAAATTCGCAGCTGATCGCTTATCAGCATTCGTTCTGATCGGCCATTGCGACTTATTGCTTTTCAATTAGTGCGGTAAAAAAAAAAAAACTGCGAATACTCTCACAAGAAGTAGCGCGCCTACATGCATAAAGTTTTCATAGTCAAATCGCAATCGGAATGCAGCAAGAGCGCCGGAAAAAATCGCTTGCCTAGATTGGCGGAGCTTAGTACAACAAGAATCGTAAAATAGCTGGTCCCACTAACCTAGTACGGCATATGAGAAATATGAATGCATTTATACCACACCTAGAGATCTCGTAAAACTCTTTTTCTCGCATCAGATTAAATTATTCGCGTTATCAAATCAACCGATGCTCTGATTATTCCACTTATTCCAGCTGATCTAAAAAAGTCCATTCTATTATTATATTAATCTGTTCAATGCCAGTATAAATGATCTGAGTTTCCATCATTTTTTAAACAATTTTTGATAGCTAATTCATACATAACATAACTAATAATGCAAATATACATTTGTATATATTATATGTACATGTAAACATAACATATATGTAGATATTTAGAGATTTTATTAATATTTTTTTTATAACAACTGAGAAGATTGACGCAAATTAAAATTAAATATTTATTTAAAAAAATAGATATTAAAATATTTACCATAATATGTTTTATTCTTTTTTTTTCAAGTAAAATTTTATAAAATATTGTTGAACGAATATATTTGAATTAAATTGGTTTTTTCATTGATACATTTATGTCCTTGAATTTACGGAATTATAAAATGCTAAAAATTATAATATCAATTGTGCAAAAAAGATGCTTATAAGTATTCGAGAAAAAAATGTACTTGTGTAATTATATAAGATCATAGTATACATATAATCAAATCCGAAATTTGGCGAGATATGTAATCTGACTCATATATAATTAAATTTGAATTTTGAGGCGATATAGTCTAGTTATTTATAATAATATCCGAAATTTAATGATATGATATTATATAATTTTCGGCTAGGTCTGATTACATATGAAAACAGATCTGGTCGAATATGATTATATAAAGATATAAGATTATATCGCGTCAAATTTCGGATATTATTATATATGATCTTACATAATTACATAAAGTTTTTTCTCGGAAAAATGTAAATTTTTGAGATTCAGATCAATGTTACGATTAGTTAAATATGTCCCAAATAAATCATCCTATACAAACAAAATCATAGTAGAGTATTTTTATATTTTATATCAGAGATCAAAATTATTATAACAGCTATAAGTTAAAAACCGATCTTCTTCCGCTCCTTGCAAATTTGCTCTGACAATGCGACCCAAAAGTTTTGGCAAGCGTTCAAATGCATTTGATATTCACTACATGACTTGTGACTATCCCGTTTCTTCGCGTCATTCGATTGCTTCTGCCGCATTAATACATTCCCAAGATTTTCTATATTTGAGCTTGACCCAAATTGTGTCGAAAATGGAGAGAGAATCGCACAAAACCCAGTTACTTATTATTGAGTCGATTTACACTTCCGCGTTTGTTAAAAAAAAAAAAAAAAAAAAAAAAAAAATAAGATTAAAAAATTCCGTCCGAATGCATATAGCTATAATTTAAACCTACGAAATGTATGCACAAATCTCGGGAAAAATCGCGCAAATAAAAATTCATAAAACATATGCACACACATAATGCGCTTTTGGTCTGGGATGAAAAAACTTTTGGCAGATGCTATTAGCAGTGTAGCATATCGCGTGGCACGTGCGTGTTAGCGCCATTAGCGTGCTACAAGATGTACTGATAATTCCATATTTTGCACTAATAAGTTTCCGCCGCAATAAATATTCTTCGATGCGGAAAGCTTGCACTTATAGTCTTTTGCAATTAGAAAATAATTATATAATTGCCAATTATGTAATATATAGAAAATAATTGCAAGAAAGATTGTATAGCTAGTATGTATAATGCAAGCAACTGTAATTAATAATTAATAACTTTTTTGTGCAATATTAATAATTATGTTTACTAGTAAATATAATTAATAATTATAAAACAGAGGAATTAAAATTTAGTTTCCTTCTCATATTTCTTCAAGTACACACATATATACATATATAAAATAGTGACACACACAATTGACATAATTCTAAAAACAATAATATTATAAAAGAATTAATTAAAATTGAAAAATAATTTCTTTTTGTATTTAATTTTATTTAAAAAAAATTATATTTAAAAAAATATTAGTTCTATCAAATATACATTGTTATTTGCTATATTTTTAAGACAAAAAGAGAGAAATTATTGCGATATCTTTATATATTAATAAATAAGTAATAAATAAGTAATTATATATTAATAAATAAGTAATAAAAAATAATTAATTTAAATAATCAACAAGTAAAGGAAAATAATATACTCTTAGTACACTATATTTAATTTTTTTTTATAAATTGTATGATATAATATGACAGTTAAATACATCATTAAAAGTAAATCCAACGACTGTTGTAGAGTTTCATGCGTTGACGGCGAAAGAATTGGTTATTTCCGGTTGACAATTGTCATTCTGACTGATAACCACCTAATATATATATATCTGTTTATATTAGAAAATAACTGCTAATCACACATACACACACACACACACACACACACACAGACACACACACACACATATACATGAAATATTGCCCTGGAGCGAACAGAAAGGTACGCAATGTTCTCTATCCGTCGTTGTTTCACTTTTTTTCTCTTTCTCTCTCTCTGTATCAGTTCAGATTCCAACCCAAGAAATTTCTCTCAGCACTGTGCAACCATTACTACATCAACACTATAGATATATGCACCGTCTGCTCTTTCAAAATATGCCTAAATCTTAGCCGCTATAAATAGAATACTATGTCATAAAATGCAACTGTATAAATTTACTGACATTTATACTGTACAATTTTTTATTTTTTTTTCTCATATATTAACGCTCAATTAATATGTGAATGCGTATACTTAAATTTTTGACACAACCAAAATATTATAATAATATTATTTCTATTAATCTTCAACATATACTGTACCTTTGAATTTTTGTCTGTAGCTACATCGTATATTCTTATCCAAGTGCAAACATTAGGCAATTAATGTCACAATTCGTACTATTTTTTAAAATCAGCATCACTCGTGAACAATAATATTCTACTTAATTTAGCAATTCAAACTCACTTTAATCATAATTGCACCATCACAAATTATTTTTACGTCATTTATTATTTTATACAATTACACTTATCACTACACAGCATATATATTTTTCTCATTGTAATGCAAAAAAAAACCAAACAATTACTTTCAGCGACATATCACATGTTTTATCAATCGAAATATATTGGTAACTTAGATATTACGTAAACGCAGCCTTGCAACTGATCGTGAGATACTTCTCACACACTTCCATAAATTTTCACCCGCGAGAGACATCCACGTGGTGAACCGAACACCGAGACAGCCAAAGGGAGTCTCCGGCAAATTTCGCTCAGCACGTAGGGCATACAATGTATGTGTATGTGTGAGTGAGCACGTGTCACGTGGCCCTTATATATATAAGCGTGGCTCACAAGGGCTTAAGGTAGCAATAGTGGGTCTATTGTCGTAGGTACAATACGACCGATACTTCGTTCGTATGTAGTAATCGTTGATGGAGGGTAGTTCTTGGCACGATTCTCTTTCCATGGGGGAACTGGACCCTCGCACTGTGGATTAAACATCTGTCCAAGATTCCTCTCCCCTTCGCCCCTCTCCGCCACTACCATCATCCGGCCCATTGCCTTTAGATGCAGTCTATATTTCTTTCATATCTCACGACGTTTGACTAGACGTGTTAGATTAGATATGCAGGTTCAGATTTCAAAATGATAGTATGTTTACATAGCTACCTTCGTTATCTTTGATTTATTTGGTTTAATCTTTTCAGCGGTACAAACGATAAATATTTTAAAAAGAATTTTAAAAAGATTTAAATATTTAAAAAAAAAACTATGATTTTTTTTAATTTTTAACATATTTTATGTGTTAAATAAATCAAATTTTAGTTTTTTATATAAGAAATAGAAATTACAGTTTATAAAATGCTGCTTTCCTCTTATATACATTTAAAATTAGATAGTTTTTTTTTCTCATTAATATGTAAAATTATTATTATCGATGTTTTTTTAATAAATTGTCAATTATCTTCTTGACAAAATGCATTTCCATGATCCCTCCTTAATAAACCGTTAAACAATTCTAATTACAACGTTGTACGCGCGTATAAACATCGATCTATAGAATGATGCGCGAATTAAATTAGCATTGTATTTCTGATGAGCATCCGATATTGTGTGACAACGTGCTCCAGGCTTTTTTAAATATACGCATTTATTTACATCACAATATGACACTATTTAGAGCAACAATATGGTATATTGCAATCAGTTATGGATTTTAGATTATAACAAAGAAGATAGAGAAAGAGAGAGAGAGAGAGATCAACTACTTGCATATTCAAAATTCACAGCTCGAGAGTGTCGCTCTGTATTGGCATAATGCGCAATCACGATCATCCCGACTCTTAGTCCTAATTGCTGTCAATTGCTGCCAATTGCCGAGCGACTATACTGTCTCTACAGTTATATTATAATTTGCGTTTCATGTAGGGATGACATTCGAATCTCATGTTGCGTGCGTAATGTACGAGTTTACTAACGTATTAATTATAATAATGATCGTTCTAGCGATAGAGTAATCGATTGATATAAACAAATCTACCATGATATTTCGCTTTGATGTTTTTCTCTCTCCACGTCGTTGATAATTATTCATCAGTAAGAGAAAAAAATGATAAATTATATGTACGTTGCAATTTTATACATTATTAGCATAGCAGTAATTTTTTGATATGTTTCCATGAGATTTAGATTTATAAGCTAAATCTAAATGTTTGTGATTTAATTGTTTTATTAAGTGTATAATTGTATTAAATATAATACACATTTACAATATTAAAATATATTAATAAATAAAATAAATTTTACATTATACATAAATGTTTATGTCCTTATAATGACGACCTACAGATTAATAATTCACATATGTATGTACGCATACAATATTTTGGCAGACATTATCCGGATTCTCTGACTCATTCGGAAATGAGATCCTTAAGACGTTGTGTTAGGATTCATCTTTAGGGCGCGTACACACAAAGATTTATGGAAAAAAGTCATGTAAGAGAGCTCACGTGAGTAGATTGTAATCGATACTCGGTATGAATGAATTACGAGCCTATTTACGTTGACCTTAACCTTTCAATGGGACTGCAAGACTAATTCTGTATATGTATTACTATCACTATGTTAACATTTTCCGACACAAAGATATATAAAGTTGTCCATAGATTTTTCTATATTTGATAGAGGTACTATAATAATAAAATAAAATTATATATAATTTTTAAATAATTATACAGCCTTTCTATTTTTTATATTATTAATTATAATATCAAATGATTATATTTCCTCCATTCATTTATCGCTCTTAATATTATATAACTAAATTTTTACTTTATTTATTTGTATGACAATAAAAACAGTATATTATTGCATAAAATTATATTTATTGTTTACATAGAGACACCTTTAATTATATCATATTTAATATTGTTTATATATACTCTTAAATCCAATTTTAAAATTCAATTATTCCATATACAGGTTGCAAATCAATTACCTGACAATTGGTGAATTTAATAAATCGTATTAAGAATTAATGGAAAATTTTATAAAATTATCACTCCCTAGAGCTCTAATAGTTGTATCAGTTTTTTTCTTTGCAGCCGAGATCTTGTGTGAAGGAAGCTTAAAGGGCGTGATGTATACGCACGGGGAGCTAACAGCTGTGGTCGATAGCCACATGGCGCTCTTTACTCTCGTTGAGATGCGGAGCTATCGATTTTATCGTGCAATTTCGCTAACGAATGAATAGATGGACATTGATTAAAACGCAGCTTTGTCATTTCGATAAGTTAGTAACTCGTTCTTATTTCTGTCAACGGCTCGCTCAAAAAAATATTTGGATTCTTATCACGGATAATCATCGGGTTTTAAATAATGCTAGTCAATCTCCGCGTAACCCATTTATCATTACTTTATCAGCAAGAATTCCATGACTAATGATTTCGATCATAATTCATCGGAATATGCCGTATAATTCTTATTTTTTTAGGAACAAGTGGGATAGCTTTCTTCCTCGATCGGCGATATTATTCAAATTAAGATATTGATAATCTTCTCGAGATTATTACACTTCATTAATTAAGATATTGGTAAACCTTTTGCAAAAATTATTTCATGTATTCTAATGGATAGAGTGCAATAAAAAATGTCAACAAACATACATGAATTACACATAGTACGAAAAATTGAATATAATCAGAAATAAACACTACTGTAAAAAGTATCGTATTTTAGAAACTAGGAAAGTCTGCAATATGATTTAAAGTGCACGTGATTTAGAGGACTCCATCCACTATAATATAAAAATCAAAGAGAGAGTGATCGGTGAAATCGGCTTTATCAAGATGTTTTTTGCTTTAATTATTATTTTTTTTTTTTTTTTTTTTATTCTAATTTTCTACAGCTTTTCAATATTATATATATAACGAAAATAATATTTCCTCTTTATGAATTATGTGGCTGAACATTATTTATGATAAAGTATACTTTTATAGAGGCGCGACAAAAAAAGGTGTATAAGGTCCCTAAAATAATATGAGACGACGCGTAATAAAACATGAGTTTAGCCTTGCGATGTATCGGTGTAGCGATGCCGAAAATAGTTCGTGTAGAGGGAAAAGATGTTGAACACAGACGGAAACCACTGAAAAGTTTATACGGTTTCCTGTAAAATCGTTTCTCCAAATACATATTTAAAATCCCCATACGGTGACATATGTCCTTTGCATATAGGTGAAACATTCTATCAATTTATACATTTTCCTCAAAAATCCATAATAAATGTGTTTTCATTTCACTTTTCACTACTGTTTTAATAAATGCTTTTTCCATAATGCAAATAAATGTTACATTATTAACGCATATTTATAACATTTTTAATGTTCCCAATCAAAGCGACAATAATTATGGTCAAATATATATGACATAACAACAGCATCCTGCGTTTGACAAACGTGAGATGCATCGAAAATTTAATTAATTGATGTTATACGATTTCATTGATGAAATTAATATATTTCGCAAATACATCATTATTATTTATATATCAATTTTTTTCGCTGAAAAGATTGTTGTCTCATCTCTTATGGTTCTATCAAAATAATCATAAACACATATACATGTATTATATATTCATGTATAAAAACTTCACTCTTTGTTTTGCAAATATCGATGATATAACACATTAAATTTTAACTGATAAAGTTCTATAATGTAATTATCAATACACTGCGATATCTTTATATCATTTCGCAAGAAGCTAGAAAAAGGCGGAGACGAATTGCATGTATGGTGCACGCATTGGACAAACTTCAATTGTTCAGTGCCGAGAATCAGCATAATACGACAATAAGCAACATGAAACTACATGTAGAATTCGCGTAGGTAGTTACTGACATTTTCAAATGTCAAACTTTCTTATAATGCGCTATTTATCATTTGGATTGTAATAAACTATAGATTTGTGTATCGGATGCTGAATAAAAAAAAAAATTTTTCTTAAAAAAATTTAGCTTTTTAAGATGAGATCAATTATACTTTGCTAATTAATTATGTATGTATGTATGTTATTCCAATAAAACATTTCTATTAACATTGCTGTATTTATAATTATTATTCTGCAATGTATTTAATTAATAATATTAGTTTCGATGTGACATTTTATACATTTTTACTGAAATGTAATTTTTAAATGACTATTTAAGATATACAATTAAAATTGTATTTTATTATAACATAAAATTAAATACGGACAAAATACCTCGATTAAGAAATTAATCAATTCTAATAGACATTTTTTTTTATTAGCAAATATCTAATTTTCCATATCTGTGCAGAACAATCAGCAATTTTCGAATATTTATAAGTAAATATCCACGTCATTTATGACATTTCATCAACACCATAGATTGCAAACCATAAAAAGACGGACATGCGCAGAAAAAAAAGGTATATTTTTTAACGTATCGTCTCCTCCTCCCATATCATATGTAATGATTACTTATCTAAACTATTATTAGTTAATACCTTAAGTCAGCTTCAGTTTTAGCGCGTAATCGTTGAAACACATTAATAAATTTGCTCGTGTTAGCTTCATATATCGTGCGTGCAAGTTGTGTCAATCATAAAATATTGATTTAAAATTGGAGAGAGATATGCATGTCATATATCTACATTATTTAAGAAAAAAATAAATTAATCAAAATCGTATTTATAATCAAAAATACTAAGGTGGCATGCTAGATGATATGCGAAAAATAATAATAAAAAAATTCAAAAATTATAAAAAAGTCTAAAATAAAATGAGTATAAAAAAATTATAACAAATTATAAAACGTTATTAATAGCTACATTAAAATAATATAAAGAAAACACTTAGCATAACGTTATTATCTTTATCATTATGATATAATAATGACATATTACAAAACAGTTATATCAGTTGTCGCTACTATCTGATTAGATGATACAAATGTGTATTACATTCATTTTTATAAATAAATAATAACATAACTCATCTCGCCGGACAAGGTAACTGCCTTACTAAGCACAGAAGGGATATAATTAAATATTTTTTAAATATATTATATTTTTATTAATAATAAAAAATGTATCATGAGAGTGTTTAACTATGTATATACATATTTTTATTTTATACATTATTTTTAATATTTACGTAATGTTTAAATATGGCAACATGATCTTTTTTTTTATATATATCATACACGCTTTAGAAGACTGAGCAACATTATATTTTATTTCTCCTCTAAATATGCAATTAATTCATGTTCAGTAGAGCAGCACCTTATTCACGAAACAAATGGCTGTCTGAAAATCACGAAGGGATCATAGAACCTTACCAGGTCTCCTATAGGCCGCGAAATGTGCAAATCTTCTGATCGCGCCGGTCAGGACGCGCCGATCAATAAGAAGCAAGAAGGCACATGTCCCGGTGACTTCTCACACCATGGTGGTCACAAGATCAACATCGCGCATTGCCGACAGCATCGCTCGACGACATCGCGCGTCGTCAGCGAGCCGAGCCGCGGGCGATGGCAGTTTTAGCGCACCGGGTCCTGCCGACGCTTTCAATTTACGACGCGACAGATTTCCGCTGCTTTACGAGGATTTATGCGATCATATGAGAGGCCGAGGCTAACGATCGGATGGAATCGTGGCAATGATAACGATGCCGACGTCAGCGACGAGGCGGGACGCGCAGCGCGAAAGCCGAGAAAAGCCGGGACACTGGCCTGACATCGGCGGGACCGTCGACCCGGTGCAGCGATGGCTTTTATTACGCGACGACGCACTGCGCCGACGTCACAGCGACGACGACGTCGTCGTCGTCGTCAAGGTGACGCGACGGCGCGCGCCGGAGGCTTTTCTCATGCGCGCGTATGCCAGCCGAATCGATTCTTTAAATACAGCTCTCGAGATATCGAGGTGCAAAACGAGCGTCGTGGCGCGAAAATTTCGAGCGAGTTTGAGCATATATAAAACGGATATTAATCTATAAAATATGTGCAAAATATTATGATAAAAATATTAAAATATAAGGTTACATATTGTTCAGACTGGATAAGAACGAGACTTGAGATTAATAGATATTATTTAAATATTGTTTAATTATTATTTTATTTAAATATTTATATATATGTATTTTTTGATATAAATATATTTAATAACATATACATAATAAATATTTGTATGCATTTATAATAACAACTTAATTTAAATTTATGTATATATATATAAAATACATATTTTAATATCTTAACTTCTACGCTATATGCCAATTTTCATTAAATTAAAAAAAAATTTCTAAAAGTAGAAATTTTTAATACATTATACAATAATAGCAATTGTATATTAATGACATTTTTTAAATCCATTAGTGTTCGTGTAACAAACGTTTTTAGCTAAATTTCTCAAGTCCAACTTTTCACCATACATTCTTGCTTCCAAAATTGTTAATCGATTCTTGTATATTACAGCCAAACAATGTTTTTTCTCCAGATTAGTGTGTTTTCTTATTTTAAAATGATACAATTTATCAACTTTTATTTTAATAACATTTTTAGGTACAAAACCTTCAATACCTTGTAAAAAATTAGAAACATATGTAATAATTATATAATTTTATATATGATTATTGTATATAATTAAATAATTATTTATATATGATTAAATAAATATCCTTACAATATAGACTTACCTCTATATTCATAAATCTTGATGGTATCATTATTTTCTACAAAAATAAATAATGTTTCGACGAGTCCTTCAAAATTCAGAATCAAAAATGATTTTGGCAGACGTGCTCTTATTGTCTGCAAGATCTTTGTTTGCGAGATGTCATTTTTGAACAACTAAATAAAACAATATAATCAAATAAATATATATCAATATAAAATAATATTTAATTTTATGCAATAAATCCTAATTTTCCATTGGCATATATAAATAGTCATATAAAATTAATTGTACAATAATAAGTAAATAAAAATTTTTTTAAACTTACAAATATATAATCCTCGCTGACTTCTTTGTCGTAGTAAATGTATTCTTCTTCTTTATAAATACCTACTTTAAAACTTAACATGCTGTTACAATCGAGACAAGCTTTTACATGAGTGTCATTAGAAGATTTTCCTTGTAATTCGTAAATCAAAGATTGATTAACGGATATCATTGGATCAGTATTTGATATCAAATTTAATTTTTTATTCTCATTCTTATATAAAATAAGAGTCTTTAATATATCTGATTGAATCTTTTCTGGAGCACCTCCAAGATTTTCATTAGTCATTGCTACAAAAACATCTTGATATAAATCCATAATATCGCTAACATTACCAAGTTCCAACACATGCTGTAACAAAGAAGGTAAAATAAAAAATAAAAAAAGCTTGAACTTAATCTAAGCAAAAATTTTATAATATTTTATGTTTTTTATTTTGTTATTGTAAATTTATTATTGTATTAACTATAACTTGACAATTTTATTACAATAAACTCACCATTAATCTATTATTTTCCAATTTCCAAATATTATTAAGGCTTTTACCGCAGGTGCGTTTTGCAATGGTAAGCAAATATAAAGGACGATTTGATTTAAAAAAAATCCATTTATCAATTAATCCAAAATCTGATACTTCGTCGACCACTTGAAAGTCGGTTTGAGTGTATAGTATAAGTTTCATACGACAGGTATCATAATTTACTAATATATAATCGAAATTATCTAATTCAATAGTACGAATATCATGAATATCTCCTTCAAATTCCTGAATTTTTAAGTAATCAAAAGTATTGAATTTGTATATCTGATTTACAGCATTGCATTTAAGCATGTCTAAATGCAATGCACACAAGTTATTTAGATCCATCTGCACAAAATAAAATTATGTTAAAAGCGTAAACAAAACATAGCTGTAAAATTAAATTTTGATGCTGATTTTAATGTAGAACGAGTTTATAGAAAATAAATATAAATAATGTTATAATAATTACCAAAAAATTATCTTTTTATTTGTTAATTATTATTGAATGTTGTCATATAAAAATGCATTTAAAAAATAAGATGTTATCAAATGTCTTAAAATAAAAATATTTTTCTTACATGTGTTTCATCGATGATATGATCTATTTGAGGATGTTCTTGTGAGTAAGCAGTTGATAATTCCGTAACATTAACTCCATTCAAAAATTCACTTCCGTCAATATTTTCTTCAAAATGGATATTTCCATATATTTTCCACTTCCCAGATATAATCTGTTTCGCTTTATTTGTTGTTTTAATTACAACGCCTTGCCAATTAATTAAACTTATTCCGTTTAGGAGACCCAAAATTCTGAGACTTTTATCAAGAACAACTGGAGTTTTGAACATAAAGTTTCCTAAAAAAGTAAACAAATGTGTTATTTATATGGATTAATTGTCTATATAGGTCTCTTTGAACAAAATTCTGAATCAAATGAAAATATGGAGGAGAAGAAACAGAAAGATCTGGTAGAAGGAAAAGAGCAAAACATTTTGAATGGAGAGAGGAATGAGACAAAAATGTCTAAATTGAGCTCATTATTATTTTTGTGACACTACGTACAACTATACATATTTGTCAGTTTCTTACCGGTTAAAGTATCATTGGCGATTAAAGAAATAATTTGCTTAGGATTAAAATTATTGATGAGATATGCATTAAAGTCATGATACGTATAAACATTTCCTCGAATCTTTATGTGTCCCGAAATATTTTGATTGCCGTGTATCTGTAAAAGAAAACTTATTATTTTATTATTATTTTATTAAAACTTATTATTTTATTATTTTTTATTTTTTATTATACGGTATTAAAATTGTAATATAAATTGTGTATTTGAAAAAATAAATTAGACAAGTATATAAAATAACACAATTTTAAAAAATTGTTAAATCATCAAACATTAATTAAAATGCGAATATGAATTGTATATATGTCTATGTTAATTTTTTAAAACATTTACATGCATATATTTTAATCACTAAATATATATGTATAAAACGATAAAATTCTAATTTAATGTTTATACCAAAAAAGTGTTTGTATAAATATCCTCTAGATAATAGTTGTTAATATGTCCTGATATTTGTATGTTTTTAACGGTGGCATTAGAACAATAAAGTCTATCGATCATGATGGACTGTTTCGTATGTAATGGAATCAACATATCCATTTTTAAGTCATTGACTTGTTCAACTTTTACGCTTGCTTGAAAAGTCGCATTATCCAGTGCAATCCGTTCTAAAATAAATAAATTGTTTCTTATTATACAGAAAAATATTTTTATTTATTTAACAAATTGTTAAAAAACTTTCAATTACTATATATATTTGTATTTGCATATAATTTTTTTATTATATGTAAATATAACTACCTGAAAAGTAACTAAGTTCATTAAGAGCAATAATATTCTCTTGCAAATCTTTCATATCAACTTCCATGATGGTTTTTGATTGTAATTCTGTTTTTACTACGAGAGCTTTTTGTATGTAAACATCCTCTTTAAACGTAACTTTAATATTGATCGAGAAAGGTTTATCGATATAAACAGCATTTTTGTGAAATATGTTCAAATCAAAATTATTTAAACTGCCATCAATGATAAATGCACTATTGAACGTAATTGAGTTTTTAAATATTTTTGATCCAGACACTGTAATATTTGCATCACTTTTAAAGATTACTCTCTCCAAAAAACTGTCAAACATTGATCTTTGAATTGATCCATTTGTATTCAGCCTTGTTATGGAAGTGATTTCGTTGAAATAAAAGTTACCACGAAGAACATAAGAGTTATTTCCAAGTGATTTAAATCTATTTGTGAAATCATGTAAAAATACATTTCCAATCCTGCCAGTTGTATTGAAATTTTTTAAAACAGTGACCCAGCCTAAAAAAATTAAATTTATATTAATAATCTGTTAGTTATGATAATTGTTATAATTATGACAATGATAAAAATAATCAATAAAAAGAAAACAAACGCAATTATATAAAACAAATAAAATTTTATTGTAATGACATATTTAACTTTAATAAACAAAATAAACAAAAGAAAAAGTATATATAATATTTAATAAATATATGATTTGTCAATATATTAATATAACAATTTTTAAAAGTTTTAAAGATTATGTTTTAGAATCATGTTTGAGAATAAAATTGTATAGACTATTAGAAACATTTAAAAACTTGTATGTATATATATGCAACATACCATTTATGACAACTGGTCCTTCTAGTATCTGCTCTTTATTAGGATCTAAGATATTTTCTACAAAGTGTCCATTTATAAATCGTGTCTTCAAAAACTCACACGTAACATTTTCAAATGTTTTGTAGCCTGTGAATGTAACATTTCTGTCGGCTTTCTGTACAGCGTCAATAACGAATTCCGATAGATTTAAACCATTTACGAAGCCAATTATTGTTAGGTTTTTAATCGATATATTTTCATTGAAAATTACAGTCCCCATGTCATCCTTTTTGTAAACATTAACGATATCGTTTTCATTAATCAAAGATGCTGTTAACATCCCTGTCACTCGAAGTGATTTTATTGACGCATTTCCGTTGAAAATGTCATCATAAAGTGCTAATAATCGATTTAATTTATTTAATGGCATTCCATTGATGATTTCTGCGTTCAAGACATTAGTTTCTAAATTGTCAATTGTTAAAGTGCCTGTCAAATTCTGTTGTGTAGAGATTGTTAAGATGCGTTTACTCAAATCAGTGTAATTGATATAATTAATTGTGTTCGGCAAGACTTCATCGGCTATTAATGTTGAGAGTGTCAAATTTTCGAAATACGGTTTTTGGAAAGTTTGATTTAATTTGTCAAAGAAAGCAGTCTGCGTAATACTTTGCTTTAGAGTATCAAAAGATAAATTATCAATGATACATGATCTAATAAAGAATAATACTTTATTTAGACAAGCAGAAGCAACATTTTGTTCGCCGATTATATAATCTTCTAACTTCTTTAACATGCCAAAAGTTACATTTCCCAACATGACATTTGCCGATATTTTTTTCAAATCTAAAATAAATAAAATAATATAAAAATAAAATTGTAATAAAACAAGTATTTTTATAAGTGTTTTTATTTTATAAATTTACTATTGTAAAAACAAAATAAAAAAAAGCATTAAAAAAAACATGTTTGTTTTTTATATTACGTATGAGAAATATATGTATATGTACATGTATATTTAATTTTTTTATGCATGCAATTAATAATTATAAATAATGTTTATTAACTTTAATTAATACTTACAGGGAAACTTTTGATCGGTATTTAGCGTTACAAATTCTGAGAATAAGTGATTATTAATTTGTCCGGATTTAATTATCGCGTTAGTTTTTATATAAATGTCATTCAAGAATTTTTTATTTCCAGTTATTAATGCATTTTCTTCAGTTTTCAACAAAAGCTCATCAAAATCTGACCACATTTTAGCATTAATTGAATCTTGAAGTACAATGTTTCCCATCACAATCAGATTTTCAAAGATAACATCTGATGAAAGCGTATCGGTTTCATTGAGCAACTCGTCTATGTTACTTATGTCAATACCCGTTATATTGCCGTCAATCTAAAATTGTGACATAATGTCTTTATACTTAATTGCGAAATATATTTATCAAATCGTACCTGAAAAGTTCCACCAATCTCCAGATTCTCAAAAGTAATTTCATGCTCAATGGTTTCATGTCTGCTAAGAATAATGAAATCATCAATACTTATATTATTTATTGTATTAATGTTCAATAAATGTGTTGTAGACAGGTTGGCAAAATATTTTTCACCCGTAACATTGATAGAATATTTATTATTAGTTAGAACGTAATCTTCTGGGTATCGTAAATTATTCAGATTTTTGACATAGACCTCATCGGCGATAAGCTGTTGAAAGAAATTATCTTTTATTAAAGAAAAAGTTGTAAAAGTTAGATTCTGATATATAGACTGTTTAATAAATCGTCATAAATCATGAACAAGCATTGATTTTTCGCAAAAAGAGAAATAAGATTGTATAGAATAAATCGCTATTTTTATTAATTATATTAGAAAAATATTAGTGTTACTTAAAAAGTCATTTTACTTGAAAACTATAACTTGAAGCATAAAAATAAAAAATTTTATAATAAAATTTAAAAAAAAGGAATTCCTCAATATTATGTTAATTAATGTTAAAGTAATAACACTCTAAATAAAAAAAAAAAATTTATGATTGTTTGTAATTATATTGCTTACCTCTTCCACAATTGTTTCTCCTGGAATAAGTATTGATTCATCTTTCCATACTATACTTTGCATTAGATTCTTCCATTCAACGTTATTTATCTCGGAAAAGTTTAAGTGTCCATTGATTTCTAATCGTTTCAATTTCGAAAAATCAGTATTGTTATAATTTTTAATTGTAGTATCGAAAACAATTTCTTCCAATGGGACGCCATTCAAAGAGAGAACCGTCAAGTTATTAGTATCAATGGAAAGAAAATATTTTTGGCCGTCAATAACAGAAGCGTGATTTACAATATCGTTTGTTGTGAACGAAGTTGAAGCGTTATTTACAAAAGCAGCAGTTATATTCTTCGCATGCAGAGTTCCAGTCACTAGAAAATTTCTATTCAATTCAATATCCGAGGATAAATTAATTGTCGTCGAATTAGTTATATTTTTCAAATCCAGTAAGATTTGATTAAGCTTCGTTTCAAGTTCTTCTAGTTTCTTTAAACTTGATGTCACATTTGACAACATGTCTTCTATTTCTAAATCGATTAAACCGATTTTGACAGCGCCATAATTTACATTTCTTTCTATTGTAGCATTCGACGCATCCACTTCTGAAAAATTCCAAAATCCTGATATGGAATTTTTAAAGTAACTTTGATTCAAGTGTGCTTCTGTCTCGTCAAAGACGACTTCCTGTTTTCGAAAAATCTCCTGAAAACATTTTATTTTATAAAAATTTTAAATTATAAAATTTTTCAATAAAAATGATATTTAAAATAAACATTTATAATTATGTATAAAATATATAATTATATATAAATATAATACATAATTATATAAAATATTATACATAATTATATAAAATATACATACAAAATTATATAAAATATACATACAAAATAAATTATTAAAACGTAAGTACCTCCAACAGAGCTCGTGTCTTTAACATGCTTTTCGTCTCCCTGTGAATAGGATGTTCTAATTCACCTAAGGCTACTTCTATACGTACAAGTATATTTGCGTGGATGAATCCAACTTTTGGAATAATGATGATTTTTGACAGGTCAAAATTATTCAAAATTTGATTAGGTAAAACTACTGTCTTAAAGTTTAATCCCTGCCAAGCCAAAGCGATTACTGACAAGTTTTTAAGTTGAACCAGTAACAATGACTCATCCCGATATGTGTTCAGTGGTATAGTGGTAATCCAAGCAATTCCAGTAGTGTCTGTGAAACAAATACTATTAAATGTTTTTAAAAAATTACATTTCAATTAAAAAATTATCATTACATTACCATTAAAATGTAGATCCGTTTCAACATTATCTTGAAACTCGTTCTCGGAAAAGCGAAATAAACGCATTTCCTTTCCACCAATTGCTAGATATTCGATGTAACCACTCTCGAAGCAGATAAAGTTTGTGAGCTTATTAGACTTAATAGTTTCAAACTTTTCAAATTGGCATAATTCATGTTCAATTTTCGATTTATACAAAATAATGCTGTCAATTCCTTGAAAGCCCAACAAGGAGCGTCCATAAATCGAACAGATTTGAATATCAAATGCTTTTGGAACAAATAACCGCCGACAAAGCCTGCATAATATAAATTTATTAGAAAATGTGCTGTAGTTATAAATCATTTTGCACATTAAAAAATAGAATTTTAATATACATAAAACATTTATCTGTACATAAATAATAAATGAAAAATAATATTAAATTTAAAAAAAAAAACAATCACAAAAATGTCTCTCTTTAAAATTTTTGTATAAAAACATTTTAACAAAAAAAGTATTAAAATTTATAAGCATAAAAATATTATTTAATAATCTATTTTAAGCATTATTCTTTTTATGTGTTTCTGCTATAAAGTTTTTTTTTGTATGTCGACATACGTTTTGCAAAGAAGTCTGTCGTTGTAAATCTTAAAGAGTTGTATAGCGTCTTGTATAATACAATATTATAAATAGTAAAAACAGAAACAATATGTATATATATAAATAATTACGCAATTACCATATATCAATGCGATGACTATTATAATCAACATTGAAACCATAAATATCGAGCAACGATTGTTCTTCGGGATATACATCATTGTCAAGTAACAATAATTCATGTTGATTTTCTTCTCGCATAAATTCCATGTCTTGATATTGTTTTTGTACGGGCCATGTTGAATATAACGTATACGTATTTCCAAAGATTCTGTACCAGTATAAGTAATAGCTTTGTTGGAGTTCAACCATTAGAACAACCATTAAATTATTAACGTGATTTTCATTAAATGTTTTTTCGGTATTTAAATTAAGAACTTTAAATTGTAATATATGTCCCTCAGTTATTATGTTTATAGTATGTTTAATTAATAAATCATCAAGATCAATCTCGTAGAAGGACAATGTTGAATTTTCAGCACTAATAAAGTAAGAGGTTTCCGTTTGTAAAAATTGCCAATTAACGTTATCGGGCATATTAAATTTGTGCAATGAAATATTTGTCACAATAATTTCTGAAAATAAAAAAACATTCTTCTTGATTGTTTATATAAACAATTAGCGTAAAGAAAATTAGATTTATTTGCATAATAAAACAACAAATATAATATTGCATATTATTCTATATAAAAAAAATTAAATTTTTAATACTAATTTATAAACACATTTGTTAATCACCTTCTCGATTTCCAGCTCCAGTGCCAAATTCATATTCCTGCCAAATTGACGTTGCATCTTCGTGATTCCGTGGTCGTCGAAATGATCTAGTATTAACCAATATTTTATCCAATGTTTTGGACATTTCTTCGATATCCTGACATTTTGTGTTATTCACAAAAATCCACAGAAAGAGGAAACATACGATAAGATCTTTACTCTGTAACATGCTGAATGTGTACTGAGAGACTTGACTGTGAAATTCTTTCACGCTTGATATCTTGTAAACATCCTTATGCGACCCATAATATTTTGATTATTCATTCAGTTAATGTTGACAACTAAAATCCAATATTCTTAAGTTTATCTAGCTAAACGTTTTATTTCAAAATTAAATAAGATATTCTATTTTCTAGCTTGTCTAAACTGTAATTTTTTATTAATAATTATATATTTCCTCTCAAATCATAATTTCATTAATAACATAGTCTAATAACTCTAATAAAAACAAATATAAGATTATATATTTGCTGTTAAAATTGTAAAAAAAAAAGAGTTATTTAATATTATATAATAAGATCTTCAGTTAATTATGTATACTATATATAATATACATAAGTACATATATAAAATTAATCATATATGATTATAAAACTATTTAATAAATTTTCAATAATCTAATTAACAATTTTTCCGCAATAGAATTTCTTTTAAAAATAATTAACAATATAAGAGTTTTTAAATAAAAATATTTAACAATTAAATTAAATTTATTTATAATTTATTATTTTTTTCTACAGTCTTATGTATGTTGTATATACAAAGAATTTAAGTAAAATAGATACATACTTGTGTAGACATTATAAATGATTTTTCTAAATTCTCCTGTCTTCAGGGTATCGTATATTGCCATATGATGTTTCAGCTGATTTAAATCAGGCACAAATCGAATAGAGAAACAAATAAAGATCATTATAAAATAAGATTTTAAAAAATTGTCAACAAAGTATACAATTTTTAAGTTATAATAATTTTAATAAAAGAGGAAGCAAAAGTTTAAAGAAACATTAGATGAGACAATATAGAAAAATATAGATTTAACTTTTTTAACAATACACAAAATATAAATATTGAAAAGTATTGCTGAATTATATTAAGTATCAAATATTATATAAAACCAAAAAGAAGAGAATATGTATATACATATATTAAATGTTTTAAGCCTCAAAAATATGAGTACAAATATCAGAATCTACGGATTAGATTAACATTTACATCAATATAATATTTATAATAAAATTGTTCTTTACAAATTACGGTATTTTGACTGGTAAAAATCTTGTCCTATCGCCAACTTTTGGTTGGAATCTTAGATTCACTTTTTCGCTGTCGTCATCACCAACTTCGAGAAAGGTATTCCAGTCTACGAGAAAATATAAACCGCTTCTTCGCTTAGTTGGTAAAACGGGATCTGGTGCACGAGTGGTACCACCAAAGGATTCCTCTAATGCCAGAAGATTTGCATTTGTAGATGTCGATGACATTGGAACGGGTGATATCAATGTATCCAGAAAAGCTGACCCATTCTTCGCCGAATCTGGAGCTATCGACGTTAACGGCGTGGTCATCGTCGTCGAGGAAACATCTATAGATTCTGCCGACAAGATCCGTGATAAAATGCTGTTTGACATTTTGCGCATTTTATATTGCAAGTGATTTTGACATGCCACATAATAAAAATAAATATATGTATATGAAAAACGATTAGAAGCACATAAATCTTGCGACTGCCAATATAAATCTGAGAAATAGCAAATTTAAAAAAAAAGCAAAATTAAAAAAAAAAAATTGATGATGCTAAAAGCATAAAATATTGATAAGAATATCACATTTGTAGAAAACATTAGTAATAGCAATCCTAAAAAAATCTTTCTAAATATAATATAACTATTCAAATAGTTTTTCCAATTGATTATGTGCTATCAGTTTATGAAAGACTCGAAATAAATTAGGATTTCTTTCTTTCTTGTAAAGTGTATACGATGTATAATTAAAAGAAAATTTTACATAAAATGGCTGTAAAATTAAAAATTACAAATAATATAAGATTTCAAGAGAGTGACATAACACTTTCGACTTTTGTGATTAAAATATGAGAACTTTTTACTGTGGTTTCTCCACATTTATTGCATTAAAGTCTTAAAAAAAAAAAAAAAAAAAAAAACTATGCACACGTATGTGCGTATTTCAAGAGTGAAGTAAAAGTAAAAAAACTTTTCTTTAATTATTGATCATAAATAGTACTGATGATAAAATCATCCGAATTACGAACCGATTCGTGTATAATCACATGTATCCAGCACATGCAATAGCATTTATAATTTACATTACTTCGAAGGCAAGAAATGTAGGATGAAAGTTACATACTTAGCTGACAGTAATATATGTACATATATGCGCATAAGAAAAAGTTGGCGTGCAAAAAACTGTTGTGAAAATCATCGTTTAGAGAAAAAATGCATGCCAAGATGAATCAAATTTTATCTGGCGTTACATTATAATATCATTTCATTTAATCCTTATTTTATTATAGGGACATCGTAATTTAATTTTGATTAGTTGAATAAACTTTACTATTATTCAATGAAAGTAAAGCATAACATGAAGGATTCATTTTACAAATTAATTTACAATTCTTTTTATATACAGTTAAGTATTTTAAAAATGTATATTATATTATCAAAACTTATTGTATTATTAAGATTGTAAATTTTTGGTCAATTTAAAATATATAAATAATGGAATAAAACAAACAATTAAATAAATCTTAACAATTAAACAATTAAATAAATTATTGTACAGCTAACAATAACTTAATTAAAGTAATATTATTAACTCACTTCTGTCGCATCTAAATTACGCAAAAATAAATTAAATATTCAATTAATTTATATCATGTTGATATTATAGATATTTCTGCTATCAATCTGTAAAATTTTTTCCTCGTAATATAGAATTAGATTTAAGCACTTATAAATAAGATATAAAGCGAAAATTGAAATAGAAGCGGAAAAAGAAGACATGCTGAGAGAGATGTAGCAAAATATAAAAATAGCAACCTTCCAGAATAAGTCTATTTAACCAGAAGATTGTCTAAACATATTCCCCATATTAATTAACATGCGGCTGATTCTTGTCACACCCTGCATAATCCGTTTAACCCAAGAAGTGCCCAAAACGGATATCATAAATCTTTCTATACCGGTAGTTGTTGTCGTGGTCTTCGCGAGATCTTCATCGCCAATAGTGGTTGTCTCAACAGTTTCTTCCGAGTTTTGTCTTTTCACTTCATTCTTTAAGTCTTCATTATAAATTTTAATAATCTCCTCTATATGTAACGGATCTGGGCCTTCTCTTAAAGTTTTCGTGTTTACAAGTAGGTCATCGGCTGCTTTTTTCACATCCTCCGCACTTGTCTTCCCCTCTTGAACCAATTTATTGACAATGTCCAATAGCTCGTTGATTTTCATTCTCTGTTTCTCATCCTTTACTTGGACCTCGTGAGGTTTAAACACGTGGAACTTGGTTGTGTTTTTCGGTTCTGTATCTTCTATTTTTGGTGCTGTTTTTGTTTTAACCTTGCGAGAGATGAGACCTATGTTTTCCAAAATTTGCCTCATGTTACTTGGAACAGCCTCAATCAACGATGGCCGTTCCGTCGATGCCAGCATAGATTTTTTCTGCCTATTATCATTGATTCCAAGACCGAATCTTGCCAAAAACTCTTTCATATCCTCGTTTTTTATCCTAGACGTCGGCAAAGGTTTGAAGTTGGTATAAGAATTTGTGTTCACGGTTGGCCTGGGCGTAGACGTAGTTGTTATTAGATTGGACGTCTGCAGACCAAATCGTTGAAAGAGTAACTGTACATCTGGCGTCAGATTATTCATTCCTTTTCCAATCTCTAGAACAGGATTTTCAAAAGTGTTTTGAGCGGTTATCGAAGGTGAATCGGGTTCAACGGCCGTCAGACCGAAAGTTGTTTTATAAACTAAACCGTTGCTATTGAAAATCTCAGATTTGTTTTTCAGATTGTCTTGATTTTTTTTGAACACTTCCTCTACATTCGTAGAATTTTCCGGTCGAAGTCCAATTGAGGCAAGTAACTCCATGACTTCTGGCCGCATCGTAGTTGTTGTAATTTTACGAAATCCTCCAGAATTTAAATTATAAGTAGAATTGTATTTTAATTTTTCCAAAGAAATAGATGTTGGTGTTACGTAGATAGAAGCTGGCTGCTTGGCCATTTGTATCTTTTTGAAAGGTGTCTTCGAAATCTCTGGAGTGTTCTCAATTTTATTAATTACAGTTGGTGCCGCGTCTTCCAATGATATCTTAAAAGACGAAGCTTTCGCTGAAGTCGTAAGACTTTGCATAGTACTTATTGGTGCGTTGTAACGCCATTGATCAACAGATAGAACATTTTCGTTATACTTCAAAGGACGAGATGTTGTCAAAATATTCTCTTTCTTAGAACTCGTCTCCACTGGTCGCATCGTTGTTGCAGTTGTACTATATACTATATAGACTTCTTCATTTTTGGTTGATGAAGATTCTTCCTTAAACACTGGTCGTCTAGGTACAGGTGTTTCGGTGATCGCTGATTGCTTTTGCAGATTATCTAAGTTAAAACTAAATTTAATTGGTGCCGATTCGAATTTTAGAGTTTCCGTCAACGGCAGTTTTGTATGCGCCTCCGAATATGTTTCTCTGTGATTTTTATATTGCGTTTTCTCGGGTGGACTTTCTTTCTCCGAAGCATGCGTCACTACCAAATTTTCAAAAGATTCTATATCGTGTTCCATTTCCTGCGTGGGTGTGCTGGATTGTACTTTTTCGTTTTTCCACACATTAAAGTCTTTCGAATTAGAAGAAGAGTCTGCGATTATTTGAACTATCGGTGGCTTGGTATATAAATCTTTTATATTTTCTTTCGCATCTTGTGCATTATATGGTAAAACTACCATTAACGCTCTTTCGTAAATCTTTCTTGCTTTCTCGATTGCTTCTTTATTGTGTGTAATTGTCTCTAGATTTTTCGACTTTGTAATGTTTAAAAGAATGTCAACGATTTCACGCCTAGTGAGTTGCGGCAAAGATGAGTTCTGACGAATCAATCTCTCGACTTCGTTAATCGTTCGATTGATCGAGTTCTCGACTTCGATCCTTGATGGAAAATCATCACCATGAGTTAAACCAAAAACGATCAGCATGCACAATAACACAATCTAAAAAGAAAACAATTATTTTAATTATGCAATAAAGAAAAGTATAAGTTACATTATAAACTTAAAACATAATATCAGCTGATCCAATAATTAATGTATAACGCATGTCTAGCTCCGCAATATTTCAAAATTTTTTATGTATATTAATTGTGTCTTAAATATATTTTACCATTACAATATTTTATCATTACAATATTTTTACTCAATTTCTAGAAAAAAATTTTTTTTTGTAGAGGAAAGAGGAGATTTACAATTAATTAGAATATATTAAATATGAATATTAAATATTATTAAATATTATTACATAAATTATATTTAAAATTTATATTTTTTATGTTAAAATTATTAGATATGTAATTCTATTTATCGTAAAATAAATATACCTTTATATTAGAAAAAAAAATAAAATTTTAAAATCTTCAATAATATTAGCACGTAATTAGAAAAATAGTTTTTATTTAATCTTAATATATCTTTTCTTCAAGATATTTGCAAATACGCAAATGTCCTAGATATAAGATTCATCCTATACATATTAATTTACTAGATGGAATTGCTTTAATAATACATAAGCAACGGTTACGCAATTAGGCCAAAGAAGAACAAGTCAAGTATATATGTCAGTTATATTTCTCATATTCATGAGCAAAAGTTGCAAAATGAGCCTTAGCTGATGTCAAAGAGCACAGTTTGACTAACTTTCACAGTTTCTATCCTTTCATTTTAACATTTATAATTCTCCTGATTCCTACATAATTTATATTTTGTCAGATGTATGAAATAATCAAATTTGAATCCGTGAAATATATCTGCAGAAATTTTGTAATTGATTTGTCGAATCTTTCAAGTGTTGAGTATATAAATAGTTAAACATAAAACACTTAGATTAGATTTTATAATCCATGGAATGCTGAATTAAATACACTTTAAATCGCAAATTGGTTCTAATATTTTTAGGGTATTGATGGAGGGCGAGGAATAAAGTATCTACACCGCTCATGCATTTATTTCATCATGCAAGTTGTAATAATAAATTTACTTTTACGATATATAGCATGTTTTGTTCCTAACAAGCAATTATTTCACAATATTATAATAATACTGCTTATTTCATGTAGCAGAAAAGAAAAGGTAGTGCGTAATTATGCGTTATGAGACATGCGAGCAATAAGCTCTTGAAGATAAAACTAATTTCCGTCTAATCGATGATAGCAGAAATTTAACAAGTAACTTTTTTGGTTTTGTATTTTACCATATTATTAGCCATTGGATACAATTTCCATTTCCCATAATTATAGTATGTTGACTCGTGATATTGCGACAGGAAATCGTTACGGTGAATGATCCGAAGCGGAAAAATATGACTCCAAAACGAAAATACTTGCAATAGAAGAGTAATCTTCATAAACTTGATTGGCTTTTTCAAATGTTTTCGTTATATTGCGGTTGTATTTTCCAACTTTGAATTGCGCAGGCACAGCTTGAGAAATATAACGATCACGAATACATGTTTGAAAAAAATTTGCTTAACGAGTGTAGAGAAAAAACGACACCGGATAGAGCCAACTTTCACAATCTGATGTCATGCAATGTTAAAAAATGTTCACCTCCGGGTTTTATTGCAAAAGATTATAATGTTTATTAATATAGACGCAAAATAGTAATAGATCAAATACAATTAATAATTAATGTGTATCTTCATCCTTACACGTGTATACGCACGCAGATGTATAAATTAAAAAGGATTAAATAAAGAAATTATAATATACCGATTTTCAAAGAATAAATATGATTTATGATTGAAAAATAAGAATTGACACAATATTTATACAACAATAAATGATGAGCTAATTATTAAATTTTGTATATACTAGTATTAATAATTTAATAATAATTTAAATCTCGTATTTAAGTAATATTTGTAACAATGTTATACCGTGGCTATTTTATATTTTTATACAAGAACATAAACCTCAAATATAAATATAGCGCGATACTCTTGGCAATCATCGTACGAATATAATAATTATTTACAAAAATGTATAATTTTGTAACAATTATATTTGTAGCACGATCTTCAAGTATCTAAATGTTTTTGAATTAAATGTTATCATGTTTAACGCGCACAAAACATATATTCACCATGTTAAAACATTGTACAATACAAAGTTATAAAATGTCAATAAAAAATGTTTATTTTTACTTTAAAAAGTCATTTTTTAAATTTTAATTTTAAATTGATTTATCACAGTATAAATCACTTTTGTTATTTTTTGCAATCGATGCATTTGTCATCGCACAAATATCAAAGCATCAACATAATGTTGCACTAAAATTTTTGATGTTTTAAAAATGATAGAAAATGCATCATTTACTTGATGATGCTCGAAAACTTACCATTATGCTAACCAATCGTCCGGACACGTAGTCGACAACTGACTGAACGGCTAAGACCTACTTTCAAACTCTCTCTCCATCTTATTTTCTTTAGCTGCCCTGACGCATAACCGCGCGTCGACCCTGTTCACTTTGCCGACTGAGCGGGTTATTAAGATCAAAACACATTAAATTTCAGAGAAAAGCATCAATGAAATAATTGAAAATATTAATGAGATTAATGCTAATATATTTTAAGTCATTTTTCAATGCTATATAAATTCATTAAAATATAGTTAGCTTGACTAAAAAAAATTTGTTGCACACTGCTAGATATGTAGATCTTTGCATTGTCAAAAAAGTGATTTTTGATAAACAACGAAAGGTTAAAATCTTTTTAATAAAAAATTACTCAGTAACAACATATGTCAAAATCAAAATTATCGAAATTTAATTCGTTTTTATCAATATTTAGTTCAAATTTTATTTAGTAAGAATTATATTTATTCACACAGCATTGATAGCATCTTTAATTATTATAATAATTATTAAATCTAATAATTTTACATGCCGTTTATATCATTGAAAAATAGAGACAATTTTTTATAAATATCTAAAGACTAAAATTCTAAGAAATAATATAATTGACTGACATTTCATTTCTCTTAGAGTAAGTAAAATTGATACAATATTGATACACTTTAATGCGTCATTTAATTGTGCGCAATTTAAATAGTGGGAACGTGTTTTACATCATAGATATACGTGAGTATCTAAATACATAAAATGTCCGCGTATTTATTTCCTTTGCGCAATTTTATGATCAACGATACTGTTTGTTATTACTAAAGTAATATTAAAACACTGCTTTATCTTGAATCTTAAAAAAAAAATATTTAAATAAAGTTATATAAGTCCTAATAAACTTCAGAATTTTCTGGATTAGATAATGTTTATGGTATCTTAGCCACGATTTTTATAGTATAAATAGAGGCATCACATAAAGATGCAAAGTTTAAAACCTGGATATTTTATTATAAATTTGCAGCAATGAAGGTGATATACATAACTTTGCTAATTGTTTCGATTGTCATAATTTCTAGTATGGCTCAAGAAACTAGTCAAAGTGCTCAGGATCAAGAAGAAATAAAAAATTATACTAAAATTGCCGAAAAAATAGCCGAACATCAGGAAGATCTGGTATGAAAGTTTTCTGTGTGTATAATAGAACTCCCATCTTTTCATATTTATATTTTCATATACTTTAAAAATAGTATTATCATTAATGACAATTTTTTAATATACAAATCGCTCATTATTATTTTTCTGATTAATTATTTAATTATTTAAAATTGTTTAAAACCAAATATTTAATTTGTAATGTTGTATTTATAAAACCTGTATGTACAATATATCTGTATTTCTCTACAGAATAATTTCTAAAAAGTATATGAAATAGAAGATCAAAAAGAAAATAATTTATTATGCATGTTATAAATAAATATAATTGTTTCTAAAAAATAAGTTTTTGTAAAAAAAGTATTTTATATAAATCCCAGTGCATAATATTTTTTTTTAGTTTGTAAGATGTAAAAACGTATATCGAAAAGTTGGGAATTAAATATTAATGACTTTCTTGTGTTATTTCAGAATACGGAGTCCTTAGCGCTGGTATGGGAAGTGGTTTACAAGCTTATGGATAAAATTTACTGGGAAGTATTATAATGGTGCCTATCAAATAGTATTAATAATACTATTTAATCAGCAGATATTTTAACTAAAACAAGCATTTTGTAATGATATGATAATATATTATTCGATATTGTGGAGACTTATATGAAATAATGCCTTTTGTATCGGAATTATATAAAAATATGATATATATAATCATCCTTCTTTCTGTTATATGAAAATAAAATATCTTGTATTAATAAATATCAATACTATGTAGTACCAATATTACTACAAATATGTTATATAGTTAATTTCAATCGTTTATTAATCTCCTTTAATTGCAAATCTTGATACATTATATTTTAGTATAATATATAAATTAATATTTATATTAATGATATGTTCTAAGTCGCAACAATGTTATATGTTTATAAAAACTAATAATTATTAATATTTATATAAAAAAATTTATTTGACATAATTATTATAATTTTTATTGGAAAGTAATAGTAATGTGATAAATAAGTAATAATAATGTGATAAATTTGGATCCTAGCTTGAGACGTCCTTCTTGTAAGTAATCAAAATTTTATTTGCGTATTATATTTTGATTATGATATTTTAATTTATACAAAAATCATGAAAATAGAAACATAATCCAAAAAATTCTAAACTTTATCATAAGGCTTTATTTAACCTTATTTAAACATTATTTTAAGATTTAGGATAAAATTTCTGTTTTAATATTATATCAAATAGTAATATCAAATATAAAATACGATATAGTATGGCATAAAATATTTATATTCATATTAAAGAAAAATCTGTTTCGTAAGTCACGTAGAAAATAAAATTATTATCTGCATTCTTAAATATAGAATGCTCAATTCTATGTGATGTTTAAAATTAAATATTACATTGTGATTTTTTTTATATTGCAGGAATATACGTGACAAATATATTAGAAAATATTATATTATATATTTAGAAAAAAGTCAAGTAATATTGTATAGGAAATAAATACGCAAAATGCTAAATTATAAAAATATTTTAAATTATAGATTAATTATTCATTAAACGATTTTGCAACTTTTCATTATGCTAATTACTTGAACCTGCGTTTTGATTGCCTCGTTGTTCTCAATCTAAATTATATTTAATTGTTAAAAAGTAAAATGATAAAAATTGCGGACAAAATATATTTGTTTCTATGTATTATTCAAGAAATAATTATTGTCCAGAAAAAGAGAGAGAGAGAGAGAGAGAGAGAGAGAGAGAGAGAGAGAGAGAGAGAGATTGCGCCTGCGATCTCTTTTCTGTACATCGCGCGAGCGATAACAGCCACGGCACGTAAATATAGCGCGCTATATATGTATATGTTATAGTACGTAAAATATTTCGGCGATCAATTCTCAATAACATGGTGTTGGATCTTGGCTGCGTATAGCGCTCTATTGTTTACGTGTTACGGCCTTGTCATTATCATTCGCACGACGATACTCGAGCAATAAAGTGGTGTGCGAAACGCTTCGTATATTGCCAAATTCTTTTCTAAATCCAATCAAATATAATTCACTATAATTATTACAATTAATATAATTATTATAATTAATATAATTAACATAATTAATTATTATAATCAATATCATTAATTTTTGATAAATGAGATAAAATTGTATTCGAACAAAAAATTTTATCAAAGCGATCATTCATTATTTTAAGTGAAAATCGAAGTAATTGTGATAAAAATTATAAATTATTATTTTGTTACAATTTTTCAAGCATATCAATTCTTACAAATAATAATTATATATATATTTGACAATCATGATTTTTCATTATTTTAATTTTTTTGATCTTACGGTTTGTGTAATCTTGCGTTTTACAACCATACATATATCAACAATAAAGAAATATCATTATTATTGTAGCGAGTAATGCATGATTTTGGCTTATATTAATTAAATTTATTTTTGTCGTTATATATAATAAAAATAGAATAATATTTTTTTATTTATTAATTCATCATTTTTATTCATATGCGAAAAATAGCATGTGCTCTACTTTTATACCGCATCTGCAAATATAAGATATCATTATTGTCATAAGCTGTCATTAATGACTTTTTAATGTGTTTCAATGCGCAGCAATTCATTTGAATATTAATTAAATATATTATTTTATAAGAACAAGAAAATATTTTACAGAATTCTTGTTATAAGATATTGCCATTCTACAAATTAGCAAACTAATTTTGATTAAATTAAAACTTATTTTTTTTGTTTTAGAAAATTTTGTTTCATTCTTGCTAAAATTTTTGTCAATATATTATATATGTTAATAATTAAATTTTATATTAAGATAAAATACTAATTTAATAACATCTTATGCGTATATTATGTTTTATATATTTTTTTTTTTTAATTTTAACAGCCTAACGTCAATCAATAATAAAAAATAACGCCTAAAAAACATTACATATTTAAAATATTTTTGATATATATCTTATCGAACTTAAGATTACATTAATGTCATTTTGAAGTTATTCGACTTTGCAGTAAATCTGCTCGCAAACTGTAATTAACTGTAAGATAAGGTACCTGAGATATTATCAGTTTTGGATGTATTTTATCTTTGTGTTGGAATAAAAGCAGACATCTCTACGATATAGCGCGTGGTTGCTTGTCAGAAGGAAGTTAACTTCTTAAGGTGCCAGAATATTTTAACAGATGTACCATGCAAGCAGGTATTACAAATTGTATCTATAAAAAAATTTGCATATATATCTTAGAATAACTAAATTTAAGAAATTATAAAAGAAATTATAAGTAGACATCAATAACTAAGCAAATTTATTTTTTCTTGTAACTTGGTAAGCAAACTTTTAAATAGATTTAAATAAAATTTGGAAATTTAAAAAAATTATTTATATCTCTCAGTTAAAGTATCAATTTATAAACTAGCTAGAATTAATATCAAACTGCAAATATTCATTATATATGTACATTAAGCATATTTTTTTAAATATTATTTTATGATATATATTTTAATGTTTAGATTAATAATAAATTAACTCAGATTAATAAAATCATAATAATTTATGTTTACAATATAATAGTATAACAATATTATATATAACAATATTATATATATATGAAATATATGAAACTTTTTACGCAAAAATTGCTCGAATCGTGTAATGAAAAAACAATTTCATTATTTTACAATTAGTCAACATCTTATTTGGCTTCCTGCTGCCGCTCTCGATGCTAAATGGAATTGAATCTGCCTGCAATTACTTTCAAAAGTTAGAAGCTGGACAAACATATTATGTGTATAATCCTGGCTTTCCCTATAAGTATAAAGGTGAAAATCATTGCACATGGCAAATGGAAAGTCGTTTTAATGTCAAAATAAATTGCAGTGTTGATATGCCAGCGTTTGTAGTAAGTTTGTAGATAAATATTTCGTTCAAGATTTATGTACAAACTTAACGTTAATTGAGAATTTTCAAGCATAATACAATTTAATAAGAAAGAATTAAATAAAAAAAATAATTATTTTTTTAATTTTTTGCAATGTAATATGATTTTAGTCTTAAAAATGCTTTCATTAATGTCACAAATTTAAAAAATTGTAAAATATATATATAAAAGTGATTATTTTACTATATTATATTATAGTACATATGATATATTTTATGTATTATTATTTTATTCTATAGAATGGTTGTACTCAAGATACTCTTTCTGTCCAAATTGCTGGAAAAAGTATGCAGAAATACTGTGGTTTTGGTCCACTTATTCTTGAAGGAAAAAATCCGATTATAAAATTAGACTCACCCTATAACACGCAAGGAGGTCGATTTTTATGCGAAATTCGAGCAGAGAATCCGTTTGATGAAAATAATTGCAAATGCGGTTGGAAGAAAGTAGTAAGTATAAATTATATCTCGTAAACTGCTATTTATTAATAAATTCGTTATTATTTATTTATTATTAGCTTTTTATAGTCTATAATTCAGCATAATTGTTTATTAAAATTACTTTGATTAAGAGTTTAAAATAAAATATTAACTAAAATTTATATTTATAATTTATATTACTTGTTTAGACTAGAATTGTAGGTGGTATGGAAACTGGAATAAATGAATATCCTATGATGTGTGGACTCGTCGATAGCACTAATAAAATGATATATTGTGGTTGTACCATAATATCTCAACAATATGTAGTAACAGCAGCTCATTGTATAGAGCATAGAGATATTAATAGGATTGGCGTTATTGTTGGTGAACATGATGTAACCACAGGTAATTATTAAAATTTCCAATCAATGCTTAAAATGACAAAGATTTTTTACACAAACATTTATGATAATAAATTACATTAAAATCTTGTAATGTTTGCTTGTTTCTGATGCAAATTTATTTGAGAATGTTATAATTTATTAACAAGATAAAATATTTTTAAATATTTAATGCAAAAAAATAATTTTTTCATAAAAAAAAATATATTTACTTTTTATTACAAAAAAATATTTTTTCCACAAATGTGATATACTTTTCTTATGTTTTTTATTATCAATCAAAAAACTATTTGCTTTTCTCCTTTCGGATTTCTTATAAATGCATTTGGCACAATGCTCGAGCATGATATAACAGAACAGTGTTACAGATTCGAAAAGCTTTTAGTAATAAGAAACAATATGTAGTATCTACATCTGATTGGACAATTAATTTTATGTGATAATTCTAAGGAAAAGCAAAGCATCAACAAAGTGCTTTTTCAAATGCATCAAAAAGTTCTGGATTTTTCTAACGCTAGAATATTAGTTCAATCTTGAACAATATCATTTTGCAAATAGGTACGGAGACCAATGCAACTAAATTATTCCGCGTGAATAAATGCACAATGCATCCTAATTACGAAAACATTCACAACGATATAGCTGTTTGTAAGATTAGCGGAAGCATAACATATAGTGCTGAGGTTGGCCCAGTCTGCTTACCATTTCAACATAACCGAGACACGTTCGGAGGTGCCATTGTGGATGTGTTGGGTTAGTATTTTTTTAATTATTTTTGTAGTTATTGATTAATTATTCATTCCAATTTCATATAACTATCAGGTTGGGGTTTGCTTGAATTTGGCGGCGCCAAATCGACTACGCTACAAAAAGTAAAATTAAATGTCATAAATCCTATGAAATGCCAATATTATTATCCTGACCTAACTGATAAGAATATGTGTACTTATACTCCGGGAAAGGATTCTTGTCAGGTAAAATAATAATTTTTTTTTATTAATAGTTATTATAATATAAAAGCACAAAACTATATATAGTGTATTATTCAAGAGACATAGTGAACAAATTATTTCAAAGATATAATTCCTTCTTTCTTTTGCCATAGATGGATAGTGGTGGACCTGTTTTATGGCAAAATCCTACCACACTTAATCTTGTATTAGTTGGTATTACATCCACTGGTGTTGGTTGTGGTTCAAGCGAACCTGCTATCTCAATACGTACAGGAGCTTTTATTGATTGGATAATGTCTGTAACACCTGGTAAGAATTAGCAGAAAAAGAATTAGAATAATACAATAATTTTATTACGTTAAAAAAAATCGATGTAATATATTTATTGTTCTTTCATTGTAGATGTACAATATTGTAAAGTAGAATGAGTTTTGCATGGCTAAAAAGAAGAAGTGATTTATAGAATTATGGATCTGTATCACATACTTTCTGCATGTTTGCGATTTTAAAATATATATTTTAAAATATATTTATAAATGTTTATAATGTGTTTATAACGTATTTATAACGTGCATTAAATATCAATTATAGTAAAAATATTTAATTATACAATTGCTTCTATATGATTGAAATATAAGGTTTCAATTAAAATTGTATTTATCATATTAAAACATTAGCAAAAAAGAATAAAAATTTATAATTTATTTTATTATTCTAAAAAATATTTCCTCAAAATCTAAATATAATTTTCTGATAGGATTAAAGTTATTTAACTTTTACAATTCTATTAGTTCTTATCAAAAATGCTAATTAAAAAATTGTATAAAGATAAAACATTGTTGGCCAAGTTAAATTTTTCATATCTACTATTTTGACATTTATGTTAAATTTTACTTGCATTTATTAATTATTCAAAAGTTATTTACTATAGCAGATATTTACTATAGCAAAATATGATGCAGTTTAATGTAGATGCAATAAATACTTTGGTTACCGGAGCTTTAATTACTAAACCTCTGATGATCTTGATCTTAATATAATCTTAAATGTTGTGCTTGCGAGTCGCAAAAACACAGTATATAGAACAAGGAAATATTGATATAATCATATCCGTCGGAAAGATATGTCTGCAGGCATGTCAACAGTTGCAAAATTCAAAATATTGGCTCTCCACAAATTGTTTACCTTTGTTGATCAACAACCTCCTCGGCAATGTGCTCGGAAACGGATTCCTCGGAAATGGATACAGCGAATAACAAATATAACCGTCAGAAATAGCTTTCACGCAGAAATAAAAAGGACGCAACAATATAATATAACATAAATATATTTAATTATGTATAAATATAAATAGGGAAAAAGAATATAAAAAAAAGATACTAAATCAATTTATTATATAATATCAAAAACATATTTTATTAATAATGCATGTATTTTTGGCATGAGAAAATTAAACTCGCGATTAAGCTCAAGATAATAAAATTTGCAGTTGCAACTCTAGATATTGTGACAAGATTAAAACTGGAAATCAGATATTTTTTAACCGTATAAAAGAGATGTTAATTTCTTTTATGGAACAAATTGTAAATTTTTAGGAAACGGAATAAAAGTGAATAGAAAATATTTGGCAACACAAAATATTCTAGATCTAAAATATACTTACTACAATTAGTGATTGTTAATTCACATTAGTGACGAACTATTAAATTTGAATAGTTCACATAGTCTTATGATAACGTGATAAAAACAAAATAATAAATTAATAATAGATATAATAAAAGGTATACAAATGTAAGATTTATATTTTTAATTAGCAGATATATGTTTCTTGATTTACAATTAACTTGTAGTACATTCAACATGCTTTGTCAAAATTTGAATGGCATAGTTTTTTAAAATACGAACAAGAAACCGCAGTTTTTCTATTATTATGCATATAAAGTGTCTGTTGTAACGTGACGTTGATATATTCTTGTCAGAGATGATATTGGTATACTTCGCTATAAATGTATTGTTAATTTAATATTAAATATAATTTTTCAGATCTAAGCAGTCACATTCGGAATATCTTACTTTTCAGCGATCGCTTCTCTTTCTGCGAGCATTCTCAAATAAAATTGAAAATCAAAAGTAGGTAATGTAAAAAATTAGATTAAAAATTATAATGATATGGTGTATTATATAACGCGCAATAACAATTGCTATTATACTATCTTGTGACATAATAGAAAAAAAAATGTTGAACAGAAATTTGTTAATTTCTTTTTACATTATTTATATCTATAGCTTATGTTTTCTATAATTTTTACGATCACTACACTGTCTATTTGATTGTTAATACGCATTTTTAAATTATTAAATATGTTACCAAAACAAGAAAAAAACATTGTTTTAATATAATTATTGCACAGCTAGTCTTTTTGATAATTATTATTTATCTTATGAAATAACACACACGCACGCGCGTCCACACACACACGCACACAAAAAATATTCCCATGCAAGCAAAACTAGGCAGAACTGTATTTTTAAAACGATTAAAGAAAAAATGTCAAAAGATAAAATTAAATGGTTTTTAGATGCATCACATTTTGATGTTTTTTATGCATTTTTATTAGATTTTATTAGATATCTGCAAAAATAAAAAGTGATTAATGTTTATAATCATTTTATAGTTGTTAGTAAATATAAAATATTAATATAATTTTTAAATTAACAACTTTTTAATAAATATCTTTAGAAACTAAAAAATTGCATCAATTAGTGTATAAAAAATGTAGTGTTTTATTTAAAAAATATATACAACTGCATGCATACATAAAAATGCATAAAAATGATATAGAAATGTAAAAAATTTAAAAATATTTAATTGTTACATTTATTTACTTTGTATGATTTTTTAAATAACCGTTTTAAAGATACAGTTTCATCCATTTGCATAGGATACCATGTATATTTACAAATCGTATACAAATAACGAATTATAAAATCTGATAGTTCTTAATTTTTATCACAGAAGAAAAGCGAATAACGTATCGTAGTCTCGTGTAAACAAACATCTATATTTATCGAAAGACTGAATATTCTTTTTGTAACAAATTATTATCAATTTTTTTTGTCTTTTTCGAAATTATTACAATACAGTTACGTCAACACACAATGTAAGAATTATTAAAATTAATATTGTACAAATGTAAAATAATATATTGTGTAATGTGTGTTCTGTAGTGTAAAATATATAGAAAACAAAATATTTACATTGTAACAAATTTGAGAGATGAATCAATAAAAACTAAAAACTACTGCGTATTATTTTTGAAAGAAGTTAATAACAAATTTTTTTCTCATATATTTTGTTACATCGATATAGAGAAAATGACTTAATAAAAGAATATTATTGCATCGTTTCAGTTCTTTTCTCCGACAAGAGAAATTTTACTTTCTAATATGTAATAATAATTGCGCTTTACGAGTCAAGTATCGGTAAAAAAAAAGAACTTATATATATCCCATGAAATTGCTCTTGCGAAAATTTTTCGTTATATGTATATAATATTTCGAACATGTTGATTCAATTCTTTGCCGATAATGCGATATTTTCTTTACTCTCCATTTAAATTCAAAATAATGAACATGTACATTTTCTTTAATGACAATATTGGGGTAACAAAGATAAGCAATTGTTATAATTCTTAGTCTATTCGACATTTAAAAGAAAAATAATAATAACAGCAATAAACTCAGAATATTAATTAAGGGGAAAAATTGGCAGATAAGAGCCAAAGCGCGGGTATTCGCGGACATATTATTGTTAAATTTTATTAACAAATGTGCATTAAAAATATACGTTTCGGGCTGCGTTTTGGTCCATCTTCAGCTTGGGTATAAATATGTAAAAATTAAATTGGAATTTAAAAATCTGATATGCACAACATTTGTTGCTGCAATTAAATTTCAAATTAAAATTAATAATCAGAAAGAAAAGCTCGTTAAAACCCGCGTAAAAACCAGAGTATGTATAAATTAGTGTATAAATTAGACAATCCAAATACTATCACGTATGTTCGTCGGTGATTTACCAAATAATGACCTACTAACACATTAATACAGCTATTAATAAAATTTAACAATAATAAGTTTGCACGCCAATAACCGCGCCTTGGCTCTTATCTGCCACTTTTTCCGTGATTTAAGTGATAAAAAAACGTTTTAATACTGTAAGATATAATGAAGCAAGTTATATTATGTACAATTAATAATATTTTGATTAGGGTATATTTGAAATTTTATTATCGTAATTAATGATTTTCTATTCAAAGAACTCAGTTCAAATAATATTATTTAATTGCTTACCTTTGACCAAAATCAAAATTATTTAATTAAAGTTTACGCACGCCAAAGATTATTAAAATAATAATACTTTTGAGCATTTCATTGATATCGTATATACATAAACAAATTTCTTAAACAATTTCATAAAACATAATTACTAATGACATTAATTGCCAATTAGTATAATATAATACTATCCGATTGCATCATATTATATGTTCAAGTGCCAATGTACCACTGTAGAGCAAAAAGTTGATGGACACGCTATATAATTTATCGCAGTTATCTTTGTAATATTGCGTCGATCGTACATTTGCACACATCTTAAACGATAATTAATCTTGTTTGGTGATTGTTTATCATTCAATGACCAGTGCGACGATTAATAAAGATCGCATTATTGTGGATTCTACATTTGCATGATTAAATTCTAGATTGGAATTTCAAATAACGTGGAAAAACAAGATACATACAAATGATTTCTTCTTCTTTGTTGAACGCAACGAGGAAACGGATGAATAAAACGTAGATTCATTGAATTTGAATAAAGGGCCAGGATTACAGTTATCATTGTTTTGTTCATCATTCTGAAAAGCAAGCTCTTCCAATCGTTCCTTTCTTATCGCTTGGCTGATCGAAAGAAATTGATGTTTGCGTGTTGCTTGTAAAACGAAAATTTATTCTTCGAAAATATAGTGTATTGTTGGAAGAAAAGATAAAGAAAGAGAATAAGTATTTGTCTAACATACATGCATAGCAATAAATAACTCGTAAATTCTGCTAGTATATCACTTTTGAATAGCAAATTCGCAAAACAAAAAAATTGTTATAATTCTTAAATAATACTGTAAACGGTAAAGTAATCGGTTCTCGATCACCACAACAAGAAAAAAGAAGCGATAAAAGTATTTACATAGTTATATTTATAGGAACTAAGAATCATAATATTGCATTCAGCACCGTTTTATTCGACAACAGAGCGTTAATTAGAATTTAATCTTGACATTATCCATGGAATAATTCGATTGGATTAAATCACTGAATCGTATTGACCATAACATAGTGATAATTTATTCTCGTATAATATGTATATTAACGATACTGTAATAATACTGTCGCGACTTAACATTACACTAAATACGTAAACTTTTTCGAAGCGCAATAACTCCTATAAAAGTTCTTTTGACGTGCAAAAGTTTCGCTTACAACAATTACAAATCCTGAGAAAGCCTATAGTACTATAGTCCAACAAAAACTAATTTTTCTCAGATTTAGGAAAAAAATTAATCTTTTTTTTGTAGTTTTTTTATATTAAACATAATTCCAGCCTCTTAAATATTATATTACGTTAATTTATAATTTTGAGAAATTTGAAGTTAAACTTGAAAAAATTATTATAGTTTTTTAATAACAATGCCAATAAATTTAGATAGATTTTTATGAAATATTACAACAAAATAAAGTTACAGTATGATGACAAAATTCGCGTTTAAAACAGAAATTTCTAATAATGTCTAATATAATTAAAAGTGACGTTTGATTTTTGCACTTAAGATATAGCGCGATAATAAGACTACAATTATCATATATTTTTACAAGTTACAATAATATATAATTACAGTATAACAGTTATGCTTTATGCATCACGGCCCATTGATGTAACTGTGATCTAACACTAAAAAAAAATTTTTTTAGTTAAAATCAATTTACGAATTAACATTTAGATGCCATAAAAAGACCTTAAGTCATTATGTTTTAATTTCAAGCAAAAACGATCGAATCTCATGCCCGTGTAGTCGTGAATGCACAGGTAAGCAATAATTATCGACTAGTAGCAGATTGGCTAAATATTAAAGTGACAAATTTAGATCTCTCCATATCTACATATAGATTAATTCTCATTTTCTTTTATTAATTTTTTTTTAAGTTCTTATAAATTCTTTCATTAATTTTATTAATTTTGACAGTAAAATATAATACATGATATTTAATTTAACAATTTTCTTAAAACAAAACGTTATACTTTAATCATCAAATATAATTGAAATTATTGTATTACTTGATATATATACAGGATATTTTATAACATTGGAATCCATTTCATTGGCATATTTAAAACTTCTAAAAATAATAAAATTAAGCTTATACAAGCTTTTATCAAAATCACTTCGTTTTCAAATTGCAATTGTTTTTATACATTCTCGACGATAATCAATCATTTTTTGTATACGTTGCAATCCTGTGCGACTTTGATGCACAACAATTGTTACTAATTGTTATAGAGAAACAAAAATTAATATACATACATTAGATTTGAAGTGCCTAATGAATTCAATATCTACAAATTTTTGTCACCGATATACGCGTACACGGTTTCGATTGAGATCTTTGGCCAGAAATTATGTCGGCAAATTAAGAATTGAAATTAGACGACGATTGATTTTTAAAAATCAAATCTTCTCGAACAAAATTCTGGTGCGATTACAAAGCCATTCATTTTAAAGAAGAACAAAAAGTATTTGTTTAATCCTCGAAGAGAAAAAGTCCCGGAATTACGAAGTATTTGGAAAAAACAGTATAAAAGGATTAAGAAATATTGTATTTTGTTCCGGCATTTTTATATAAGAATTATTTTAAATCCCTTATTTATTTAACATCAATTCATGACGTTGGAATGCTCCAACAATGAATTGAGCGGTTACCAATTTTACAAACACTTGAAACATTTATAGAATCAGAGATCTATGATAAGACATTTTCCAGGCTTGTATTCTGTCGCAAAAAAATCATTTTTAAAACTTTCTTTAAATAGTAACTAAAACACAAAGATAACTGTAATTTGAAAATAAAGCGATTTTTGATGTACATAAATTTGTACAATTATTTTTTTTATTTTTAGATTTTAAATGCATTTTTGAAATGCATTCTACATGTTACAAAACACTCCATATGTATATATGTGTGTATGAAAATGAAAATTTAATGTACTACTTTAAATCATTAGTCTTATATTTATGAATGAGCATTTATATTAATTTAAAATTTATTATTCTCATACATGTATATATGTATAATATTTTGTTTTAGTAAATAATTATTTTTGGTTGTCAACATGTTCGATATTATTATTAAATTTTCCTTACTGTCGCAAACGTCAAATTACAAAACGTTTTCTAGTATTTCTATCTCTAATAATAAATAATCAGTAGTAAATAATCAAGCTGGATTGTTTTTGAAAAATAAAACGGATTTAATACAAAACTTGAAATAATATAAAGAAAATTCAATTTTCTCAAAGAAACCGCGAGACTCATATCAGAAAAGATATCCTCAAAGATACATCTTTTTGACTCGCAAGAGAAGTACATTAAGAGATATATATACGAGATATATATTACAAGACCAACCAGGCTTTCTATCGTCTTTGAACTTCTCAAAGTTATATTCGTTCAGATATTCTACCAGGGTACCCACAGAAACGAAATGCCTCTTCTCGCAAAGTGCTCAGCAACGTTCAGTCGTTCAGTCGGAACCTCCTTCCTTCCTCCGCGGACATGATTTTATTGATCCTCGCGAAACACGACACACTTCTCATTGGCTACAAAAGCTTGCTTAAAAAAACTAACTTTGGCAATACGACATAATGTGTACATACGAGTTTCAAGGTTCATGCAATGTATGTCGCGCATAATTATCATCGGCATGTAAGTAAAACGATGAATCTTTTTGGAAGATTTAGGCGAGATAGGTTCGTTTTACGTCAATTTATATATATATATGTATGTCATTTATGTATGTATTATGATTATGTTTTTATTGGTGTGCGCGTATGTATATGTGATATATGTTAAATGTGTTTACATACTGTTTAGAGACGCTGCTTTTTGCATTAAAGTTTATATGTTTTGTCTCAAAGACTGCTTCCAAACTCACTCGATCTTCGTCGGTCGATGTGCTTCATATATGTCTCCGAATATATGCTTTTAGTACGATCGTCATATCTGAAAACAAAATTAAAATCGTATCTGGAAATAAAATCAAAGATCAAAAATTATAATTTTTTTTCGTAAATAAAATTAGCAACGAGAGTCTTGCACAATATCCACTTATCCTTCAAATACACACACATATGTAGAATTCCTAAAGTTAAACAATTGCACTTTGTCAGTATATTATATGCGTAGAAAGAAATGTAATATGAACATTGTTCTAAAAATGCTTTATTAGAAAATTATAACAAAAATATTAAATGTGAAAAAATTGAGAACATGCAAATATATAAAAAATAAAAATAACACTTAATATTTGTCTGATCAATATATATCGAATAATAGTTTATTTAATCCATTCTTTTTATTGTAGCTCAATTTCTATTTGTGAGAAACTGAGAAAGCAAAAGTGCATTAAAATATATAAAATTCAATAAAAAATTTACCTAATTAAGTAACTAATTTAATTCTTTGCCCTCCACTAGCGCTGGACGACATATATAATACGCATCACAACTTGGAGTGTAAAAAGTTCAATTAATGTCAATTTTTCTTAAACACAAATTGATAAGTTATTATTTTTTTATCATCATATAGTTCCTTTCAAAGAGAAATACTGTATCAAACATATTTATATTAAAAAAAATAATTTTTTTTTTTAGCATTCTTTAATTAACGTATATTGTCAGTTTATTCTTGTGTGTCAATTCAGTCGTCAACGTACATCATTGCGGATGCGACTCGTGCGAGATACGCAGTGTATGTAATTGAACAGAATAATGAAGTAATTGGCACAGAGAATGAAAATGGAGATACATGACGCCATACATCCACGCGGATTAAAATAGGTTTAATTTATGAGTTTAATGATATCGTTTCTCGGAATCACAAATGCTTGAGATAAATACATGTTCATAATAAACATCCTGTATATATTCGCCGTTCTATTATTCAATATGTAAAATGCTCACTATTGGCGGCGATAAAGCAGCGTACAATAAAATAGAGCAAATATAATGAAATTCGCTATAACAAAGTAAAATTTTGATGCATTCACAAAGAGATGTTTACAAGATTAACATTTTAATTTTGATGTAAATATGACATTCAAATTATAAAAATTAATTTTATTAATTTTTTCTCTCTTTCTTTAAATGTAACTATAAAATAAATTTGTATTCTAAACTGAAATGTAAATGTGAATTTTTAATATTATAATAACAAATCTAAACAAAATATTAAGACAGAGATATTAGACGAGAAATTTTTAAATACAAAACAGAAAATTTAAAACATTAACAACTTTATTAATATATAATAATTTCAAGAGAATGCAATATAAACAACAAGAAATTATTATAATACATTGTACTTATAAAAAAAAATTTAACATAAGTTTTAAAAATATAAAAATATGTTATCTCTATATAAAAAAAAAAAACATTGCAAGACACAATCAAAAATAAAAATGCATATGTTAAAAATTTAAACGCATTATATGAAATGTAATAATAAGTTGAAAATTGAATCAGAATAAATATTACAAAAAGAAATATAAGAATATATAAGTGTACACAAATAATTTAAGTTTTGCATATATTATTACTAATTAGAATCCGAAATAATCTTTATCGATTATAAAATAATAGTAACTTGTTAATTAATTTCTTGCGCATATAAAGAGATTTTATAATTTAATAAGTGACAAGTATAGTAATATGAGCAGTCGAGTTTGAGAAGATAAAGCGATAGAATGAATGCATACCTTTAAGTGTTAGACCAGATCGTACCTGAGGGATGGTCGACGAAAGTCCAGCGCTTCGAGATCGGACGGTTCGCGTTTACAGAGCGAACAGAAAGCGCACTGTAGGGTGTTTTTAAACGCTTCTCGAAAGTCACGATTAAAATACGCATAGATCAATGGATTCAATGCCGAATTTGTGTATCCAATCCAGAAGAGGATCGCAATCACGATGTCGGGACACGGACAGCTTTTGCCGCATAGCGCCGTAGCGACGTACCTGACAATTGTATAAAATTATTTGTTTATACAAATTTCGAGAATGCAAAATCCAATTAATTTCTAGTTCAAAAGCAATTAAAAATACAAAAGATAATTTACTCTGAATTTCTGCATGTGTACATACATATATGTATGTATATAAAATTCTAGTGTATTTGTTTAATAATTTTTCGAAAAATATTCTTTAGCTATCTTTGTCTTATTAATATAAATTTTACAGGATATTTTGTTATTGGTAAAATAATAGAAAGTAAATGAAAGAAAAGGAGAGATTAATCTAACATATCAAAATTCATTACCAAGATTAGGGACCCACGTACCAGAGGAAAAATGGCAGCCAACAGAGGATGAAAGTACCCATAATAATACTTAATGTTCTCGCCGCTTTATGTTCTCTCTTCATTTTCATCATGTGTTTATCTTTCGTGGGAGTGTGCAAATGATCGGTGTTAATCTCGTTTAATGTTAGCGTTTTCGACGATCCGCCGTTATTCAGTTCTCCGTTTAAATTATTAAGATCCTTGCTCGGTCTGTGACTAAGTAACATAGCATTACCCATCCTGCTGAGCATTTGCTTCTCCTGCTTATTAGCTTCTTTGAATATTGCAAAGTATGTGACCATCATAATGGTGCATGGTATCCAGAAGGATATACTGGATGAAAGTATGGCGTATATTCTGTTGACTTTGAACTCGCATAGTTCCGGATGTTTGTTCCTGTGCACACTGTTCTCTTCCGTAGTGTACCAACCGTAGAAAATTGGCACGAAGGAAATAATGGCTGGCGCTAGCCAGCAAGCGAGCAGCATAAACGCTACCACTCTTTTCGTCATGTTAATGGGATATCTGAGCGGCTTCACGATTGCGTAATATCGATCCACCGAGATACACATTAGATGAAGTATCGAACTGGTGCTGAAATATACGTCCAGGGAATTCCAAACGTCGCACATGAAGTAGCCGAAGAGCCACCTGCCAGTTATCTGGACGCTGGCGTTGAAGGTCATTGCAAACATCGCTACGAGCATGTCCGCCAATGCTAGCGAGACCACGAAGTAGTTCGTTATGATACGTAGTTTTCTGTGTCGTATCACGGACACCATTACAAGGAGATTACCGAACAAAGCCGTGGTAATAATTGAACCAAGGATGCAGACTTTCAGGACGACCGATGACACGTCCGGCCAATTGATCTCCACGACGTTCACTTCAGTGTTATTAACGTAAGGATCCTCCTCAGTTGAAGTGACATCCAGCATTGATGTCATATCGAACGAAGAGATCTCCACTGGGTCGAATGTCGTTTTTGCGGTCATCCTCACTCAGTGACGGTCTCTGCCGTCACCGAGCGTTGACCACTCGTTGATCTATCCTCTCGGTCAAACGGAAGAGTTCCGAGAAGGTGAGCTTTTTAGGTGACGGAAGTCCCAATCAATCGACGCGCAAGGCAGACATTCATTTTTTATTTGAGAGAAAGAATGTTTCTTTTTTACACATTTGTTCTTCTTAGACTTATTAGTCAACATAATTAAAGTTACAAGATTAACGAAACCGACTCATAAAAGGCGTCTCATAAAAAAGATTTGGCTCGTTTCTAGCACAATCTTATCTTAATTTTGCAGTCATCTATGTACTCTTCTGGATCTGTAAATAAGAAAAGAGATATTTTTATAAAAAGATCAAAGATTTTCTTTTTCTATAAGAAAAATTGCGATGCGCCAATAAGAGCAAATAAACGTTGTAAAATTTACAAATATTCAGAAAAGCATTTTTGTATCAAAGTGCATCAGCTACAGAATATATGCTTAATTCAACCGCGACAAAAAAATCGGCATATAATTATATAGTTGTAATAAAAACATTTTATTTTAAAAGATATTCAAGAAATATTTTATTATTTTTAATGTTGCAATATATAAAATTACTTTTCTTTTAGCACATTATATAACTTTATTGTGCTTGTCCCCCCCCCCTCCCCAATTAATTACAGCACTTAAAATCTTTATTAATTAAAATTTTTAAATTTTTATGAATTCAAATTTCTAAAATACCCTTTTAAATTATGACCGTGACTACGACTCTATTTTAATTTTAATCTTACATTTATCAATGCGCTGATAAAGGTCCAAAAATAGACCGAAACATTCGCTTTTTACTTCATATGTGCGCTTTTGTGGTCTATTTTAACATTATATGTGCGCTTTCGCGTTATTTTGTAATTTAATATTTTTTTGAGCTTTCCATTCCACGCTGGCTCTTATTGTCTGTTTTTTTTTTTTTATTTTTATTAAAAATTTATATACGTAAATTTATTGAAATTTATTAAAACTCAAAAAAAAATTTAATAAAATTTTTTCAATGCTACTTTTATTTTTTTTTCTCTAATGAATTTAGATGATTTGAGATGCATCAGACAAATTTAAATAATCCTTTGGCGTACAATCACTTTGATTGTTGCAATTTCTTCGAGATTCGCATATCAGCTGGTACGGCAGTTTTCCATTCGTTTGTATTCAAAATGAGGACACGTCGGAAGAGAGCTGGTTAATCTTCAATGTCCTCTTTTTTCCCCACCTTTTGCCCACCCGTTCCTCTTTGTCACTGTTTCTTCTCTCTCCGTCTTTCTGCCTCTTTCTCTGTATAATAGTCATGTAGCGACCATCAGTGCTGTGTCAAGTGCACTCTCGTCAAGACCGTGTAATTTATGATCCACTATTTTTGTGGTATATTTGGGTCAATTATTCTGACGGTAGCTTTGGTCAGCCTTAAAGAAGACGACGGAAAAAAAAACTACTATTATCGAGAAGATACTATTTTTCTTTTTCTTTTTATTTTTTTATAAGCACGTCGATCTTGTTAGTAAAATTAAGATAAATTATATCAAACAAATTCACACGAAAAAAAAATACCCTTTGTATTCTTGATAAATTTTTTTTTGCTAATAATAAATAGAATAAATAGCTAATTATAAACGCAATCAGAGCTCTGATTTATTGTGATATTTTATTAAACCGATGACTAAAATTCATTTTAGTTTCATTTTATCTTGATTGCGAATAAATTTTCTTCCGTAAAGAGCAAGAAAGAGAAATAAAAGAGAGAAACATTCTCTATAATGTATATATGTACATATATATATAAAATTATTTTAATATATAAATTTATAAGCATATAAAAAATTTGATTTATTTTAGTTAAATAATTATTAAATTAAAATCTTACATTATTTTTAATAATAATAATTAAATTAAATTTTTACATTATTTTTAATATCTGTCACAGCAAATTATCCAAGAAATAATATAATAAAACGTGTTTATCTTTTTATGAAACTAAATAATCTAATTTTTTTGTGTGATTGAAAATGATTCTTATTTCAAGTGCAAAGTGTGATAAAAAAATACCACAGTGAAGGCCACCACAGTGTGCTATATAACGGAAGGAGGGGGAACTACTAGTAGTGAAATCTAATTGTAGAACTCTCCCCTTATAATATATAACAAGTTTCAATTTGTTCGGTTCGGTTAGTCAGTATTGAGTTACAGTTGTGTAAAGACTGGTTTTTTTTTTTACGTTTCTTGTAAATACGAACAACATGTTAACATGGGTAAAGAAATTACTATGTGCGCCCAAATTCATACTCGTCAGATTTGGCACCGTGCAACTTTTGGTTCTTCTTTTTAAGGTAAAAATAATAATGAAACGAAAGATCAAAGCAGCTACGATAGCGCATACATACAATTAAATATATGTGTAT
>JBCEZX010000043.1:2496314-2506846 GCA_039654345.1 Cataglyphis cursor | reverse complement strand
TAACTGCGGGTAGGGGGTACATTCATATATATATATATATATATATATATATATATATATATATATATATATATCTTATATTTGAAATATTTATATGAATATTTCATATACATATAAATATTTCAAATATAAGATTTTAAAAGATAGAACAAATTTATAATGTCTAACTTAGTATCTAACATGAAGATTTACAATCTATAATTTAAAATTCAAAATATAATTTTTTAAATTAATTTACAATATTTTTTTTTATAGATAAATTTATAGATAAATTTATAGATAAAATTTAGTATTTAAAATTTATAAATTTATAAATATATAAATAAATTTATAAATAAAAAAATAACTTTAGCATTTTTAATATCTTTTATTATACAGAGTATCAGATTTAAACATCAAAATTTCGAGAACTTAGGGAACTGAAAAATTAAGTCTTAGAGATTTGCTTGTTTTGAAGAAAATCGTAAAAAAAGAAACAAAAAATTTTTACTAAAAACTTAAAACACTAAGACTATTAGGTTTATCAAAAAATATTACAAAATAATAATTGTAAGGCCTGGACTTAAGAACAAAAAGTTAAAATCCTCCTAAAATAAAATTAGAGGTAAAATTTCTCGTTGTCATTGTCGATATTTATTTAGAATTCTCTAATTTTACCTCAGGAATATTTTAATTCTCTCTTTTTTCTTAATTTCATGCTTTACAACTTTTATTTCATAATACTTTTCAATAAGTTTAATAATTTTAGTGTTGTTTTAATTTTCCTCGTAAAAATTTTGTGTTTCTTTATTTGCAATTTTCTTCAAAAACAAGCAAATCTCCAAAAGATTTTTTTTTTCTTAGTGATCCCCTACACTTCCAAAGTTTTGATGTTTAAATTGGAGACACTCTGTATAATTTTTATAAACTCTTTCTCTCTCGTATACGTGCACAAAAAAAAAACGAAGAAAAAGGTAATATAAATATAATAATATAAATAAAAAATTTGCTTGAATTTATATATTAAAATTTAACTTTTTTGCACACATTTCCATAAAAAGATATTCTTAATTTTCTGCAATTATAAATATCCTCAATTATAAATATTTCCATTTTGATAGACCAGATACAATTTATAAAACAAAAATGGCAGGAAATCAAAGATGATAAAGACATTGACGAAGAAACTAAAGAATCTCTTACGGCACACGGACGTTTCATAGAATGCATAATGGAGGAGAAAAATTTGGTAACAATTCTCAAAAACACGCAATTTAATTATTATACAAAATTTTCTTAATAATTATAACTAGATTGACTGCGCGCACACACACGCATATACATATAAACTCAAATATAATTAAATTAATTCTATTTAAAATTAAATACAAAATAATTACAATAATTATTTTCTTACATATCTTTACATATTATTTTCTTACATATTTAGTTGACAATAAACGTAAGGTTTCATCTTTTTTTGTGTCACATTTCTTTTCAATAAATTTTAGATGCAAGATTCGAAGCTACTTTTAGATAACATACTAAAAGCGTTCGAAAAGAACCAAAATAATTTAGAAGAAGTAAGCAAGGTTTTAACGGAATGTGTGAATTTACGTAAGTAAAACATATGAGTTAAAATAAATAAATAAAAAAAAGAAATATATATATATATATATAATAAATTAAAAGTAAAATAAGGAAACAAATATTAATATATTTCAACATCAATTTTATAATATGATTTCTGTATAATTTTTTTATTGTGTGTAATATTTCTAATAATTTCTTCTTTTTAACTTTTTCAGTGAACGAAGATGACAAAATGACTGGGCCACAGAGGGCATTCGGATTAATAGTTTGCATGTCTCGCATCCTAGAGCAGAGTAACACATAAAAAATGAAAAAGAGATTTGCGCGATATATGTATAACGTTATCTAAATCGGAAAAAAAACGATTCTTCCTACAGTGCAGTGGTGATACTATAAAAAGAAAAATTTCATCGAGGTTTAAGGAAAATAAGATCTACATTTTTCTTCTTTGTAAACTCACAATATTCTTTTAAACTCACAATAAATCTTGTTGCTTATATTATGTTATTGATGTTAAATAAAACCGATTAATTAAAAATTTGATAGCCATTTAAAATTCATTTATATAACAGTAACACATTAACGTAATAAAATGAATTTAAAAAAATCTTTTTTAAAACGCAGTTTAATTAAAAAAAAAAAAATAAATAAAAATAAAAAAAATAAAAAAAATATTACATGTTAGAACGAAGGATTTATTGAAAATGAAATTATAATATCTAAATATAAATGTGCTTTTTAGTTAAAGATACATTTAAAAAAAACATAAAAAATAAAAATATTAATTTATTTAAATTTAATAAATTAAAAATAAAAGAATTATATATATATAAAATACAAAAATTTTATGAAATAATGCAATTAATGAAGAATCTAAAGAAAGAGAAGACAGAAGTTTTCGAACTTTTTACAGGAAAAGTAAAAGTATTTATTTTACTGTATTTATTTTTTCAGTCATGAAGTTGGAGTATCAATACTTGTAACAAGATTGGAAAACGTCATTTTGCACATTTGTTATAAAACAAAGAAAATAAACAGAATTGAAAAACATACAATTTTTTAAATTTTAGCTTAATTTAATAAAATTTTTTTTATAAAATTACACAGCGTTTAATAATGCTAAAACTTACGCTTAGCGTCTTTAGGAGATGCTAAAGTACGATTACTTAATAAAAATTGTTGAATTTAATGAGATCACTATCTCTTTAAGTTTGTCGCAATTGTCTGGAAGCATCCTGTATTACTGTTATTTCAAGCGTTGTTGAAGGTTTGTGGTGCGGATGATCGTATTAATACTCGTCTGCGAATTCGCACTGGCTATTGAGTTCAATCACGGTACTTATTGATGATCACTTTGATATAACAATAATAACGGCACAATTAATGTCCAATTAATTTAATTAAATATGACATATTTAATGCATACTTGTCAATAGAATTAAACAACAGAGTTTGCGCACTAATAATCGCACCTCAGATTTTATTTGCTAGTTTTAGTACTCTGCCTATTGCTGTTATTATTTAATTTTATTAAATTTATTTATATTTATTTGTTATTCATATACACGTATACTTATATATTTTCAAGAAACATTACATAAATGCGTAAAAATGTAAATATAGCATGCTTTGTATAAAATATATATTAATACATAATTAATCGATTAACACATTATTAATAGAATATATTAAATTAATATATTAAATTAAAATATAATATAACAAAAAGATATTTAATATTGTCTATATTGTTTATAAAAGCTGAGGCATCTCAAACTACTCTAATTACTATAAAGATTTTATCTTTTAATAACTTTATTTTTCAAAAAAACAATGCAAAAATTTACATTTTTTGACAATGTACTGTATATACATGCTGTAAAATAATAGTTGTCGAAATTGGTAAAATAATTTACATAAATTTACTTTTGTTGAATTAAAGACAAAAGAAATTATTTAATAATTACGAAAATTGATGGCAAACATTGAACAATATTTCCTTATGTATGTGTGTATATAAAAATATGAGAGTGCTTTGTAAAAAAAAGCTTACTTTATTAAAAAATTATAATTGTATTTTATTAAATTGCTAAAGTAAAAAAAGAAGAATTGCTAAAGTAAAAAATTTTCTATTAATTAAATCCGAGTATTTCTTCATTTTTTAATAATAGAGTGCGCGCGCTTCTCATTTAGATCACAACATTAATTAATTAACTACTTGCTAACGAACAATTTATTGGAAATCGCTTTGTGGCATCATGATCTCACGTTATCTATCTTCTTATAATTGGTACAATTATTGTACGATGATTATTGTAATATTGAAATTTGTGGTATGTAATTATTAATTATTGATAATATATGTATAATTATAATTAATAATGCATGAAAAATATTATGACTGTGAATGTTGTAATTGTTAGCCTCGCTTTTACAGTTATATTAATGATAAAATACAGAAAAAAATACATATAAATTTTAATTTTAAAGGTCTTTTTAATATAGATTTTTGTTATATAATTTATTATCTATGATGATTGAAGAGCTTTGATCGAAAGAAAACTAGAAAGATAATTATTTTGATATTAAAGCATCAATATTTCAAAAATATTTACGAAATACTTTTTGGTAACTAAATTTCAAGAATATAAATAGACAATATAATTATTGCCAAACTATTTTGATATCAAAAACTACAACAGATTGAAATGAAATGCTTTTAATACATATATATATGTATATAAATAATATAAATTCTGCAATTACACATATTTATATTTTTGATGTAAGAGTTATAATAATTTTAATACAAATATAATGGCAATTTATAAAATATTAAATACATACATCCGACATGCATTTAATAAGGAATTTAGCATCTATGTATATATATATATTAAAATGAAAAATATATACATATAGAGAACATGATTTCATATTAAATATTTCATAATTTCGATTATTAGCGTATCTCATATAATTTATATATTACAGACCACAAACCTTTCCAAAATGGAAATCAATTTGTAAAATAGTTTAATAGAATTGTCTCTCTCTCTCTCTCTCTCTCTTTGATATAATGAGTATCTGACTAAATGTGAAAGCGCATATTACTATTATTTCTACCGAAAATTTCTCAAAACAAACGCGCGACTGAATACACGTGTATATAACATCACTGTTGCAACTGACTGATATGTGACAGGTGTGTGTCCGCAGTTTTGAAATTGCACTTGTAAACACACTTGATATTTTAATGATAAATTTCACAATAACGCCATCAAAATAACTAGAAAAAGTTAAAAATAAAGCTCGTGGAATAACATAGCGCATATTAATATATGTATATAAATTTTTAATAGAGTCCAAAGCTTGCCAAAATTTCAAGTCATCAATATGATTATTTATATATATATATATATATATATATATATATATATATATTATTATGCTTATAATTTTTATTTTATTTGCACTTTTCTTTTATTCACCATCTTTCATGTTTTTTTTTTTTATGTCACACGTACCTTGATTCAGTTTCAATGTAATTATTAAATTTGCCTAAATGATCTTTGCTTATACATAGACAGAAAATTCCCGTAGTGCATGCCGATGATACTGCATCGAAAGCCGCAAACGAAATATAGCGCAAGCGCACGCGGACAAATAGCCGCAAATACTTATTTCTCATGTCACGCGAAGCAATACCGTGCGACACGATAGGATCTCATTTGCTAAATATAATTTTCTCGCTTCGCATATGCGACCTCGCTAAGCTAGTAAACAAAATCAAACAAAATCAGTTTGTCGACACGACAGCGAACTAACAGATGTACATAAAAATTTGTTAACAGCTTCTCAACGCAAGCCACACTTATATATCGTTTTTTTTTTTAAACAGATTTATAATTGGCAATACGTTAATGTAGAATGTTACGAAAAAATATATTGTTTTAAAATAATATTTCTACAAAATTCAGATTTTCAATTGATATAACTTCGAAAATTTATTTTTTTGTCAATTTTTAATTGTAAACCTAATGATCTGATATATACATGAAAACAATGTTATAAAGTTTTTGTAAAAGATAAGAAATATCAAACATGATATTGCATAACGCGATATCATGTTTGATATTTCTTATCTTTTGCAAAAATTTCATAACATTGTTTTCATGTTTATATCATAATCTTTATTTCAACTTTAAAAATATTTAATTTTAAGTTAATTAAATTTATTTAAAGTAAAAAAATTTATTTAAATTTATTTAAATTTAATAATTTAATATATAAACATGTGTCTCTAATTCTTAAGCTTGTAATAAAGTATTTGTGTCATTAATCCATTTTTGTTAATAACAAATTTATTGCATTTATTTCTTTTAAAGTTATATTGAGAGAGAGATATTGTAAAGTTTTATAACTTGTATTATTAAATAATAATGATTAAACTTTGTATGATTTATATAATAATAACTTGTTTATGCTATTTTAGATGTTATTAGAATAATTTATAAAACAATGAAACGATTAAAATATAAATATATGACGACAATCTTATACAAGAACATTTTTATGTTATATCTCATATATATATAATTCTTCAAAATATTTGCATTTTTAACCGAAAATGTGATTAAAAATATGTGTACACCACAAAACATCAAGTCTTATTGTTTAATTATGAAAGAGATGGCGTTATCATATAATACTGCGGAAAACTTACACATAAATTGGTCCTCCACGAAATCCTGTGTGATTCTTAATCCCTTACGATTTTCAGTAAAATTGTTGCTGCCAAGCATAAAGCACGTTCTCACAGAATGCACATGCACTTGTCGCCACTTACGCACATGTGTACGGTAAACGTTATCACTGAATTACCGAATCACTTCATTATCGCGTCGCGTAGTTTATCAAATCGCACATATCGACAACGCACACTTTCTATGACAAGACCGAATCGTCCAATACAACCCCTCGGCCGTATCATTCTTTTCGAGGAGCATTTTCGGATTTTTGCGTCAATTTTTGCGACTTGATATTCCACAACACTAAGATTACAAAATCCATGGATTCTTTATTTGGATTTCGCTCAAACGAAATTCAATTCAATGATTGAAAGTGCTCGTACACTGGTTTCAAACTGAACGACGCAGGAATCGCCGATGACACATTTCAGCGTTTCAACGTTCTCCGTACGATCTTGCTCTTGAAATGTGTAGAGGGAATTTGTGGCAAAAGTCAACGCTTTCTTTTATCTCACACATTTATTAGCATCAAAGCAACCTGACAAGATTAATTATGAATTGATTTTATCAGACATTTGCGATGTGAAAATTGGAAAGATCCCCTGCGCTTGTCATGACACGCGAGAGTCCGAGCTCCTAGCGAACCGGCGCAAGCTCCGAACCTGGAGCTTCGACCCTCCAAGTCGATTTCGCGCTTATCTCTTTCTATCATCCTCTCTTTTCCCCTTTCTATTTTTTTTTTTCTCTTCCCTTTTCCATAGAAAAATATAAAAATAAGCTTCGATTCACGAATTCGGTTTTTTTCGGCTAGTAAGCCAAGTAAGAGAGAGAAATCTCATCATTTCTCTCTTTACATTATATAAGGGATCATGTTAATTTTCTTAAAGAATAGTGACTTAATCAGAATGAGAAACGAGCTCGAAAAAAGGGAGAAAGAAAGATAGAAAAAGAGGGAAGCGACGTATATATGTGATAGAAAAAGGCAGCTAAAGATGTAAGGTGAAAGATGGGAAGAAGCAGAGACGAGCGAAGGAAGAGAAATAGAAAGAAAGAAAAAAGAGAGAGAGAGACAAATCGTAGCACACACGTACTCGGCAAAGCTCGCAGCGTGGCGGGTCGACCGCGACTGAATCGTTGTCGAGGCGACTGGGGTCGAGCTTGAATGAGCGAGCATACCTCGGGCTCGTGAGTGGGAGAGAGAGGGAGTTGAACGCCGGGCAAAAGGAACGAGGATAGAGGGGTAGATGTATAGCGTCGAGGGAGAATTTAAGCTACGACCAATACCACCAGCGAAATTTTCAAAGACCCGTGCCCGCAATCTTTAAAGGGATCGCACTTTTTCGGAATGACAGCTTTAAGGTGGCTTCTCGAACGTCGTATTCGATTCTCAAACATTTACTCGCTACATTTCTCGAATCGAAATATCAATTGAAACTGCTTCTTTCCTATCGCCAGAAAAAAAAGTATCATAGACTAGTTTTTTGCGCATCAGGTTTTTCAGGTATTATATAAGATTATATAAGATTATATATGCGTGTGACGCATATGAGAAAATAATATGTATAAGAAAACTGTTTTAACAATTAATAATAAAAAATTGTTTTATTAAAATTTAAAAAAGTACACGTAAAAAATTGAAACAATATATATTTAATATTTATCTTATATTGTAGTAAAATAAATTTAATTTTACTGGTTACAACCTTTTAAAAAATCTCACCAATGTATTCATACAATTTGAAATATAAATTCCAGGAAAAAGTCATATTTTTTAAATTGACAGATTACATCACAGAAATAACATTGATTTTTATAGGTATTGTATTAGGTAAATCTAATAATAATTTTTATATTGAATTTAAAAATATATAATTAATTTATTTCTATTATATAAGATTCTGTTGTATCTTCAAATAATAAAGTTTTATAAGATTGAATTTGTTTATCAATTATATGTATATAGTATATAGCTTATATTATTTATAGTGTAATTATATTTTAAATGTTTACATTATTTATAACGTAATTATTTTTTTAATTTATATGTATCTTTTAGTTTTGAAGGATAAGTACTCAGCAATTCTTCAGCCTTAAGATTAAATGTATATCTGTACGAGCATATTTGCATAAGCATGCGCATACATGTTTTATTTATTTCATTTACTTTTTGCAGGCTGTAGTATTTATTCGATTACATAATTTTTACATGCAATACATATTTTTAGTATTTTTATATATTTAATTATATAATATTTTAAATATATGTTATTATTATCTAATTTTCTCAATGTAAATAAGTGACAGAAAAAAAAGGCAGAAAGAAAAATAGAGAAAGAAAGAGCAAAAAGTGAATATTAAAAAAAATATTAAAACTTTGCAAACATAAAAGATTACAAGCTTTATAAATTGGGCTCATATTCCTTTATTGTATATAATAGAACTATATAAGCAAAGTCTCGGAAACTTTGTTATTACTTGCACAAATGATTTTGTAAGGTTTCTTTTTATAATGTATTAAAGCGAAAAGTATAAAAATATATGCGCTTTTTCAAAGAAATTACAATCATAAAAGATAGATATTGGTCTTATAGAAGACAATTTATAATTACAAAAGAGAACAGTAATTCATAACTTATTAAATTGCTAATATACTTGGCGGATAATTTATTTTATCCCATCACTGGATTTTTAAATGCAAAAATTGCTGTACTTAATGTTATAAATTAATAGAGGCACATACAAAGTGATTCCGCCATGTTTAGCAAATTTAAAAAAGTCGAGCTTTTAATAATTTCTACTTTTGAAAATTTCAAATTTTTATTTTTTAAATGCCAACATATGCAAATTCAATAAAGATTAAATCAATTTTAATCGCAAATATTAGTATTATTAATATTAATATTAATTAATATTTTGCATGATGTGTTATACATATATAAAAATTCAAAGGGAGACTAAATTACCGATTATTTGCACTGCAAAAATTTAACATTTGATGAAAATGGTATTTATGAAAAATTGATGATGATATGAAATATGAAGAAACATAATTGTATTTAATCTATTTTTTTTTATTGGTATTTTTCTATTTATAAAAGTGGGAACTTTTAATTACGTGACCTTATGAAAAAATATTAAGCTTATGCGAAATGAAAAACGAGCACATAGAACAATATTTAAAAACATCAAGGAAAAAATATGATAAAATAATTTTTTTGCACATTGCATGTAATATATTATAGAAGCAAGCAAATCTTTTATTATAATTTCCATAACTTTGATAAGATCAATTTTTTACTCAATTTAACAATTATTATATTTTAATTTTTTTCTAATATTTTTATTTAAAAAAACTTTATATTTTAATAATTATAACACTTCAAGAATTGATATGCAGTAAATACAGGTATATTATATTTATCGCATTTGCTTTTACTTTCCATAAGATACCATGAACCACAGCAGATTTTGAATTACGTTCGCAATTAGGATGTAATTTACAATATCTAATTATTGTTCGATTAGAGCGACTAGCACTCGAGGGCAACGACCAATTCCAATCAATATCTTGTGCAAATACGAAGCAATGCAAATATAGCGAGAATGTTCGATCCGAAGAATAGAAAAAAAAAAAGTATTTTTTTCACGTGCTTTATAGTACCGATGGGAATACTGGAATCCATTGGATGGAAATCAAAATTGCGGTTTATTTCACTCAACGGCATAGCGTGGGAAGGATATCTCTCGGAATGTGATTGCGGCAGCTGTGCACTTAATATTTGATGTCACTTAGCTGCGGAATCAGCTCCCAACAAAAATGTTTTAGCCTCGCTCATTTGCCTATCACATAGGCAAATGACCGCAGTGCGATAAGAGCTTTATACAATCAAAATTATACTGTCTTCTATCAATGGCCTTAGTAGTTTTAACTGTTATATAGAAACAAATCAAATAACTCTCTCTCTTTTTCACGTTACGTAAATTTTAAAGTTTGAAATTTAAATGTCTTGAAATGACAATATTTTTGAAACACTTATAATTAATCTCATTTATTAAGCAATTCTTTGTTTCTTTAATCTTTTTAATTAAAAACATGTGTGTATGTTAATATTTTCATTACTTTATATTAATATATATATATATATATATATATATATATATATATATATATATCAAAACCATACTACCTTTCCACATCTTGTATGTTGC
>JBCEZX010000043.1:2441259-2496214 GCA_039654345.1 Cataglyphis cursor | reverse complement strand
TATATACATATATATATATAAGACGAGCGTTCGCGACGCGTCGCGCCGCGCACTTTGTCAACTTTGCGTATCAATCAAGCGAGAGAAAGAGAGAGACGGAGAGCGGGCGCGCGATGCGGGACACGGGACGATAAGGGACATCGATGCATGAAGGCGGAGAAAGCGATGAGCTGTAGAGTTCGCAGATAAACGCTGCCGCTTCTCGCATCATTTTTTGACACCTGGTACAGAGGCTGCTTTAATATCGCGCCGCATACAGGGGCCGATAAATCCTCGAATGTGGAAATTGCACGTGAAAGCGCAAATCGAGTGTACGTTTAAACGGAATTCTCTCCTTTGCAAGTATAATTTTGCCTTGACTTTTTATAGAAAAGGATTTTATATTGATATTGTTATATTTATATTGATATTATTATATTTATATTGATATTATATTTATATTGATAAGATAGAGGAGGAGAATGAAAATAATTTTTAATAGCAATATTTCTTTCTTTTATTCTTTTCACTCATTACAATAGACAGAAAAGAGAGGAAAAGAAAACTGGAATCAGATGCCTTTGTTTTTTAAATTAATAATTACGGTTTTAATTAAAGGAAGATTTATCGTATAATTCAGTTAGTATTTTTGTATATATTAATATAGATATAAAATAATTTCCGATGATGTCACACGCTGTTTTTCCTTGTTTTTATTTAAATCTAAGAGAGAAAAAAATTACCATATTCTCTTTATGCCTACGAGACAGCTCTCGTTTTTATTAATAATGAAATTTTTAATTAAAATAAATAAAAAAAATTTATCGTACAATCCCCGCACATTTATAACATATATACAATAATCTTGTATTAAATTAAAAGAACTTTTGATGAGATCCGGCCAGTAGTAGCGCGATTTGCTTTGAACTTTCTAAATTCGATAAAAAAAAAAAAAAAAATGTACACATATATAAAAGAAACTGTAGCGATATTGGCGTTCCCATGAGACAGCTCTCGGTTTTTATTAATAATCAGGGGACGGGATCTCGGCCGTCGATCATCCCTCTCGTAATTTGATGGCTGTCGGATACTTTCGTAACGAAAATTGTTGGAAATGCATTTCCAACGCGACGCGTCGCGTATCTCGCGCAGCTTGATATGTCCCAGCATCGCCGGCGGAGGGCCTCTACTGGCTTATCATCCGGTAGGACGGAGCCAAAATCTTCCCCCGCGAAAATGAGCATCCCTCTCGGCTATAGATCAAACGGCAACAGATAGATCTCCGATGTTGCTATACCCTGATTGCGCTTTTCCTCGATGGTTGGTACGTCGTCGTCACCGTTGTCGTCGACGCCAGCGGAAAATCTCTGCGTTTATGAAACGATTCTCCGCCAACCTGTTCCGAATATCGGGCAAGCGATACCCCGTAATCGATACAGCAAGCGCTGTCAAAATAAATTGCCGCAAAATGGAAAAGAGAAATGTATGGGTTGTGTAATAAAATGGAATAGAAATAAAAATATAAAAGGAAATATAATAAAATAGAAACAAGAATTAAAAATGAAAGTAATAAATTGATCAAAATTAATATATTTTAATTGTCAAAGAAATTAAGATAATGAGAAATTAATTTTAAATTCCAATTTACGTATCATTTATGTCTCTAGCGAAGATTATTCACAATTATTGATAAAATACTTTTTAAGATTTTGTAATTAAAAGGCAATAAAATATAAATAATAATATAATATGTAAAATATAATATATAAAATATAAAATATAAAATATAAAAAATTGCTCAAAAATAATTCTCCATCGCTCTTGCATCTTGTATATAAAAAAAAGATGTATTTATAAACTAGAGTATGAAAGAAAGAGGAGAACGTGGAGTAACGTTAAATAAGCGAGGTAAGAAGAAGAAAGTCCTTACAATTGCAAGGAGAAGTCCTTGGCCATAATAAGCGGTAGCCGTTAAATACGATCTTCGCATTAGAGCACGAAGTAGAGGCGATAAGTTGTCGATAACTCGGGAAAGGAATGGTCGGCGCGAGAGAAGTCTCGCCCGGTTAACTTACGGCTCGATGAAAAGCTCGTTGTGGTCGAAATGGAAGAAAGAACTCGCCGGCGCAATTTATGCCAAATTGCAGGAAAATTGTAAAACTGCACTGCGCCGCCTGCGTTTGTAACGGTTGTAAGAAGTATTTATCGCTCTACTCCCCGGCCGATTCGGACGAAATAATGGGGGGCGATTATTTCTCACGCAGATAAGAGTGCATTTGTAATAAGCGGAAGAAGTTTGGATATATAAAGAAATATTTTCAAGTGTGACAGCTTTCTTGAGCTTTCTTGACATTATTAAACAAGTTGTTTTATTAAATTTTTGTAATAATAAAATTTTATTTATTGTAATTACGTTAGTTAATTTTATTATAAAAAAAAATGATACTTATTATCAAATTATAAATTGATATAAGACAAGTCTCAATTTATTTCTAATAATTATAAACCACAAAAATTTATATTAAAGTTTATTTCTATTTTTCTTCAAATTAAATTCTAAAATTAAATTGCAATATTAGATCTCTATTAGTCTACCATATTTAAATCGCTAAATATAAATTGTATAATTTTTATTACGTTATTATTTTAATTGTATGAAATATATATATATTGAGCGTGATAAGGACGCTAGAATCCCGGACTCGCGCGAGATCTTGAAAGAATTAAAATTGTGGATAACGCTCTCAATTGCAAGAGGACAACTCGCGGCGATAACTCGTCGATAACTCTTTCCACGGGAGGAGGGAATGGACCTCTCGGAGAAAGCAGTCTCGCGCGGCCGTTAACTAACGACTCGATGAAAAGCTCGTCGTCCCCGAGATAGGGACAGATATTAGGAACGAGGAAAGCCATCCCTAAACGCGTAGGGTACGACGCTAAATTCTCCGCCTGATCGCTAAGAAATTACCTGGAAATATATACGAGGCGCGAATGTTCTCCATTATCACACCTTGACTGCTATTATCGGGGTTGCCAACACCAGATATAGAATTTAGAAATTTTCCCACTTTCGCGATTAATAAACTTTTGAAGAAAAAAATTTATGAATGTGTCAGAGCGTCTACTTCCTGAAAAAAAAGAAAATCTGGAATTTTTAAGGATTTTTTTTTATACTTGCAGAAATCAGGAAATTTTCATGGAATTTTTTGTTGGACTCGGAAATTTTTTGAAAAATATTCTCTGATAATTTTGCTTTTATATTGTAAGCAATAGACAATATCCACGAATAAGCCAAATTGCGTTTGAATTATATTATAAATATATATCTATCTCTGTTTATATATTTAACAAAATAAATCTGCAATACATACTTTTTATTTTTATTTTTAGTGATAAAAAATAAAAATGTTATGTGAGTTAAAAAATTTAACGAAACTATTCAGTTTTCAGAGTACATTTGTAATTCTAGAAACTTAAATGGCTTTATATTTTTCTTTTGTATGAATGAAAAAATATTAGAAAAAAACGCGTACAATAAAAAAACTTATTTTAAGTAATCGCGAACCGAAAAATGCTTAAACTATTCTCTTTATTTGAACAAAAATATCTGGAAGGTCAGGGAATTCTTTACAAGATTCAAGACATTCTGATATAAAGAACTATCTTTATATTTAGTGAATAAATTTATAGTAATAAAAAAAAAGAAAACAAAAATATGTATGTATTTACCTTGTTGATCCGATGCCTGTTATCCGGCAGTTACGAAGTAACCTCCGGCTCGGCCATTAGCGTGAATGTGAAAGAGTGTCGAAAGGGGTGAAACGACCGTGTTAACTTTGAGCCGGGCCGGGCCGGGCCGGAAAACTACGGACGACACGCCGCTCCCCGTTAGTTAGATCGATAACGCTCGTTACGTATGCATACATACGGTCGCGAGTCGTGCAAACGAGTGCAATATGTGTTTATTTTATTAAGATTCTCATTGGCTCAATTATGAGCCGGAAGTATAAAAACATCCGATTAATATATTATTTACAATATGTAAAAGGCACTTACACATACATTTTTATATTACATTTATCTGTCATAATTTCATGAGAGGCTAAATAATGAAAATTAAAAAAAAAAAAAAAAAAAAATTATAAGTTGAAAGATGCATTTATGTTTCTTTTTATAAAAACCAAACATGAACAGAGAGAATGCGATGGAAGAATAATTACTTATAATTATATTAATATAATAATTAATATCTCAGGTTCTTTGACATTTTATACTCCTCTTATCTGAATAACGCTCACGATTATTCGCTATGATTATACACAAGCGTACGTCAATTCAACGTGCCCTGCCGAAATTCTCCTATGCTATGACAACCGCCGATAACTCCCTCGCCACCCTTTCCCGACGATCCCCCTTTACATATATAAATCGCGAGAGAACGTCGCCGCTGCCGCGCCATTAAGCGTCCTTGCATCCTCGCGCCGGCACACCGGGTCGAGTATACCGGGTGGAAAAATTGAAGTGAGCAGCTCATTACGGGTAATCAATAACCGATACATTATCGGCGAGCATTGAGGGAGAGGGGGCGGGAGGGAGGGAGGGAGGGAGCGGAGAGAAACTCGCGAGGGGGATGAAGGGGGTTGGAGAGCGACGCAACCACCGGCGCGCCGGTGGATGCGAGAAGGCCGTTGAGCTCATCTCCGTGCGAGGGTGGTGTGAAAGAGAAGGGGGCTGGGGGGAGGGAGGGAGGGAACGGTCGCGGGAAGAGGAGGGGGGACGGGAAGGGGTTCCGATTTACACAAGTATATTGAATTTATTGAGATGAGCCTAGGGATAGCGGCCAGGAGGATATTAGCTGCCTACCAACCGCCCCGACGTTTCATACGGTTCTCTCTCTCTCTCTCTCTCTCGCGCGCGCGCGTCCACCCCCTCCCACCCTTCCTCCCTCTCCCCCCCTTATCCCCGTCGTCGTCGTCGTCCTCTCTCGCATTTATTAAGATCGCGAGGCTGATTTATGCCGTCCCGATAGAGCGACGAAAAGAAGGGAGGGATTCTGAATGCGAATTCAGGCGAGTCTAATATCGACTCGCGCGCTCGTAGATTATCGTAAGTTAAGGGATATCGGGTATAAATTGCGATAAATAAATTGGCAGTCTCTCTCTCCTCGAAATAGAGAATTTGGAGTTGTCGCGAATTTTGCGATATGCAAAATATAATTTGCCGTTTGCGATTTGACAACTAAATATTGGGTGGTATCGTGGAATATATATTTGCAATCTCTATTTCAATATAGATAGATGAATAATTGAAATGATTTCCACGCTTTGAAAAATTATATTCTTTTTTTTTTTTTAATATAGATAATATTTTTAATATTTAATTTTTTTTTAACATACATACTTATTTTTATTTTAACTCACAAAATATTTATGAAAGTTTTTGTTTGATATCAAATATTTCTCGACAGTCTCAAAATCTCAAAAATTTGTAAAACATTGAAAGGATTTTTAATTAAAAATTTAAACTTTTGTTATTTAATTATATTTTCAAGTTAAATTTCTAAAAATAGCGAATTTCTTTATTAAATAAAAAACAATTTTTTAGGATTGAGTTGAAGATAAGATCACCCTTGATACTACTATGTTTATTATTTCCATCGTTTCGGGTAATCAATTTTTGAAAAATGGCATGTTCGAATGCCGATATTTCTTGTAGGATTAACTTCATTCGCATAATCTCTTGTTCTTATCGTCTATAACTTTATCAATCTGCTTCGCGAAGCAAGAGAGAAATCATGTGCTCGTACGCGCGCTTTCCAAAATCTTCTCCCCTCCGCAAAGGATCCTCCCCGGGGAGATCCTTCGCGGCTGAAGGGTCCTGCGGATTCTGCGGCTCGACGAGAGGAGAGCGGTCCTTATCTACGGCGGCCAGCCGACGTTCTACAACTTAACCCTTCCAAGGCAGCTCCGTACAGAGATTACCTTTGCTATCCTCCTATCCTCCTTCCCCATCATCTACCATCCTTCAGCATCTCGATGAATTTCTCTACCGGATCTTTCATGCAGATTTTAACGTATACATACGCTAATCCTATGAGAAATATACCCTCGATCCTTATCGGTAATAAAATCTCATTATCAAGTGAAGTTCGATGATATATAAATAGATAATGTTAATAATGATAATTCTTTTGAATAATTTTAATAATTTTTATTGACATATACAGATAATATATTTCCTTCTCAAAATGTATTTTGAATTTTAATTTTTTTTTTTTTTTTTAAGTAGTAATATATTTTTAATCATGCACAGAGATAACACACATACGTTATATTATAGGACATATTACATAATTAAAAAATGCAAACAAGATTTCTTATTATTCGTTTCGAGAAATGTCTTAATCTCTAGATGCATTAATCATGAATGACGTTTAAATTTTGAAAAAAATTTTTTTTTTTTTTTTTCATGGGATGGAAAAACGCGAATCTCCGATAGTCTCGCCTCGAGTATCGCGCAAGGGGAGGGTTGAAATTCGGACGCCGGGGTGGTATTTAGATATTTTAATGACCGCGCTGATAACAAGACACGACGGCGGGCCGCGATAAAGACGACGAAGCCCCTTTCCGACGTCGAGAGCGCGACGCTGCGCGCGGCTGATAACGGAAACTCGCTCCCGCTCGTTGTTTACGTATACCCGGTGTAATGTAAGGTTGCACCCTCTTACGTATCACTGTGTATGGGTGTGTATGTATATGTGCATGCGCGATTATTGGCCATCGATAGCGACGATTCCCGGCGACGCGATGTTCCGGAAAACGATATTTTCTATAGCGTTCATGCTCAATATATTTTCGCACATTGTGTTATCTTGTTGGACTGATAAGATTTTGATATGGTTTAACGATAGCTCTGATAGAATATTATTAACTAAAAGCTTAATTGTAAAATCTTTGAATTGAGAGAGAGAAAGAGTGAGAGAGAGAGAGAGATGGATTATTTAATATAAAAAAAAAATGATAAAATAAGACATAATTTTTTAATTATATAAAAATGATATGGAAATTTGTTTAATTTTCTAATATTATGTAAGAATGGAGATAAAATTAAAAATACTTTTATAATTCGAAGAATCAATTGCGTTAATTTTTAGAATTTTTTTGTTGCGATTTAGATTAAAAAAAAAAAAAGCAGATCCTTGAATGAAAAAAATTACTGAATTTACATTTACAGATGCATTTCTCGTGACATTCGCAGATAATTAATTATCTTAAGTGTCTCATTAAAGATGCATGGAAAGTTGCATAAGTATGTTCTCTTATTATCGTTGCAATTCTCCGAAGATCTGACCGAATGCGTGACTCCTTCTCGCTATCCATATGCGCAGTTAAGGGTTAATTGAGGATCTCGCACGTGCCGAAAGTGTCTCACTCAGGGGCGGGAGAGGTGGAAGGGGCATTAGCATACGGGGAACGCTGATTTATAATTATGGGGGTACGCGTCGGATTCCGGACACGCAACACAAATTTCGCCGTCCACTCGGAGAAAGAATCAGCGCGCGCGCGCACTGATTAACATATCTTGCTACGGAGCCCCGGACACGTTGCCGCGATCGGGCCTCGTTAAGCGTGCGCTGGTCATGTTCGGGGCCCCCGCGTGTGGGTGTGCAGTTCCCCTCCGCGGGGAACTTCTCGATCCGTGTGTTTAATTCGGCGAGACCGTCATCGGTAATCGAAGAGGGGACACGATCTTTACTTTAACGTCGCCGTCTTCAAAATGTCTGCATGCATAATGTGTGTATGTGTGCGTGTGCGTGTGTGTGCGTGTGTGTGTGTGTGTGTGTGTGTGTGTGTGTGTGTGTGTGTGTGTGTCAGTCACAGATGAAAGAACCAGGGTGTTTTGTAAAATTTCTGCTAAACTGCAGAATGCATTATCTAACGAAATTAATGGTGGTCATTTTGATGAAGTTTTGGTAGAACATTTTATTGCAAAATTACTTTTGTAAAAAAAAAAAAAAAAATAGAAATTGATATTCAAATTCAAAATTTGAAGGAATTTTTTTCACAGCAAGTGTTATTTTGATTTTATAAAGTTACAATCTTATTAAAAATACGAGAGATTAAAAATTAATTAAAATTATTTTTTTCTAATCATTTATTTTTCAATTAATTTCAAACGGGCTACTTTTATCATATCGTTAGCAGACAATTCCTTTCACAAATCAAATCCACGAATCGAGCAGTCTTTTAAGGACCTCGCGTATCTACGAGATTGTCGGGAAGCGAGAGGAAGACGGAAGGGGTGGGGCAGGTGGGGGGGGGGGGGAAGATGAGAAGAGGAGGTGAGAGAAAGGGATCTCGAGAGCGCGGGAGGACAGGAAGGGAGAGATGGTATCGGTGCCATATTAGAGGAAGTTATAAATCGCTACGAATCTAAAATTGATCTTTTCTGCTGCAGTTCGAGAGAGGACGAGAGGTATCCTCGCGCGCGCGCGCGCGCCTTCGTCTACATCCGATCTCTCGTACCCTCCTCCCTTCCGTCGCACCGGGGGGGGGGGGATATAGATATCGCGGGGGTGTCGGCGGAAGAGGCGAGGGGAAGGGGGGGGGAGGGGGAGAGCCGGGAGCACCTATCGAGAGGAAACCTTCGCGAGATGTATCGATTGCGACGCGTCTGCGAGTTCGAGATAAGCTCCGATCCGCATAGCGCCGCCTGTCGCTCGCAACCCTCCACGGTCCTTCTCTCCCCCTTCCCCCTCCCGCCCTTTGCTTTATCCGACGACCTCGCGGGGCATTCCCCCCTCCCCCTCCCCCCCGTCGCCCCCCCCCCCCCCGCGGAGGAGAGAAGCCTCGAGATCTCTACCGAACATAGGGGGGAGGAGAACGTCGAAGGGGCAAACCACGGCGATCCCGACGACGCGAATCGGCCGATGATTAAAACCCGTTGGATTATCCTTGGAGGTCCTGCATTTCTGTGCCTTCGCGAAGTCCTCCCCCCACGGGTTTCCGCTGACTCCGAGGACTCGATCGACGATCGGCGATGAACGAAGAAATTTGTAAAATGATACGCAGAATTCGATGAATAGTGGCACAATTTTTTTTAAAGAATGCGATTATATCGTTTTTTCACGTTTCTTTATTTTGTAAAATAATTTCTGGGGATTCAATATTAAAAATTCAAAATTGTTATATTAAGCAAATGTATTTTTAATGAAGTTATGTTCCAGTAAGACAATTTTATTGTTACATGCAAAAAATAGTCTTTTCAAGTCTCGTGACATAAGATTCTCTTCTGAATTATTTCGACTAAATTGTTCGCGTGAAATATTTATTATCCGCTGACAAACTGATAATTAACACGGGGCCATTTGAAATTCGAATGGGCTTACGCGCGCGTAGGTGGGGATGTTACAACTTAATTGGCTCAAACTGGTCCTTCGGGATCCCAAAGGGACGGTAAAGGAGGTTAACGACAAGTAAAAGCCAACAGCGGAATCCCGAATTTAATGCTCGCATTTGCATCTCGTTCACTAAGAAGAGAATTTTAATTGGTCGTCGATTATCGAACTGTATTCGAAAACGAGTACTTTGAGTACTCGAAAGCGGCCAATGTCTCTCGGTGACTTCAATGCCACGCCGATGTTCGCCAATGTTAACTAAAGATTTTCGCTTTTCAATAAGTCTATTCAAAGGAAATAAAAATAGAAAATTCTTAGATGTAACTGAAAGATAAAATTATGGGAAGAAATTGATGACGTATTTCATATTTTCATTAATTATTATTATTAGAGGAATTATATTTTTTTAATGTTTTTTCGATAGTTTTGACATAAAATTTGAAGAATAAAAATTATAAACTATATATTACAAATTATAAATTGCAACAATTTTGAAATAAAATTTGCAAAAATTATATTATAAATTATATTTGCAAAAATTTGAAATCTTGTGCGTTCCCGTACGAATTCTGTTATTGATGCGTATTTTCGAAATGATGTTTGGGATTTTCAGGAATTGATCGTCATTGCTGCAGGCAACGTTTTGCTCGAAATATCGGCGACGGTTGTAATTTACAACGATTAGGGTGTCCGTAATAAACGCGAAGTTTCTTTCAAAGGAAGCAAATTTCCGGAACGAATTTCGGAGAATTGCATATTAAAGACTAAATGGTTGTCATTAAAAATCTTATAAGATTTTTAAATAAAAAAAATTAGAAAGAGAAAGAGCGGGGACCACCGCATGTAGATTGGAAATTTTTTATCTCTTTGTACGAGACGTCAATAATATATTAATATTTTTTTACGGATGTGTGTGTCGTAAAATTAAAATAATTGATATGTTTCCATCTTAAACGACGTCGATAAATGCCATTGCGAAATCGATATAATGGCGGGACGCGCGATTATCGAATGAGATCGAATCTAAAATGCTATCTCCTACAATTTGCTCATGCATACATGCATGACGTGGTTTGCATTTACATCGTCGGCCTTTCGAAATTGATAATTAAATTGCGCCGAAGTTATCCTCGTAAATGTTAACTCACGCGATTAAGAACAAATTCGGTCCGACTGTTATTAATTACGATCAATACTTTGAACTTTGATAAATTGCATTGTCGATCGCGTTTTTCGGATGTAATCTCGCCGATGATAAAAATAAAATTAAATCAATTGACAAAATGAATTTAAAAAAACATAGCAAGGTTCAATCATATTTCTAAATATTATAGATTGAATAAAAAATCATATTTCATATTTCTATATTTATTTAATCAGCAAATAGAATTATTAATATTTATGTAAAAAACTTGATAGAGATTTTAATATTAAAGTAGATAGTAACAAACAAAAATTATTAAACGCGAAATAATTTTGATAATATTGTAAATTTAGTTAATATATTAGCACATATATACTCTGTAACGAATAATTAAAAATAAATAAAATTAAAAAGGTATTAATAAATTAATTTTTATGCAAATGAACTAGTCGTCGTTGAGTGACGCTAAAAGAGGGCGATCTGAATTGTGACTTGCGTTTTATTGCGATTATTACTGGCGGCACGTATACGAGATGTGTCTCGATGAGCGGGTATGCGATCGGTATTCATTACGTTAATATCACGTCATCTGTGGCGTATCCTGTAATCGAAGGGGCCGCGGCGGCGGCTCTCGCCATCAACCCCCCGGGGGCGCGTAGCGCCGCAGTGTGTTATTAGAAGGACCGTCGGGTATATAACCGCGGGACCGGCCGGGTAATACGGTAGTGGGCCTCATTGAGATTTATGAAAGACGAAAGGCGACCCGCCGCACCTGCCGCCGCCGCTGATACGCTCGAGGGCGACGGATAGGAAACTTCTAAACGGCGATGATTAGCATGTTATCGCGATCGTATTTGTCGATGGCAAGTGTTACGATTTAGATTGGAAAGATTGCGAAAGAATAAGAAATGAGAAAAGAGAGAGAGGGAGAGACTAGGAAGAAAAGAAATGAAATTATGGTGAGTGAAAGGAATACTGAGAAAAAAATTTACATTATAAAAAGATAAATAAGGATATGTAAGATGATGCGAGAATGTAAGAGCATATTATCATTGCTATAATTTCTTAGTCCAATTGAGTTTTTTAAATTATCACGATTATATTGCAAGATGAAATCTTTATTGCAGTTTTTTTTTTTCAAAGAATGATATATCAACTATAATTAACGACGCTTAAATAAACCGTCGCTAATTATATTTGCTAAATGAAATAGCTGTGTAATCATCTATAATTTGTCTCGCCATAATATTTTTTATAACACTCTATAAAAAGATAATTTTATTCTCGCTGGCTTAGATGACTAGATTTCGACCGTCAACGATTTGCTTTTAATTAGTCGAGCGGAAAAAAGCGGTATAATAATTTTCATGTAGCGACTGAAAAATCGCGATCTTACACGAAGAATTCATGAGGGATCGCCGCCATGTCCTTCGCTATATCCTGCAGGAGGAAGATATTCAATTTCCCGAACCGCCCCCGCGCGCGCGCTCATCTCGATCGTGTGGTGAGACCCGGGAAAGCGCGCGTGCTGTAATAATTCGTCGATAAGTAATGGCCGGTGCGAGGAAGCAAAAGCGAGCGAGGCAGGACGAAATCCTGTTCCGAGGAAGGGAGGAGAAGTCCGGCGGAGCAAGTCCTTGCCGCCTTCGAGTGCCCGATCGATCGAGATCGGGAGCGAACGAAACTTGGACGGGGCGATCTTCCTCCTCCAAAAAAACATGGCGAGGCTCCTCTCATTCTTAATAATGATAAATAATGCGTGCGCGCCCATCGACGTTACGTACCGAGGCCTTTATAAATAGTCGATCGACGACATCGAAGGTCCGACTCGTCGCTGGAACTCAACTGTCAATATCGCTGTCAGAATCGCTATTTCGATAATATGTGCGGTCGAGAAGCAAAAAGGATTTTTCTAAAATTTATTTCAATCCTTTCGAGATATCGGCAAGACCGAGGATCTCGATGGGTGTTTTATTAAATCTTTGCAAACTTAATTGATGAAAGAATCTTTGTCGCGCACAAAAACAAAGATGTGCTCTTAATCTATCGACACTCTCCCCTAGCAAGTCCTCGCAGGATCTCGGAGAAGTCTGCGACTTCTTGAGTGAGGTGCACGCTGGAGCTTCCAGATTCCAGGTGGCACGTAGGTAATTGGTCGATCGTCTCCGCATCCGCCATGGACCGGTGTTTGCATACGACGTTCGCGGAAAGGGGGAAGAGGGGAGCGGGGAGGTAGGGGCGGGGGGGGGAGAGGAGAACAGAGAAAGGATCTCGATAAGGATCTCCTCGATCCTCTCGCGAAGGCTTCGTCCGGCGAACCGGAGCCTGATCTATGAATGGGATCCCGGAGGTGGTGAACGGTGCCGATTGGCCGAGCCTGGTACCACTCTGGTGCCCGGATGGACCAATCGTTCCGTTGGTCTCTCCTCTCTCGTTTCGTTTCTCTTTCTCTCTTTTTTTTTATATTTTTTTTTTCTCTTGTCCTTGCTTGGCTTCTTATTTCGATACGACGCTACCTTTTCTTTCTTCCTTTTCTCTCGCTCGATCCTCGTTGCCTACCCTCGTAAAATTTACTTGTTGTCAGTTATTCGCGAATTATTGACGATTGTTGCGAGCAAATTGGATGATTTGTTGTTAGCATTGAATTCTTCTTCTTGATTAAATTATTACTAAAAGTTTGAACAGCTGGAAGAGAAATATTCTTTACGAATGTCAAGTTTAAAAAGAGTAGGAAGAGATTATAAGAATAATATATCGAAATAAAGGAGACAAAATCGAAAAGAGAGAAGAGGAAATAAGAATGAAAATAAACAAGAACAAAAGTATGTATATAAGAATAAAGAAAAAAAATTGTGTAAAAGAATCTTTGTAAACTTTTAAACTTTGTCTTGTTTTCTCCATTTTGATACATATTTTTCTTATTAAATAAATATCTTGAGAAAAATAATAATTTGCCTTCGAAAAAAATATTAAATCTTAAATAGATTAATTATTACTCTAAAGAGAGAGAGTTTGAAATTTAAGTTAAAATTCAATTAAAATTGAAATAAAAAATAAAAATTATTAAATGACTAATTTATATAGAATTAAAATCAGAATCATTCGAAAATTAATAAGAGACAAGAAAAATCAGGGAGAGAGTGAATTGAAACTGAAAAAATTGATATTGAATCAAAATCAGAATTAAATGGAGATCAAAAATCCAGATTCTAGCGCGTACTCAAAATCCTTTTATTTTCCTCCTCGTGATTTCTTCTCTTCTGTCTCTTGCCTCGATATCTCGTTTCTTCTCGACGAATCCGGAACGCGATCGCTCGGCTCGCTCGTTGCATTGTTTGGAAATCCGCGACGGTCGCGATCACCGCCGATATACGCTTCAACCTCCTCCTCCTCCTCCTCCTCCTCCTCCTCCTCCTCCTCCTCCTCCTCCTCCTCCCCCTCCCTCGTTCCGATCATTTTTGCTCGTTCCACGAGCCTTTCTGGTCTTCGCCGATCCTCTTCCTTTTCTTCTGCGTGCCTTTTGCACGGCACGCACACGCGCCTTCCCTTGTACGCAATTTGTTCCCTTTGAGCTGGAACGCGAGAGAGTTTCCTCCTCGATATCGCTCGCATCAATTTTACGCGCTCCTTTAACCGCCATCGAAAGACGCGGATTAGATAGTAATTTCAGTTTCAAATAAAAAACTTGTGTGAGAATTTTAAACTATTTTAGATATTGTTTTCAAGAATTTAAACGTAATGTTTTTTTTATTTCTACTTTCATACAACAAATATCCCCGTCTCTTTTCTTTCTCTCTCTTTCTTCTTGATGAAGCTGTGGAGGCTTTCCTTTGTCCCTTTTCTTCGTCTGATTGAAGAAGGCAGACGATAACGAGGCTGCCAGTAAATTTGCTGCCATTAGCCGTGCGAAAATAAAGGACGAGAAAGATATTAAATTTAGCGGCGATCCGCCACCATCGTCGACTTTCTTTCTTCTCGTCCTGCTCCCTCAGAAACGTCTTCGACAATTGTTGCCTCGTGTATAATAAATTTTTTTTTTCATTTTTTCAATTCCTAAATTAATTGCATATACATATATTTTTTAATTTAATTAAAAAAGGACTCTAATTTGATCTCAGCAACCGTATTAACTGTTAGTCATATTTATAAAAATAATAATAGCGTAATAAAAATAATAATTTATAAAAATAATAATATAAAAATAATAATAAAAATAATAATAATACTTAGATTGAAAAAATTTGAATTTTTGAAAATTACTTCCTATAATAATTCCTTGTTTTCTAGATACAATACCTAAATACCGAACACCCAAATTTAACTAGATATCTAATGAGTCGGCGCTTGACGAGTCGCGGGATGATGCGGTGACGGGACGCGTCGAAGGATAACCACGGATCGCGCGGAGGGGGATCTCCGAAAGATCTCCCGTCCTCGCTGAGACTAACGAGACACTTTCCCTTCGCTGGGATTTATCGAGTCAGAGCGAATCGAGCGGGATCGTCTTTGGGGAGCCGATTCCGCACGACGCGCGAACCCGCTTTCGCGCTAATCGTTCGCTGGTCTCGACACCGATCCCGCGATCGTTCACCGGATTCGCGTTGACACGTCCCCGTCACGCGTCCCTCGCGATCGCACGATTCCTCGGCACTTCGTCCTGCGAAGCGAACCGTTCGCTTTTAGCATTCTCGTCGAAGAATCAGCTGATAGATATTCATTTTGCATTTGCAGAATGTTGAACACAAAATTTATTATTTATTATTATCGACAAAGATCACATCGTGTTTTCCTTTAAATGAGATTTTAAAATTATATAGAATGAATTTAAATACAATAATATCGAATCAATTTTAAATGATAATCAGTTATATATAATAAATATATATAATAAATATATATAATAAAGGAATAAAATAAATTATATAAAATTCACAAATGAATGAATAACCTAATTCATAAATATTTTCGTGAAGAAATAAATACTTGATGCCATAGAAAAGCGGAGAAAGTGAAGTAGAATGAGAGGAAGAAATTGAGAGAAAAAGAGAGAGGAAGGGGAGAAGGATGGAAAAGGAAACAATGCGATCTTTGTATGCAACGCGTTCCACGCGGGGGTGGGTGGGTGGGTGGAAGGCAGTAAAGTGGCCGAGTCAAAGGGATCGTAATCGGGGCCGGCGCGAAAAAGCGGCCGCGCGAGCGAGCGAGTAAAAAGAATAATAATCTCCTCCTAGAAAGGCGGCTCGCCCGAGTAAAACGGCAGTCGGCCAGCGTGGCGTGATAACCCTTTCGTTATCGGGTCCTGTTGTGGGGCGGAGGGGTTGAATAGAGCGAGTCGGAGTAGGCAGGGGGCGGGAGGGGAAAGGCTTAGCAGCGAACCCAGGCCGATTCCAGACCGCGATAACGTCCCGATGTCGCGATAACTCACACTCTACATTATAATACACAGCGCCTCGAACGAACCCGACGTTGCTGTTGTTGCTGTTGCTGTTGATGGCGATGGTGGCGATTGAGAGAGAAGGAGAAAGAGAGAGAGAGAGAGAGAGAGAAACGATAGACGGGACCCCCGCGTTGGATATAGGGTGATTGAAAAGTATCGGAATCGATCACTGGATACGCGAGAGATTTTATCTTGGGTATAAAAATTTTCTCGATCCCAGCATTTTTGATCTCAATATTTTTGTTATCTCAGTATTTTTTTAATTTACAATTTAGGAATTTTGATTTTCGTTTCTTAAAATTTTTAAATTGCAAATTTTCAAAGCGAGGAGAAAATTTTCCTCAATGGTACTTCTTGACAAGCAAGAGCTCACCCTCATTTTTCGCTTATGATTAAGTTATTTGCAAAATTTATTTCTTAATCACCTTTGTAATAGCAATTATGCGAATATCTCGCAATTTTAGCCACCGTTTTCGGATGCAAGGCGTGAGAAAAAGGCAAACTGTCTTCGAAGTAGATGTGAAACGGCGGTTTTCATTTGTCGCAGATTGCCGCGAAACGAATGGCCCCCCGGAGTGTCGCGAGCGTTTCAACGACAAATGTTGACCGAATCGTCGTCGTCGTCGTCGTCGTCGTCGTCGTTGTCGTTGTCGTCGTCACCGCGGGCTTTCCGGAGCGAGGGTTTTGCGGCGAAACTCCGAATGCTGCTGGACCCGTTTGATAACGGCCGCTCGGCCACGTATCTTGGAGCCTGCAGGCTTTATTATAAACCCCCGACCACCCCCCCCCCCCTCCCTATCCGGATCACGTCGGGTCCACCCCCACAGCCCCTCTCCCCTTTCCACCTTCTTTGTTGCCGTTACTCTGTCGCTCCTTCCTGCGAGCGAATCGCACGAAATATATCAGCGTTAATCCCGTTGATAGAAATATACCGCGAGAATTATAGCCGCTTCCGGAGGATATTTCGCGCGGGTCAGGATTTTAATGGCGAGAAGATTCAAACAACTCCGAGCGTAACAGGGAGAACATAACACGAGAGTTGAGAGGAGAATCAGAGTGTCCACTCCCTGGAAAAATATGGAAAACCTGGAATTTTTAGAGAGCTTTTATCTGGAAAAATCAGGGAATTTTGATGAAATTTAATTGTAACCCGGGGAATTTTTTTAAAAATTATTTCTTTGATAATTTTGATCTTACCTTATATATCCGCCCATAAGTAAATTATAAATTATGTGTTTAAAATATATTATAAATATATCTATTTTTCCGTTTATATAGTCAATGTTTCAACGAAATATTGAATACATAATACATATTCTTTACTTTAATTTTGAGTGAAAAAATGAAAATTGTTGTGCAAGTTAAAAATTTTTATCTTAACGAAAGCTATTCATTTTTTTTTCAGTATATTTAAAATTAAGTGGCTTTGTATTTTTTCTTCATATGAATGAAAAGCATTAGAAAATGCGTATAAATAAAAAAATTTATTTTAGGAAATTGTACTAAAAAATTTTTAAATTTTAAACAAAAATGCTTGGAGAATCAGAGAATGTTTTTACAAAAATTGAGGTGACACTCTGGGAATTATATATATTATTTAAATAACGAAACTTTTCAAGAGGATTTAACATTGACAAGTATTCAAATTTCTGAAGCTCCGAAAATCCAAGAATCGATTCTCTTTTGGAAATTCTAGGCCTCAATTCTATTCTTTTATCACAGCGGAATCGATCGTGGCAGATTCGATAAAAAAATAGTCGCGTTGTGCGGGGGAAAAAGAGTGACAGAAAAGGTAAAGGAAGAAACTGTGGGAGAAGAGAAGAAGGTGATCAGATAGAAAGGATCGCTTGCCAGAGAGAAGTACGAGCACTCCGGGCGGGGAGGAGGGGGTCAGGGAAGGGAGCGAGGGGGGAGGTGTCGAGGGGGTTTCTGTGTGCGCCTCTCGCGAGAAGGGGACTGTACGATGGTGGGACCTCTTTATCGTGATCCCCGTCCTGCAGCTCAGCTCCTCATTAGCTCGGCCGCTCATCAATCACTCGTCCACGACCCACCGTCTCGCAAAGTCTCCCTTTCTCTCTCTCTCCCTCTCTCTTTCTCTCACACTCTTTCTCCCTTTCGGCTCCCATATCGCAGCCGCAACCTGGCCGTACCCCTCGAGGGCTATCTCGAAGCGGTGCGAGAGAGAGGGAGGGAGGGGAACACGAGCGCGTTTATTTATGCTCTAGGATTCAAGCAATCCTCTAATCTGAGAAGTCGATGAAGACGGAAAAGACATCGAAAAAAATTAGGGAATATTGAGGCTAACTTTTCAAATAGCTGTTTCCGGTATTGCATATATTTATTTTTCATATTTGAGTTATATTAGAGATATATTACAGTTAAAGCTTTTAATTATAATTAGAGGAATATTGCAAAAATTAAAAAGAAAGAGAGAGAGACAGAGAAAAGAATAAAAATATTGAAAAAGAAAGGGAGAATCTTTATGGATGTTGAGCAACAGTTCTCTTCTTTCTCCATCTTGATCTTCTCTTTTTTTTTTTCTTCTGTTCTGCGAAGGCACCGACGAAAGAGCGCGGAGAAAGAGTTTCGGTGTCCCAATATTTGGATCGTCGATCGCGGAGATCTATCTCTACTCTGAGATTCGATCGACAACGACGGGGGGGAGGGGGGGGGGGAATCGCTCCGGGCCCCCAGACCCGAACTCTCGTCCCGATCTTTCGGAAGATCGATCGATATATTCTTCTGTGAAAGGACTCGCGCATACGAAACCGTTTCGTAAATCTCAGGAGCGTACTCGGTAATGTAAGACTGTGGAAAAATAATTCGTGACATAAAAAAAAAGAAAATAAAAACGGAAAGATACACCGGATAGAAAAAAATCTGCTTCCTACTCTATCATAGATAAAATTATAAATAACCATATAATTATAATTAAATGCGTGAATACGTATATAATCATTAATTAGAATAGGGAAAAGTGTAAAAAAAAATATTCATAAAATATAAATGTTATATAAAAATGAAAAAAATTGGAAGAAATGGAAGAGACGGTTTCGGAGGCGCGAAAAAAAAAAACGCCGGCGACGATAAGGTCGCACGGGGAAATTATCGCGCACGGGAATTATCATCGATTCTCTCGAGCCATCTCTCGAGCGAGTCGATGCTCGCGCGATAATGAAGTATCTTCTTGGCGGGAGAGACGCGGTTAATCTTCGGCTGCGGCTGCGCTCATATAGCTCGATATTGTTTAACTTGCCTCGTTATCGCGAGATGCACTCTATAGCCATCTCTCCAGGGGTGGAAGATAGCGCGCACCTTCGAACCTTGTCCTCTTCCCCTCGTTTCTACCACCCGCCCCCCTTTCTACCACCCGCTCCCCTCCCCCCACAACGCCCCTTCGCCTCTCTCGTTCCAGCGAGTTGCCCGAAGAAGGAGAGTTGGGGGCGCTGGAAGGGAGCTGCATCCAGCTGATAACACCTTCTGGACTGATAACGAGCCGGCCAGGCTCTCGTCCTACGTACAACCCCAACCCCCTATCTCTCTGCCCCCCCCCCTCCCCTCCCCTCCTCCCCCTTCCCCCTCTGCCAATCCTCGGCGCGCGTTGCTCTCTGCCTGTTTCTCGAACGTCGGCGCGAATCCCCTGCGAGAACTTCCGGCGGAAATTAGCGTGACGAATTCGTGATAATAATTGCGATCGTCATCCTGGAAAAATATTATCCTGAGTTTTAATTCTTCTTATTTTCTTTCACTTATCATCACCCCATTTCATTTTAAACATAAAATCATATGATATAAAATCATACTTTTAAAATTGATTTTTGACACTTTTTTCCAACTTCTCTGCTTATGAAAATATTAATTGTAAATAATGACGTTAAAATTAGAGAAATTATTTTAATCTTTTTACAAATCTATATTAATTGGTTCAAGTAATACATATTTGCAACCGGCTAGCGATTATTCCAGGATCTCGATAAAATTAAAAAAAAAATAAAAAAATAAATCAAAATAAAATAAAATAAAAATAAATACACGAAATACTTTATATTATGATTAACGACAAGAACTAAATTCATCGATTTTTAAAAACGCACTTCTCGTTAAGCTTATCGTTACAGAGGGGGAGGAGGAGGGGGGAGGGGGCAAGCTCTACTTCTCTCGGAGGAGAGAGAGAGAGAGGGGGGGGGGATATCTCACTCTCAAGTGTCTGGACCGTCGTCGCCGCCGATGCCGTCGCCGTCGATAAGAGACGCGCCGCGCGAGATATCTGAACCCCCGGCCCGTTACAATGCTCGCGTTGTGTGCGTCCAGCATCTCGTGCGAGATTTCGAATAAAACGGAGTCGCGAGATGCGGCCGATATACGCGACCGGGAATGCTTTCCGCGAATGCGCTGGCTCCGGAGAAAGGAGCCCCCTCCCCCCCCCCCCCGTGACCGATATCTCTCCTTTTTTTCGAGCGCTCCTCGACTCGTCCCAGAATGATGATTCCGAGATGAAACTTTGAGGCGTGGCCACGTGGGGGGACCAACCAAGTTCGAAAGATACTCTCTTTCGGTTTAGACCAGACTCGCATAATGCGAAACGATAAAGTGTCCACGTTACATTATGGGAGGGCAAACTTCGCGAAGCCCTCGACTTTCCGAGGATCGAGAAAACCGATGCATTTTATTAAGGAAAGATTGATTGCTCGCGTTTAATGAAGATGTTTGAAAATGCAATCTTATTACGGATATTTTGTCTGATACTTTAGCATGTAAATAATTTTCATGACGATTTAATCTTTACCAGCAAAGATCACTGTCGAAATAAATCTGTAATCTATAAAGTTCTAAAACATTTAACAAAAAAATCTTTTCGCTCGATAAATATATTTTTATTATCTAAAATAATTTTTGCGAACAAAGTTGTGTAATTCCAATTTGTTAGCAAAAATTATTAAATTATTGGATATATTAATTCGATAATCGTTATCAAGGCGCGTGATTCAAATGAAATTAAAATATCTAAAATTTTGACACATTTATTGAAACAAAAAGATTGAGATAAGCACACATCTGTCAACGTAATTAAATATATTTTATTCTTCTTAAAACAATTTAAGTAAACAAATTCGCTGCATTTAGATATTCTAAAACACATGATCTTAGCAACATTATTAATCTTTCTCAAGTAATCTTTTGAAGTATTGTCAAATATGGACATAATAATTTGATAATTAATTAATTACATTTAAAACTAAATTAATTTAATTAAAAAAATTAATTAAAATTAAATTAATTTTTTTTCATACAATTCCAACTTTTTTGCGATCTGATACTTGGACAATCGTGACACACGGTGGAAAGGGAGACAAGGCCCCGTCCTTCTTCTCGTGCATTCTCGCATTATCGTTGAGAACCGATGGAGAGATGAATCATCGCTCGGTTATTCCTCAGCCAAGCGATGTATTTCAGATCTTTTGCTCTCAATCAAGAAACGATTAGAATCCCTCTTTTGGCCCCGGCACTTCGGCGGTGCATATCGGCCGATTTATCGCTCTATTTTTTGCATTCGAGAAGCCTTGGGCGATGGCGTTTTTCCGCGTATTGCGCTCATCGCGCCGATACATCATAATGGAGTCGCATATCTACTCGGGCAGCCTCGATTCCAGCGCGGGAATAAATGCGATTGCGCGCGAATACATGTATGTGTATTATAGGAACAGAGAGGCGGGAAAAAAAAAAGAAGCAATTGCGCCGGACAACCTTGATGAAGGCGCGACCGAGATGTATAAAATGCCACCGTATCCGATTAATGCCACGTCTACGTTCCGCAGATTCCGATTGCGTGTCGTTGAACACACACACACACACACACGCACACACACGAGATGTACCTGTATTCCGAATGGCCTTTGTTAGGATTCTCAATCGAGGAAAATTTTAGATTTTGGGAGTGGGCGATATCTTTTGAATACTTTCATTTTTCAACGTTTGACAGTTGGAGTTGAAACTTTGAAATCTTTGTTGGAAATGTATAATTTGGAATATTTTTGGGAATTTAAATTTTTTAACATAATGAACTTGAATGATTGTCGTATAAATATAAAGAATACAGGGTGTCCCAGATCTACCGCAAATAGTACATGATCATTTGAAGATTTTTTTTTTCCTCAGCGAAAATGTCGAGAGAAGTTATTATTTTTTTCAAGTTTCCAATTTTTTCCATCATATATTTTTATAACTGTCTTAAATTTAAATTCTCCCTCTCTATATATTAAAGTAAACTCTAACTGAAATTAACTAAAGAATGTAATTTTAATTTTCTATAAAGTTTAGTTTACAAAAATCCCCCTATTTTTAAATCGCTTATAACTCGGAGATTATTGATGCCTTGACATTTTTGACAAGGAAAAATCATATTAAAATGATCTCAAAAATCTGCCATTAGCAGGTGATGCAGTAGGTCTGGGACACCCTATATATACGAAGAACGTTTTATATGGAGTTATTATTTTAAGATTTTTTCCCTAGATATTTTCCGCATTCCAATATACTCCTATCTTCTATCTTTGTTCTTCGCAATTTCTTCTTTTATCAAATTTATCGATATTTTCTGGGTTCCATTTTCCTCGATTTTTAAAGCAAATTTGATCGATAATAATCAATAAATTTTTGTTCGACGTCAACAAAGAGCGTTGTCTGTATGATTCTTACATCGACGAGGATCTTTCCTTGTGCCTGGAAAGTTGAACGACACTTCCTCCGAGGGGTCAGCCCTCAAGTCCCCGCCGCCTTCGGTTCTCCATTAGACTGACGGATGGTCCCCGATTAGGCTTTCACGGATAACGAACGAGCACCGGCCACGAGGAGCTAAAAAACCGCACCGGAGCCCGAGGCGCAGAAAAAGGAGGAGTGATAGAGCAGCGGGTATAAAGATCCATCGAGAGAGGAAATGTTTATTATAATCCCGCGAATCGTAAATCGCACCAAATCGAATATTCCTTTTGACGTTTGCGTGTCTCGCGTAAGCAAAAATTGCGAAAAAAATTTATTACGCATGATGTATTAAATGCTTTCAACTTTAATAATCTCAACGCGCGAGAAAAAAATATTAATGGACATTTTGATTTTTTTTTTATATTCCTGTTTTGACGAAAGAAATTATAATATTTTCTCCCGACGAAGGATTCTCTTAGCGATCACCGTAAAAGATTTTTCTAAAAATTCACATTTTTGTCTGAATCTTGTTGGTGGCAAAAATTATTAAATTACTGGATATATTAATTCGATAATCGTTTATCAAGGCGTCGTAAATTCAAATGAAATTAAAATATATAAAATTTTGACACATTTATTGAAACGAAAAGATTGAGATAAGCACACATCTGTCAACGTGGGTGTCTGGAAAAAATTTCAGACAATCTTAATCATCGGAGTGGTTTTTTCAAGAATTCAGAAGACATGTCTGAAAATTCAGACACTGAAGCTGCGGACACTTTGTGTCTGAAGTTTCAGTCAATTTTTTTACAATGATTATAAAGTATAAACGGTAACAAGCGCCGTGATATCATCCCGAGTATCGGAAATAATTACTTTGGCCGTATCGCTTGGACGGGGAAGAAGATGAAAAATCGAGGAACGGGGAAGGGGGATATATATAAGTAAGTATAAGTGACTTTGCCGCACGGTCCCCAGATAATGCCCAGGGCCACCTTCCCAGGGATCAGTATTTATTGTGACGCGATCGAGATAGCGGTCACGGTACGCCCCTGGTGCCTGCTTCTCGCACTCGCACGAATTATGGTCTTCAATATGACGACAGTTCCGTATCTCTCTGGGAGAACTTGTCCTCCTCCTCCTCCTCCTCCTCCCCTCCCCTCCCTCCCCGTCGCATCAGCCTCTTTCCCGAGAGATCGTAAAGTCTCTTAAAAGGCTCCGTGATTTTTCGCAGTCTCCGAAATCGGAGGACAAACGTGATTAAAATAATGAATGGAAAATCGATGACTTCTCTTGCCCAAGCCCATTAAATATAATTATTCACTATCGCAATATAGATGTTTTGAAAATCTATATCAATTATTATTTTAATCTTTAAATAATTTATCATAAGAAATTTGGAAGGCGAAAATAATTCACCTACCTATCTTTATGATTACATAAAAATTTAATTTTACATAATTAAGAGAGAGATACAGCTCTAATAGATTCAAGACATGCGTTTAGCAAGTTAAATATTGATTAATGAAGACAAGAAATTAATGTCTCCGAAAAGGAAAAAACAAATAGATCCATAAAGTGAGGCGGTGTGATGACAGGGAGATGATCGATTGAAAATTGTCGAATTTTCCAACGATAGCGGAAACGACCGAAGGAGGAACGGCGGTGACGTACGCAGTGAGGAAGTCGTAAACGTAATCGTGCTTTTTCAGGCGTCGCTACTAAACTCCCGCCTTCGGCAAGGAGGAGCCGCTTATAAAATATTTTTACAACGCCCTCGCTCTCCACCGCGTAACGATACTCTGTTGCTTACATAGCCGGCGACAAATTTTCTCTCCCTGTCTCACCTCGAATCCATCAGAATTGCACGCTCGCCGCCGTATTAAGCCGTAAACTATGTCTCACTTCGTGAACTATAATCTGCGATCGTCTATAGAAAATGTAATCTCGGCGCGATGTAAGTTTTCTACATATCTCTAGCGTTCTTTATTCTTATCCTTGTTAAGTAAAATATTTTTAAGATGGATCACATAAAAAGATATGAAAGAAAAAAAAATGTAACGGTTTTTTTTTTATATGCATATACGTTAATTTTTTTAGATTGTTGTGGAACTTTTAATATTCCCAAAATTGAAATTTCCGTGTGTGTGTGTGGCTTATAAATAACACACACGTACAGTTCTAATGTAATCTAAGAATGAATGAAAAGGTAAATGGAGGGAAATTTGTCAATTAATTCCTAGATTATTATAAAAAGTTATGCTCGTATTTGTAATCCACGCGGAAAATTCAATTCCGACACATTAGATAAATCCCTCCATTCTTCTCTCACTCTTTTCTGCATTCTCTCTCTATTCTTATACACAACCGCACACATATCCTCCTCGCTCTATCTCTCAGTCTGTTAAACAAAGTGCATCTCTCTGTCTCTCTTTCTCCGCACGAAACTCTTTTCTTCCTTGCGATCTTCGTTCCTTCGGGTCGGTTCAAAGTTTCGCGATAAAATCCGCGATAGCGCGTCAGGGGGGCGATAGATGAGCAAAAGGGGAGATAGCTTTTGGTGCAGCAACGAAAAGAAAAAGAGAGAGAGAGAGAGAAGGAGAACGCGTGAGCTTGCGAGAGGAGCAGATAAGCTCGATTATGATCCCCGGTGGTTAAAGTCGAAGTTTTTACGGTAGATAAGCCCGCACGAATGGGTTGCGCGAGATAAAGGTGAGTCGCCCACCTTTCCCCCCCCCCCCCCCACGCCTTCGCTTGCTCTCGTGTCACTAAGAAGGTTGCCATTTTTCTTAATAAGGCTTTTTGAGCCCGAACGTCGCTGGCCCCACCACAATATGGCTGTACAAAATCGTATCACGACGATCTTAAATTAATAATATAATATATTTTATACGATTTTAAAATTTTATTTTAATTTTTTTTTTTTTATAACCGCTTCTGTGCACGTTTGACAAAACGATGAGCTTGATAGAATGATTGGAGAGAATGATTTAGATAAATATATGATTCAATGCAAAATTATGCAAATTAATTTACAATACGTGGAAGAATAATATACGGAAAATAAATTTTGATTATCGAGTAATAAATTTTAAATTAAAATTTCCGCAAAAAATATAAATATTTAATAAAATAAAATATACATGTGTATGTGTATATATATAAAATTTACGATAGTAAAATAATTAATTAAAAAAGGAATCGGTATTCTAAGAGAGAGTTATGCTGAAGTTTATTGCTTCCTTTTAAATTCTCAAATCCACTCTTAAAAAAGACATGTTAAATCGATACTCGCAAGTATTGTTGCTTCTTTTCCTCAATGTTGATTGATATTTCAATATTACATTGTACATTACTTCGTACGTTGTATATTAATAACAATCTGTCATGACTGCGTATTTGACAATTCAAATATTATATATATAATAACATTATAATAATTTTACATATTGTAAATTTTGATAATATATAACATATATGTATATAAAATAAAAATTAATGAAATAAAGTAAGATAAATTATCTATCTAAAATATTACTATGTAAAATGCTATTCAAAATTAATTTTTCTATAAAAAAAAAGGTTTGACAACTGGCGATAGTATTTAACCGATATATCAATGACTCATTGTAGTACCAAATCGTTTTGACATAATGTATCGGTCGCTTTTATCATTAGATTCTTTGAACAACCGCAGCTGCTTCATTGACATTCAATAGTCAGCCGAATATTGACATCTCGGCTGAGAAATGAGAAACGTCGTTGAAATGCAAATACAATAAATAGGTAACATCCACTTATAATCAACTATACTGGCAGTCATCCAATTCAGGTTCTTATCTCATCGTCGTAATATATGTATATTTATTTAAACACGCATACTCAATCGCACTTGAAATATAAAAACGGTGTTTTTTTTATTAATTTTTTATTAATAAATAGATGTTTTGTTTATGTGAAATTGTACGCTTGGAAGTAAATAAATTATGTTATCAAATGGCATATAAATTGTGCATAAGAGCAATGAACTGTAATGGAAATTTAATATGTGATCGTGACGATGTAATAGCCTGTTATTCTAAAAATAAATAGGCCAGCTGATGATTAATTACAGGTTGCTAATGAATATAGCACATAGCATTCATATAGAACTAAAGATTCCGTACGATTTACAATCTTATTGTACTTTATGTAAGAGTCAAATTTTACGTAATATGTTGTGCTGTCAAGCACGTGAATATCGTAAAATCCAATTCGATTATTAAACTTTATATATCATTAACATATAATATAATCTAAATTACAAAAAGCCAATATCCGCATATTGTTTCGTATTAACTTTATTGCTCATCATGTTGTTTAAAATCAATCTACACTTTCATAATGTAAATGTTACAAGAATTCGCTATGGTAGTTTAATTCCATTAATGTAACGTAATTTTAACATAATTTAGATTAGTCTTAATATAATCAATAACTCTCATTTTAATAAATATTAAAGATTGGCTGATGGCTATATGACCTGTTTAATATTATAGTTTAAATTTCAGAATGTGTCATCATTTATAAACAAAATTATTATTTAAAATAACATGTATATATATAATTTTTTTCTTTGCCAAAAATATGTTTTAAAATATATTTAATATAATCTTGAAATTGTGTGTAAAGTAAAACATGAAATTTAATTCGATATGTTATTATTAGCAATATTAACTATATATTATGTCACTGTTTCTTACAATAATAATGTTAAAAACTAAAAATAATTTATATATATGTATTATATATGTTAATATTTTATATCGCTAGATTTAAATTGCTTTAAATAAATGAAAATTTATAATATCATATAAAAATTTATAGTATAAGTCTATCTATTTAGTATCAATATCCATATTATAATTATATAGATACATTATATTATTTTCCGTATCTCTGTATGAAATTAACACATATTACAAAATACGCAAAATGGAATATTATCATATTTAACACGTATATAAATATAAATTTATATAAATGTTCTGATATACTTACACATACACATTAAATACATTATAATTGTATAAATTTCAATTTATATAAATTTTCTGACACACGCGCACCACATTTACATTAAGTATATTATAATTTTGTATCTATTTCTAAACAATAAATTATATAACCAGCTAGATTATAAGGAATATTTGATATTATTCTTAATGTCTCATATCTATCATTTATTTGTAGTTCTTTGATTTTATCAGTATTATTTACTATATATATATATATATATATATATATATATATATATATATTTTACAAATTTATGAAATTTTTTAAGAAAGCACACAATTTATTTCCGCAGTTTTAACTTTATTCACGTGAAAAACTTACGTTACAACGGCTTTAAACCATGAACTTTTCATTATTAAGATTATCATATTTTATGCCTGCAAAATGAAAGAAAATTTATTTTATATAGTTTAACAAAAAAAGTTATCATTTATCATAAAACAGAAAAGCACTATTAAGAAGTTTAAAAAATGTTTTAAGCGACCACATAATTTCATCCAACACAAAGTAAAAATGTTACACTAGGGAGATAAAAAATGTACAATATATGTTCACGTACTCTTCATTTTCAAAATTATTTTAAAAACAGAGTATTTTAAGCGACATTTTAATTAGCAATAAAGAAAAAAAACGAGAATTATGTTTATTATAAATAAAATTTTAACACAAAGTTAGAAATATAAAATTTAATAAAAGTTTAATAAAATATAAAACTTAAGATATATAAAACATAAAATATAAAATTTTATAAATATATTTATTGTTATTTATATATTGTGGATAATGATCTATGTCTATATGTATGTATCTATGTATATAATTTAGAAATTTTGTAGTTACATTTTTTTTATTATATATAATTAACTTTGTTAAAAGATAATACTTTTTATTTACCAATATGCACTTTTATTTGCATTACATTAATTTAGGATGTTTTGCTCATTACGAAAAGTTTTTAATATATATGTCTCAGCGCGATGAAAAGCTTTTGCATCGTAATTTATGTAAATGTCAGACATTGGTATATGTCCAAACCTTCACAGTGCTTTAGATTTTAATGTAAAATATAAATCTGATGGTAGAAAGACTTTATATGTACGCAGCATTAAACATGCTTGATAAAGTTAAAATGTATTCCGTGTACGAATTTCATACAAAGTAGAAAATTACGATATTTACAATACTTGCAGTTCACGAAACTAAATACTATAATAATACTGCAGTTGCTAGAAAGACAAGACATTTATGCAATATTATATTAAAAATCAAATGTCAAATTTTCATGCTAAATGTATTTCAAACAAAAATGTTATTTTATCTCTCTAATTTAACTATAAAATGTTTTAAAACTACTATTAAAAGTTTTCAAACTAGCAAAGATTTTGTATTTTAATTTTATTTCTGTAATATTTGTAATAAATTATATATATATAATTTTTATCTCTAAAAATAATTGTTTACAATGTCATAAATATATATAATTTTAATTTTTTTTTTCTTTTTTTCATTTTTTCTCTTTTAATAATTATTTTAAATTCAATTTTCACATTTTGATTTGCCTTTTCTTCTGTTGGCCCATTCTATCTCATGTATCATATGATATATTAATCAAATTAATCAAGTAAAATATGAGATATGATGTTACCGATATTTGCAGAGCCTGCAAATATCGTTGCGCATGCTTTTTGATGTGTCAAAATACACGTGCAACGACACTTACAGAACCTATAGCTATCGATAGCTATGTACAGAATAACGACCTAAATATTTCAATGATTAATGCATGCAGTTAATGTTCCAGTGTTCCATCAATCACTATATTCGTGGAGTTTATAAGCAACATTGCTGCTTTATCAATATATTATTGGATGCTGCAAGCTATTTTAAATGAAAGCTATTAAACTAAATCATATTTTAAACTCAGAATTTGCAAATCTACTGCTTATACGTTACTATTATTATTGTTGTTCTTATGATTCTATAGTTATAATATAAGATCAATTAAACAAATCTCTTATAAAAACTTAATCTTTTATAAAATTTTTATTTTATTCTTATTATATTTATATACTTTTATTTTATATATTTACCATATTTTTTATGTATTATTTACTTTATTTGATATTTTACTTTTTAATATAAAAAAACATTTTGCAAGCAATAAATTTTTTATTAAAATGGTTAATTTTATTTACAAAATATATGTACATAAAATGTTCACAAGATATAAATTCTAAGATATGTCAATTTTAAGATATCAATATGATTATAGAAATTGATTTTTGTCTTGAACAATGTTATTCGAAAGATCAATCGATGTCATATCATATGATTAATTGTCTTGTGACATACACAATGGTCTTTGAATTGATTGTGTGGCAATCCAAATTACGTCTCAGTAAAGATTGATACCTTCTGATATAGAGCAAATTAAAGGTAGGGAATAATTAAAAATTTGCAAACATTGAGATGATTGCATGTGTAGCAATCTATGTACTTAACATTGATGTCAATCAAATTTATTGTATAAAGCAAATCAAAGATAGGCAAATTCAAGATTTTACAAATTGATACATAAATTGCTCTATTTATTGATTTTTTAGACTACTCCAAATTACTTTAAATATTTTATTTTATATATTATAGTATAATTATTCACATTATACGATAACCCGCTATTTTAAATAACAATTTATTGATTTTATACATGTTTAATTACATGATACTGTCTCTAACAAATCTGATATGTATTAATATTCTTTAAAAATAAGAAAGAATTACAGTAAGGAAATTATACATCACAAAAGAAAGTTTATTTCTACAGCGATATTTGCAGTAAATTATGAATCAAGGCATTTTTGACAAACGATACAGTTTGGCATAACATCCGGTGTATTAAACGCGAAATCGATATGTTCATATTGAACTCGCCTGTGCGGTCAGTCATGTAACTGAATTTTCTCGAATCGACTTATATCGAGAGTTGACAGTTGGAAAACTACGACGGCGCATCACACCAATTACAAAAATGACATCGACATTAACTTCCGAAGTCATTGACAGTAATAGAATCCATCTTTGGAATCAGCGGATTGCTGCTTTTATAGGTAAATGTGGACAATATTGCTTTTAACGATCATTTCAAGTTGCAAAATAATAATTAAATCAATATTAAAGATTTAAGTTTTTTTGTTGCAATAATTATTTTTTATAAATCTACAAAGATGAAAAATTTTATGTTGTTATCTTAAACTAATTATATATTATTCTATTGACCAAAAATAATTATGCAGTATTTTAAGTTATAAATTTTAATTTATTTATTGCATAACGTTTTGCCATTTATTTTTGAAACATTAAAGTAACTGACAGAGAAATTTTCTTGCCTCGATAAATAAAACATTATCATATGTTTAAGTCAAATTAATGGTTTGCCAATTAGTAAGAACAGGATATTAGAATTGGGTGACCACAATGGTTGAGTGATTGCATAAAAGAATAAATGTGAGATAGCTGCAGCAATTCGGAAAATATATCGCGAACAATAGTGTCATGAAATGCGTTCATATAATTTATAATTAACCAAAAATAATTACACAAACTAACATGCAAAATGCATTGACATCAAAATACATTCAAAAAATGGCAAATTAAGTCAAACAGAATAAATTGTCTTAGCAGAAATCTTTGTTTTAGAAAAAATCATCTTCAAAAATTGAAAAATTAATAATATATTAATATTTTTTTTAATTTTTAACACAAGATTTTTTTAAAAAGATGTTAAATAATATCCTAAATAAGATTGCTTTCTCAAAGAATTGTTTTCTTTATTCAGCATAAATTTAAAAAAATTTGTTTTAAATGCAAAATTAAATTTCTTTAAAAAAGAAGATATACTGCTTTTTTCAAAGAAGAATCACGGTTTTTGATTCGTTGTTTTTTGGTAAGACAAAAGGCAAATGCCGAGACAGAGACTCGAGAAATCCTTTCAGAACACTGGATCTGTAGAGCCAGTGTTCTGAATAGCCTCCTCTTGTCCAAAGCTCTCAAAGGGTAAATGTCGAGACAGGGACTTGAGGAATTCTTTCAGAACACTGGGTCTACCGTAGACCCAGTGTTCTGTATATCCCTCTCTTGTCCAAAAACTCTCAAGGACAACAGCGCGTCAGCATGAAGATGGAGTTTGAAATGGGGTAAATAGCAAGAGTCGTATGACGTGTCGCTTGATAATTTAAACAAAAGTTCAAAGTAAATCAGAAACTCATCGAAATCCTAAAGTCAACATTAAGATTTAATTGGATTCAATATGTTACTCGGTAACTTGAGCAAAAGCTAAGATAAAGCAAAAGAATTTATTCGAGATCCTGAAATCGAAGTGAACACATATAAAACACATGAAATAATGAAATAAACTCCGTTATTGATTGTCAGAACGGCAATCTTGAAGAAAAATCTTGTATTATACCTTGTGTTTCGTCCTTACGTAAAGCTGTCTCTCACGGTTACGTTTGATATCCGCTGTACCTTTCTCTGGGAGATCGTTTCCGAGCGCATTGTCAAGAGAGTTGTTGATCAACAAAAGCAGATATCTTTGAAGATTGACAACCGTTGTTAAACTGTAATATCACGTTTCAAATAATTTTGCTAATTAATTAATTATCACGTTTTGTTAAAGTTTTATTAAAGTTACCTTTTCTTAAATAGTGTTTCTTATTTACGGCAAATTCGATATATATCGACTAAAATTATATAGAGATTATATTCGTCCTATGAAAGTTAAATTTTTCTAGATGACAACATTTTTATTGTGTGCATGTGTATGTATGTGTCCATGCATACGCGTATTAAAAGGTTTTTAATATCATTATAAAATTGTCTCTATATTTAATAGTGAATCGATATCTAAGAGTACTCACATTATTATACGATGTACCGTATTTTAAAACGCAGACTTTAGACAATTTTTATCGTCCAACTTTAAACGTTTTTTAGTTAAAAATTATTATAATTTTGATATTTTAATATAGGAACTTTTTTTAAGTTATTGTAAAATCCATCATTAACAGATGGTGCGCCTGATGTAATTCATCTTATATATAAATTATACACACAATAAAATTTTTATATGAATAATCTAAAAAAAATATAATTTAAACAATGTTAATAATAATATTTATAAAAAAATAATAATAAAAATTAAATACATTTATCTGAATTAAAACTTGAAATTTTCAATGTGCCAGTAACATATCTTGGCAATTTTCTAATTTATTTAATTCGTTAAAGTGTACACTGCAAATTAGTAATTCTTTTGTGTGGAAATTTAGCGTCTCTTGGCGGTTTCGCTCTCGGTGTTACGCTCGGTTGGAATTCTAGCACAGGAGAGGTCCTTCGAAATGTCTTGGACGCTGGCAGTACCGAGATTGGCCTTATCGGTAGTATCTTGAGTGCCGGTGCATGCATCGGTATAATGTCCGTGCCTTTCTTTATAAAGTATCTCAGCCGTACGACAATCATATTCTTGACCATACCAGGATTTATCGTCGGATGGACATTTATCTGCTCCGCCGGCCAGAAAGTATGCTTTCACGTCACACTATTAAATCTTAAGTTTTGCGTAAATGTCATTTGCATATAAAATAGATTGCATGAGATTAAAGTAAAAGCAAATTTACCCTTTGTCGCTGAAAGAGTCTCAAAGCATGACGCACGAGTTTTACTTTGCCTCGTTACTGAATCTCACTTTAACGTCGAAAAATGATGAAAGTAGTTCAAATATTGGAACACAATATTAATGTACAAATTAAATATTTTATCAAATTTAAAATAAGAAATTGTGAAAACAATGTAGGCGCTATAAAAAGTACATATATATATGTAATATATATATTTTTTTTTAATATCTGTTATTAATATACCAAATATTTTCATAGATTTTACTTCTCATAATTGGCCGATTTATATGTGGTATGAGCGGTGGAGTATTCTGCATTCTGACTCCGATTTATATCGCGGAAATCGCAGATAAAGATATGCGAGAACAGCTTCTTATGTATTTTCACCTCTTGATCAATTGCGGAATTATGTATGCTTTTGTGATCGCCCATATCTTAGATGAGCAGGATACTATATGGAGGTACTTACACAAAATTTACAAACTTAATTATAATAATCAAATGACAATTACTGATTGAGAGAAGCACAGTTGATAATGTGCAATATATTTTCCAAAATCCAGAAAATCAAAAATCATTTTTGACGAATAATTTCTAGAAATTATGCGATGAATTATATCTCGATGACTTATGTTTTGTAAATATTTGAATCCACAGTATAATTTAATATATTTTTAACGTGTACATTGTTAATATAGATCATTGCATATTCTTCATCAACGTTAATAAATTATATAAAGAATAAAGAATAAATCTCAAATCAGAACTAAATTTCAGAGAAACTTATGAAATCGTTAATAATTAGATATAGCTTAATCTGCGCTGTGCCATGCCTTGCGATTGCATTAATAAATCTAGTACCTGAGAGTCCTCTTTATTATCTCACGAAGAACAACGAAATTAAGGCCAAAGATTGTCTAAAATGGTATCGTGGTGAAGCTTGTGAAGATAATATCGAAATGGAAGAATTAAAATGTCTCGCTGTTGCATGCCGTTCAAAAATGGTAAAATGCTTTATTATTTTATTGTAAATATTAATTGAAAAAATAATTTATCATTAAAACACTAAGATACAAAATGTTCTTTTTACAGAGCACAATGAGTATTTTAAAAAATCGACATATTATAAGTTCCTTCTGCACGTGTTTCTTCGCATTCTTGGCTCAACAATTAAGCGGCGTTAATACTATAATCTTTTACGCATTGACATTTTTCAATATCGGCGGATCGGGCAATATAACTGCAAGCGAACAGACCATCGTTATTAGTAGCATACAAATATTATCTTGCTTCCTAGCTATGAGCCTGATAAACATGGTCGGACGTCGAATATTACTAATTGTATCCGCATCGCTTATGGGAGTGTTCTTGATACTGTTAGGTAAATAATATCTAATTATGATATAATGATATTCTAGATAATAACTATAAAAACAAATAAGAGCAATTATTACGTCTTAAAGATTTTTAAGACTTTTATAAAAATAGAAGAACATTAATAAAATTATCAATAAATGTGATAAAATTAACGTTGATTAAAATCTCTTTTCTAATTATTTATTTGCAGGATGGTTTTATGAATTGAGGGACTATGATCCAGAGTATGACGATATCTACTTCTGGATGCCACCAACTTGGATAGCTCTTTTTTTCGCCGCTTTTAATATCGGTCTCGGCCCGATTTCGTGGGCGCTGCTAGGCGATATCTTTCCGATGCAAATAAGGGAGACCGCCGTTGCATGCGCAGCCACTTTTAACTGGTTGCTATGTTTAATAGCAACGATGAGCTTTGGAGAAATGGTGGTTTCTCTTGGTGTTACAAAGTCTATGTGGCTCTTTGCTGGCTTTTGCTGGCTAGCCGGAATCCTTTGCGCGTTTTTTGTAAAAGATACTCGCGGTCAGAGTTTGGCTAAAATACAAAAGAGCTTTGGCATCGACAATAGACAAGAAGAAACATCATAGAGCGGACCTGAAATATCGGATGAAATACAGAAGCACAGAGAGATGCAATTATCTGCCAATTTTGAAGAAAAGTTTGCCAGAAAATAAATATTTTCTAATACGCAACAGCAAGTATAATATAGTTATTTTACAATGGCTATTTATTTAATAATTATTTAATAATGGCTATTTAATAATCTTAGATTTAATAGTCTTCAAATCATTTTTTATTAATTTCCAAAAACTAATTGTTTTATTTTATAATTTAATGTAAATAGCAAGCTTAACGGTCATAAAGACAATTCAAAAAGCAATCTAAAAAATGTGATTTTATAAATCAAATAAATAAACATATGATATTGTATGAGCCAACTCCAAGCTGCTAATTAACATTGTTGCGACGAAATAATCATTCATAAAAGTCTTAATTTGACTATCAGTCAATATATAAGTTATAGTTGTCATAAGATGCGAGACAACTCGCGAAGATGTACTCAATAAATTTGTCGATTTAGCCATCAGTCATCAAACAAAAATACGACGATCCAGCAAGAGAACATATTACCTCATTCTGCAATCGCGATATTGGATGCTGCATCCACGTCAGCTGGCGCTCCGCCAGGAAATTCGCTGTCGTATTTTGTTTCGAGGTGAAATATCGCTAACAGATGTACTTACGCGACAGTTTTCTCTCTCGTTCAGCCTCTTGACAAAAATAACACGTTTGCAAAAGTTACTGGCAGAATCGAAGAATAATTTAAGAACTTAAGAAGATATTGATTTATGTATTATCTTCTACATTACTGAATTTGTCGTTTATTTCTTAGAAATGCAAATATGATCATATATCTTGAAAAGCCCGCTTTATCTGATGATAAAGATTAAAAGTTAATCATGTCCAATCCAATGTGGATTAAATGTAAATCATACTGAAAAAAATTGGATTGCATGAATTGGAAAATTAGTAAATTCAGTCAGTTCAAAAAATCTGTTCAAAAAAAAATGAATAAAAATTCTAAAATCTCATTATTCTAATAGAACTTTTTTTGGATGAATTTATTCAAATTATAGTTGTAATTTGATTATAAAGAAGATTAAATCGATCAAAATTTTCATAAATTCTGATAACTGATGCGAATAGAGAAAATTCTTAATTAAGCTCTACCGCTTTGTCTGCTTTGATCAATATAACTTTTAATAAAAAAAAAATTAATTTTTCTGATTGATTAGTGAGGCTTCTGTTTCGTTATTGTGATTAAAAATCCAATTGATTATAAGTAGGTAAGCTTGAAATCGGAAATTATTCCGAAATTCTGAATTGAGATCGAACTTTGCGGAAGCAATTAATCGATGCATTTCAAAACTTTTAAACTTCGTACTGATTGGATTAATTTCCGGAACAAATATAATTTAGGTTTAGTACTTAATTACAAGCCCTGCTCTCTAAGATAGCACACACGACTTGCTTAGCAATTTAACTTTATGTATATACGGCTACATACACACAGACATGAATCTACCTGTCTATGTACGCGTATCACTTTAATTTCAATAAACACTTTTTTTCAAATTCTTATTCCTGATTATTATGTTTTCTTGGATATCGTGCTGTAGTTCTCATAAAATATTCTCTTCATTGTTTCTTCTCCCGAGCAAAAATATTCCGGTTGTAAAACAATTTGAAAGGACAAAAAGCATGCAAGGACAAAATGCATTTAACTATGAATGCTTTTTGTCTTTTCAATTTGTTCTCAAGAAAGTGATAAATCGTTATATTAATAGTCATATTTTCTATGTGCAAGCAAATATAATTGAATATTGTTTATGAATAATTAAAATATTAATTGTTGAAAACATATAAACATTGTTGAGACATTAGATACATATTTAATGTAGATAGTTTAGATACATATTTAGTATTGATAATATAGATGCATATTTAGTATAGATGGTATAGATATATATTTTATACATATCTTTTTGCAATAATACGAAGTTACAAAGCATCAATTTACAAAGATCCATAGCCTCATGAAACAATTATAGAAAAATTATTCTATTTTACAATATTGTTCACCTAAAATAAAAATGTAATATTAATCTTATTTTTTATTGTCATGATATTTTCATATTTCTAATTGCCTATTTGTCAACTCTTACCAGGTGTCATATCTACTATCCAATCAATGTAAGCTCCTACACGTGTTTCGACAGCAGGTTCGGCTGAAGCACATCCAATACCGGAAGATATTATACCAATTAATAAAAGCTTATGTGTAGTAGGATCTTGCCATAAGAGAGGTCCGCCGCTGTCCATCTATGGCAAAGAAAAAATATAATTTTGAAATGGTACATTACCGTTCTTAAATAACATTAAATTTAATATTAATGACAAATGATAAGAAATTGTGCTTCTTTACTTGACAAGTGTCCTTTCCCGGAGTGAAAGTACATAGATTTTTATTAGTTACTTCCGGAAAGTATGGTCTGCATTTTTCATTTTGTATCACATTTAATTGTACTTCTTGTAGCTTGTCCGATTTTTTACCGCCAAATTCCAATAAACCCCAGCCTGATGGTTGAATGGGATTGAAACAGAATCAATAACAGTTATTAATCTGTATATAATGAGGTAATAATAATAAAATAGTTAAAAAGTACTAACCCAATGATGTTGCAATGACACCACCAAACGAATCTCGTTTATGTTGAAATGGTAAACAGACCGGGCCGACTTCTTCACTATATTGTATGCTACCGTTAATCTCACACACAGCTATATCGTTATGAATATCTTTGTAATTAGGATGCATCTTGCAATTAATTACGCGAAACAATTTGGTTGCGTTAGTTTCCTTCCCTACAATTTATACAAATAATTTGCGTTTCTCCAAAAGTTTTATATTAAAAATATGAGTACTTATGTCTTCATTTTTATTTATTCTGTATATATATATATATATATATATATATATATATATATATATACACTCTCAAATAAACTTGTATTATACTCACAAATACATAAAAAAAGACTTAAGCGATTTATATTGATGTTATTGCGGCCATAAACATTTACTTGTATTCTGTATTTTAAATCTTAATTAGATATTTATTTCAACAATTACCTGTAGTTACATCATGTTCACCAACAACAACACCGATTTTCGTGACATCTGTATTTTCTATACAATGAGCTGCCGTCAATACATAATGTTGAGATATTATGGTACAACCACAATATATCTCTTTATTAGTGCTATCGACGAGTCCACACATCATAGGATATTCATTTATCCCAGTTTCCGTACCACCTACTATTCTAGTCTAAATAAACAGTATAAATTATAGCTAATACTTTATTTTAAACGCTTTATAGTACAATTATGAAACAACTGCAATATGACATTCTTTGTTCGCTGTCAACGAGCCCACACATCATAGGATATTCATTCACCCTAGTTTTCGTACCGCCTATTATTCTAGTCTAACAAACAAATTAATCAAAAGATTCCACCAATAAAATAAAAAAAATAAAAGACTTGAAAAGCATTAATGCGGTAGAAAACCACAGGTATTCAAACTTGTAAAATTATATATTACGTGTCAAACTTTCAACGCAAATCAATAGCAAGTTAAAATGATTGCTTTTAGTTCTGATTTCATATGGCTTGTAGGTTTTGCCTTTCATTCGCTTTCATTGTTTATGTTTACATGATTGATTTAACTCTATTGTTTGCATGTCAGCTCAAACGTAAAGTTTTATATATACATATATGTATTATCTTAATTAATTCCGTATATATACTTTTCCATGGACTTTCCTACTGATTATTTAGGATAATTTATAATTTAAAATTATTAATTCCAATTGTGGTTATCACTATTGAATTTTCTGGCGGTTTTATATTTTTTGACATAATTCACTATTGTTTCATGTAAATAATACATGATAAGCTTTAAAAAAAAATTTTGTGATGGATAACAATCTGTTTGACCATTGTCATAACGAGCCTGTGCAATTGTCTAACGAAAACTAGCTTCCCTTTTTACGGTATCATTTTTTATATATACATATGGACAAACATAATCGATAATCTTTATGTCTTGTGATAGAAGAGAGTCTAAGAAATAAAAAATATTAAAAAGTCGAGAATAAAAATGTTTATAAATTTAAATGATAAACTTAACTCTCTCTTATTATATGTAATTTCTATTGAAAGTTTGATTTACAATATGTAATTTTTGTCAGAAATTTTAATGTATGCATTTTCTACCGCATTAAGATTTCTCTCAAATATATTTTTATATTTATTTCTAAATAAGTAATACAAGCAATACGAGTAATTCTTGAACACTTAATCAAATTAAAATATTTTTAATAAACAATTTTATGTAATTAGTTATAAACTACAAAAAGTTAAATTATAAATAAATAATTAATAATCAATTAATACATGTGTATATTGCATTTTACAAAATGCATTTAAACTTACTGCTTTTTTCCAACCACATTTACAATTGTTTTCAAATTGCTTCTTTGCTCGAATTTGGCATAAAAATTTACTTCCTTCCGAATAATTTGATAAATCAAATTTTATAGTCGCATTTATTCCTTCGATATCCAATGTGTTGGAATCACAATATTTGTGTACAATATTTTCTCCGTCAAATTTGATAGAAAGGCTCTCAGAAATACAATTAGTACTCTGTAAAATATATAAAATAAACTATTTATTCTCTTTTCTATTTCTATATTAACTTTGATTTATACTAATTTATACTAATATTTTATTTATGTTAATATTTAATATCAGTTAAATTGCTAGATAATGTTTACACATTTTTAATGAACAATAAATCCATGGATAAATTATAAACAAAATATATATATACATATATATATACAAATATATATATACATATATTATATATGTTATGTATTATTTACATAAACATGCATACAATATTATTACAAACTTACCGCTGGTATATTCAAACTGCAATTTATTTTTATAATATCAGAATATACCATTTGCCACTTACAATGCATTTGACCATAATTCAAATTTGGGTAACTAGGATTATACGCATAATATGTTTTTCCAGGTTCCAAATTTTCAAAATAGTTACAGTTAGAATCAGCCTCAATTATTGTAAAAAACAACGGCAGCAAACCAAATAAAACTGTTTTGATTAAAATAATTACAATTGTTTTATAATTATGTTATATCTGTTATCTATATTTCTAATTTCTGTTAACATATCTGCGTGTGTACATACACATCTGCATGTTTTTTTCATTACATATATACATAGATGACTTATTTAATACTATTTAAAATTTTCACATACCCTTCATATTTCCACAGAATTTCCTACAAAATGCCATCATCAGGATAGAGTTGTATATTCTGACAAATAACTTTTGTAAATGATCAAACAAGTATCTTGCAGAGTATGAGGTGTATCACGACAAGTGTTCCTCTAACAAAATATACGAAAGCGCAATTGTTCTCTGAAACTGTGCTCTACATATTTATATTTTGTCCATAATGATGATAATGCGCCGATTATTTCCTCAATATTGCCTCAAAAATAGAAAAATATTTATCATTTTGTTCTTATTTCCACATGCATAATAACTAAAAATTACTAAATTATTATAATATACGGCTATTATAATGATAATATTTTATAAAAATACCAAAACAAATGTGCTGACTTTAATTTCTTTTAAAAAAAATGAATATACAATGAAGAAAAATAAAATAGCATAAAAAATATAATACTCTATTTTTAAATAATAACTTTGCTTATTTTATATATAATAACTTAATCTACATTAAATTTTGTGAATGTATATATGTATATAGAAAAATTTAATAAAACATCAGTGTTTCCTCTTCAAATTATTTTAGTATATATTTCCAAAATTATTAGCCTGAATAACCCTTAAAAAATTTTAGCCTTTGTTCATTATTTTAAAGCAAGCTAATTGAGAGCCTTTTCTCCCTAACTCTTTGCACTATCTAGCTTGCGCGAAAATCTGTCGATTATTCGGACATTGTACAATGTTTTCAAACAACTATTAACGTGTATTTCTTTCCTTAACGGCTGGAATCGGAGGGAGGCATATTAAGCTTGTTCCTCGTAGAAGTTGCTGAGAGAATGCTCACAGAAGAGCATATGCATGGTTTAACTTAATTTAAGTATGTATTTTTATATGCAAATTTTTATTTTTGTACAGTCCACGCTTTACTATTTTATATATTGTTTATATATTGTTTTTTAAAATGCACGTACATCCGTTATTTGCTTCTCCAGTCTATCTATTATTTTGTTAACATTTTACTTCTTATATTATTTTTATCTATTGTTATGCAAAAAAATTTTTATCATGATCACTATAAATAACTTTATTACTTTTAATGATAAAGAAATATTATCAAGAAAAATATTGTTTTTTTTTTTTTTTTTCAAGGAAAATGGTTAACAAGAACTTTTGAAATTTGGTCTTACAGTCTTTGCAATTTGACTTAAATATATTTTTTAAATAAGATTATATATTTTTTTGCATAAATTAATTTCTGTTGCTATAATTCGTGTAAAATTTATAACTGCGCGTTTGGAAACATACAATATATATATTCATATATTTTATGAAATAATTATATTAAATCATACATATCATTATATTTTGTTCGAAGAGCTTACAACTTTTATTATATTAAAATATCGACATTATTCGGTCTAAAATAATACGAGCGATGTCTATCTTTTTATCTTCAGTCCTGTAATACGGCCAAAACTTATTCCGACTTGCATTATGATTAAAAAACAATAATATATGTCATACGTCAACTTTTAATAACAATTTATTGCGCAGATTATAGATTATATTTTCTTCATTATATTAAGCAAGCAATTAAGAATTATTTAAAAAATTGAAAAAATTTATTTTATTACATACATATATGCGAGCGCATATATATATAAATACTTCAATAATTTCACTGCTCGCGTAATATATACTAAAATGAAAAACATCACGCGCAGCTGATAAAATACATTATTAAATTCATATTTTTCCGTATTTTTGATCTTAACAAATTATGAATGTAGCATGGACACACACCAGCAAACAAAGATTTTACCAGTAGAATCGAAAAATGAATTTGTGGCCATATAGTTCTGCGAGCTCTAAAGTATATACAGAGAGGCGCTGATGTACGAACATTTAAATGTCTTATGTTAGATTCTCTGCACAATGGGAATAAATATTAAAAAGAGCAATTTGGATCTTATACTCATTATATTTCAAACAGGGAAACGGAATACATTAATTACTTTTAATTATTAATTCATTATATATTAATGAATAATTTGATGACGTAGACACGCATGCGCACAAATATTCCGTCCGGAGAGATTTGTCCCTTCATCTCACAATGCTGGGCCCTGGGCCTGAGCCCGGTGCTGGATGCCCGGTGGTTCAGTCTCTCTGCTGACAATATACCTATAGAAGTCTATGAATCGGTCATATGGTCGATGACATACTCACGCATGCGCACAAAAATCCCGCCGTCCCGCCTAGACAGATTCGTTCCTTGTTCCTCCATCTCGCATTACGTGCACTTGCGTGTGTGAACGCGGAAACAGCAAATATTCCTTTAGAAAGGTCAGAAAATATTGAGCACAATCGCTTTCTTTATTGATTTTGAGAGTTTGTGATAGAGGTACGTATCGATATATTATGTTATGTTGTTTCTACTGTAACACATTATATATTGTATATTATTTTTAATAATTTTCTCTTTCTTTTCGAGATATATTTTCTTCGTAAAGTATGATCCTGCGTTTAGAAAATGTTAGGTTAAAGCCGCATGGCATTAACATCTTTTACATTTACACATAATAGTTAAAATCCAAATATAAATTAACAATTTTAATGCATTTGTATGTTATTATTTTATTTAATCAAATTTATAAGGTATATAATGTTAATAATCTAGAGTATTATCTTAACAGCTTGCATTGATTTGAACATATATATTCTCTTTCTATAAATTGTTTTACAATACTTTTACTTATGTATTTAATTTATGTATTTATTATTTGTTTTTTTTTGTATATCTTATTTTAATTTTATTGTATGCTTTATATAATTTATAGTACATTCTTAACCCTTAAAGGTCACATATGGATCATTTTGATCCTATCTATATTTTAACAATAGATTAACAAAGGATTAATATATTTTATATTCTTAATATTTTTTTTATCTGATATATGTTTTTAACTTATTATTGTAACAATGAACAATTAGATAGCTATTTTATTGTATATGTTATATTTATAATTTATTTTAATGGTATACTTAAAATTCTCTTCTTTTTCTTAAATTAGTATTCTACACCATGCCACCAAAAAAGTCAATGGAAGAGACAGATCGGTTAACACGTATAGCAATTGTGAATTCTGATAAATGTAAACCGAAAAGATGTAGACAAGAATGCAAAAGATCATGTCCTGTAGTACGAATGGGAAAACTTTGTATAGAAGTCACTCAAAATAGTAAAATAGCAGCCATTTCAGAGGAATTATGTATTGGGTGTGGTATCTGTGTCAAGGTAATAATTATATCACAATCATAACCATATCAACAGTCATGATTACTATATAAAATGCTTACAATATAATTAATACATAAAATATATAAAATGTTCTTTATTAATATAGTCAAATAATTCTTAGAATTAAATTACTATCAAAGAAAATATATAAATCAAAACATTTAACTTTGGGTATCTTCCATAATGCTTGATCCGTAAATATTATACAATTATAATTTTTAATGACATTAACAAAGACACATTCTTGCAGAAATGTCCGTTTGAAGCAATATCTATTATTAATCTTCCTAGTAATTTAGAGAAGGAAACAACTCATCGTTACTCGAAAAATTCATTTAAACTGCATAGACTTCCTATTCCACGTCCTGGCGAAGTTCTAGGACTTGTAGGAACTAATGGAATTGGAAAATCTACTGCACTCAAAATTTTAGCTGGCAAGCAAAAACCGAACTTGGGAAGATTTTCTGTATGTATCCATATAAAATCCATGTATAATACATACATATATACATGAATTTTCAGTAATAAAATGAATAATGCAAATTTTTTTTGGGTAGGATCCACCAGATTGGACAGAAATTTTGAGTCACTTTAGGGGTAGTGAATTGCAAAATTATTTTACTAAAATTCTGGAAGATGATTTAAAAGCACTTATTAAACCTCAATATGTTGATCAAATTCCTAAAGCTGTAAAAGGTACTGTGCAACAGCTTTTAGATAAAAAAGATGAATGCAAAAATCAAATGGAAATTTGCAGAATGCTTGGTAAACAATAATGTTAATTTTTATAATACTTTCATGTAAAATTAAAATATAATCTAAATATCTATTTAAATATTGATAATCTTGCATATATTTTATGTTTCTATTAAGATATAATTTATTTTTTTTTTTTTTTTTTTTAGATTTATTGCATATACGTGATCGAAGTATTGAAGCACTTTCAGGTGGTGAACTTCAAAGATTTGCATGTGCAATGGTATGCATTCAAAATGGAGATATCTTCATGTTTGATGAACCTTCCTCATATTTAGATGTCAAACAACGTCTTAATGCTGCTAAAACTATTAGATCCCTTATTCATCCAGACAAGTAAGAATTTATTTTGTAAAAGACTTCATTAATTTTTATTACATTTTTAATGTATTTACTACATTTATTTTAATATATTAGGTTTATAATAGTGGTGGAGCATGATTTGTCTGTTTTGGACTATTTATCAGACTTTATATGTTGCCTATATGGTGTTCCTGGGGCATATGGTGTCGTTACTATGCCCTTTTCTGTAAGAGAAGGAATAAACATCTTTCTTGATGGATTTGTCCCTACGGAAAATTTACGATTCCGTGAAGAATCTCTTGTATTTAAAGTGGCAGAAAGTGCAACTGAAGAAGAAGTAAAACGGATGAATCATTATGAATATCCTGCAATGACAAAAACAATGGGATCTTTTAAGTTAAGTGTTGAAAAAGGGCAATTTACTGATTCAGAAATACTTGTTTTGTTAGGAGAAAATGGAACTGGTAAAACAACATTTATCAGGATGTTGGCTGGCAACTTAGCATTGGATGATGAATCAGGTAAACTTAAATATAAGTATGCAGGATTGTAGTTCATTATTGATGAAGTAATTATTAAAAAAGTGATGTTCTGTTGGAGAAAAAGATCTTCTTTTTTAAATAAAGTTGAAAATAAAATTATATACAGAGTGTTTTGTGAGGAAACTAACAAATTTTAACAATATATTTTTAAAATATTTCAGAGTATTCTAGCCAAAAAAAAAAAATATATATATATATATGAGTCTATCAACTTTATTTTATGAATAATATCTTTTCTCTGTTTTATGCTTGGATAACTTTTATTGAACATTTTATATAAAATGCTAAGGATCTGTAATGTAAATTATATAATATTTTACATAAAATAAAACAATAAATATATTGTTTTACAGAAAGTATACCTCAACTTCATATCAGTTATAAACCACAAAAGATAAGTCCCAAATCTCAAGGTGTTGTTAGACAATTACTACATGAGAAGATCCGAGATGCATATGTGCATCCACAATTTGTAACCGATGTAATGAAGCCTTTGAAAATTGATGATATTATGGATCAAGAAGTGCAAAATCTTTCTGGAGGAGAGTTGCAACGAGTTGCTTTAGCCCTTTGCCTAGGAAAACCAGCTGATGTTTATTTAATTGATGAACCATCTGCATATTTAGATTCTGAACAACGTTTGGTTGCTGCAAAAGTCATCAAAAGGTATATGATAAATATTTTTGGTTATGCAAATGCGTGATACATATAAATACATATTCTGAAAATCGCATTTACATTTTAGATTTATATTGCACGCAAAGAAAACAGGATTTGTAGTAGAGCACGATTTTATTATGGCTACATATTTAGCTGATCGTGTGATAGTATTCTCTGGTACACCGTCTCTAGCAACTACTGCCCATAGTCCTCAATCTTTATACAACGGTATGAATAGATTTTTGAAGCTATTGGGTATTACTTTCAGAAGAGATCCCAACAATTTTAGACCAAGAATTAATAAAAATCAATCAGTGAAGGTATGTATAAATATTGCTAACATGTATAAATTTTTTATATATTTCTTCCGCAAAAATAGCATATACACAACATTGCATGTACATACATCATTTATATGCATTTATAAAATACATTTTTTAATATAAATGTGGATATAATATTTCTAAATCTATTTTAAAAGATAAAAAACAAGATCTCGACTTTTTTTTTCTTTTATAGGATTTAGATCAAAAGAGAGCTGGACAATATTTCTTCTTGGAAGAATAAATACATGGTGTTTTCTACAAGTTGAATGAGTGGCACATATAAAAAAAATGTTAAAGAAGTTTTTTAATCTTTATACTTTTAAATGACATACAGAAATAAACATATAATGTATATCATAAAATATTAATGCTATTGCATATGCTATAGCATATTAATGCTATATATGTTTTATGATAATCTGGAATGTATTATTTAACAGAAATATTACTCTCTTATGCGAATAAAAGAATTATTTTACTTTGCAAGTAATGAAAAGTAAACTTATATGTAACAACAAAATAATAAAATGGATTATGTATATAAAAATTAGAAAAAAACTGCAAATATTGATTTTGTAGAAGTATATTTATTAATAGCTAATATGTATAATTTGCATGTATCTGATGTAGAAATGAAAAAATGATAGTATAGTAGTATACAGTAGAATCTCAAAATCTTACAATAAAAATCATACATGCTAGATCATTCCCATTGTAACATGTGTGTGATCTACTAAATGCTTTTTTTTTTCTTATTGCATTTTTATTCTTTAACATTTTATAAGCACTTTTATATTATAATCACTGTGACTATATATTATTAAAGATAATCAACCATAGGTAAATTTATATCTGTAAAAATAAATATAGATGTATTTACCATCTGTCAATTAGAAAGAAGAATTTCAATCGTTCACGTTTCGTATTCGTAAGTCGCTTCTTCTTCAGGCTTTTGCCATTGTCGATTTCGCTTGTAATCCAAAGGAAACATAACCTCTCTACGAAGACAGAATTGTCAGATTCGCGAATAATAAACGTGTAATTTGAGTAAATAAGACAATTTAATCAACGCAAAGATGCCAGACCATTTAGGAGAAGACATGCGAAAAGTAAAGAACGAGGAAGAAAAGGAAGAAAAGGAGATAAAATGTGAGTTGCATCTATCTGACTCTCTTTATCATCTTATTCATTTTATTATTTTATTTTCTAAAGACTATTCTCTAAATTTACAGCATTGGATGAAGGCGACATTGCTTTGTTGAAAACTTATGTGAGTTAAACTTTTATATTAAATTTTTATTACAAAAAGTTTTTAAGATTAGATATAGATATTTAGAGATGAGTACACATTAATCATATAAAAATGTTATATCTCGAATTAATATTAATATCCCTCTAAATTTTTAAATATAAACTTTTCTAATATCATTTTTATATTAATTAGGGCCAAGGACAGTATACAAAGAGTATTAAAGCTGTTGAAGAAGATATACAAACTATCATCAAGCGTGTAAATGAATTGACTGGCATCAAAGAATCGGATACTGGTCTGGCACCACCAGCACTTTGGGATCTAGCAGCGGATAAACAAACTTTACAAAACGAACAACCGCTGCAAGTGGCACGCTGCACCAAAATTATAAATGCAGATTCCGATGATCCAAAGTATATAATAAACGTGAAGCAATTTGCGAAATTTGTAGTTGATTTAGCGGATTCTGTAGCACCAACTGATATAGAGGAAGGCATGAGAGTAGGAGTGGATCGTAACAAGTATCAAATTCATATTCCATTGCCATCCAAAATTGATCCTACCGTAACGATGATGCAAGTAGAAGAGAAGCCTGATGTTACCTATAGTGATGTTGGTGGCTGCAAGGAGCAAATCGAGAAATTGAGAGAAGTTGTTGAAACGCCGTTATTACATGTTAGTATATTATCATATTTTTTTAGCAATTTTTTTTTAGCAAAGTATCAAAGATAAATAATAAAAATTAATTACAGCCAGAAAAGTTTGTTAATTTGGGTATTGAGCCACCAAAAGGTGTTTTGCTGTTTGGACCACCAGGTACAGGAAAGACTTTATGTGCCAGAGCAGTGGCTAACAGAACAGATGCTTGTTTTATTCGTGTAATTGGTTCAGAATTGGTCCAAAAATACGTTGGTGAAGTAAGTCAGATCTTGTGTAAAAATTTAGTTATAAAACTTTATGCATTTATGACACATGACAATTTGATTTTTGCAGGGTGCTAGAATGGTAAGAGAACTATTCGAGATGGCGCGAAGTAAGAAGGCCTGTTTGATATTCTTCGATGAAATCGATGCCATCGGTGGTGCCCGCTTCGACGATGGTGCCGGCGGCGATAACGAAGTGCAACGTACTATGTTGGAACTGATCAATCAATTAGATGGGTAAATTATCTTCGTCTAAAGATCTTATATTTAATTGATTTATTTGTAAATAAATTTTTTTTTTTTTGTTTCAGATTCGATCCACGCGGCAACATAAAAGTTCTAATGGCGACGAATAGACCGGATACATTGGATCCCGCGCTGATGCGACCCGGTCGTTTGGATAGGAAGATAGAATTTGGTCTGCCGGATCTTGAAGGACGCACGCACATTTTCAAGATCCATGCGCGCTCGATGAGCGTTGAGAGGGATATTAGATTCGAATTGCTCGCTCGTCTCTGTCCCAATAGCACAGGTGCTGAAATTCGATCCGTTTGTACCGAATCTGGTATGTTCGCGATTCGAGCACGGCGCAAGGTTGCCACGGAGAAAGATTTCCTCGAGGCGGTCAATAAAGTCATCAAGTCGTACGCCAAATTTTCCGCGACACCCAAGTACATGACGTACAATTAGAGTATATTAATTCGTTTGATTTTTATGCTCGATAAGTTAATATTAATATACGATATACCTTATAATTATTTCTATTGCTGAATCTTTTGGATAAATTAAAAAATAATTTTGTTCTAATAAACTTGTTTTCTGATACAAAGTTCTTCCAGAGTGTTGTTGTAATTTCAATAATTTGACTTTTTTATGGATATAGGTCTTCGAATTTTATTTTAATCGGCTTATCAGGTATATTTATTAGTAATGAAAGTGAACCGAGGGGTTCCCCACACCATGTAAACCGCAGGTTTCTGGATATCTACAAAGAGTGCATTAAATTATTGCGCTACAATCTCTATATAGTGTATACTTTTAAAATACATACTCGAAGTAAGAGAACTTGCAAGTTCTGTTCCGCGAATCGTCTCGCGATGCATGATCGCGGGCCATGACCAAAGGGTAGTACTATATATGGATTCACAGATTTTTCTCTCATCCTATTTATTTCATCGTTACTATCGCGTAACCATCTTTCTGGTATGAATGAATTTGGTTCGTCGAAATATTCGGGAAGTCGACAAATTATTTGATTCTGTGTGACAACCACTGTCTGAAACATTTTAAAAATATTTAATCTTTACAAGCAATTTCTCTTAAATATATTATTCTTTTTAAAGCATTTCTAAAACATTTTAATTTTATAAGCGAAATATTACTCCTCGGGGAACGTGATATCCGCTAAGAATCACATCGGTTTGCAGAATACGGCCTATTCCTACAGAAATAGGATTCATACGAAAAGTTTCCTTTATTACAGCCTTGGTGTATACAGCATTCCTCAAAATGTCTGCTGTTATTGGAGATGTATGATTTGTTAATAAAGTGGTAGCTTCCGATCTTAACTTTTCTTGGACATCTGTATTTCTTGCAAGATTGTACAAAGCGAATGCCGTGCTATATGTTGTCTAAAATTAAAATCGTATTTTTCTTTATTACGCTTTCATTGTTCGTGGTACTTATATTTAAGAAATTAATTAATATAATTTTACGTATAAGACATATAATTAATTTCGAGAAACTTACAGTATCCACGCCAGCGAGCAGCATGTCACATGCCATGCCCACGACATCCTTGATATCTAAATTCTCATTTTTCAAATACTGCTCGAGAAGTGATTGTTTTCGACAAATTGACAAATCCTGATTTTTTTGAGTAACCATTTCCAGTGCTACTCTAAAGTATTTAAAAAGGCAATTAAAAGCCACAGTAGAATAGTGTATAATTTGTGAATAAGATTTTACTAGAGATTGATTTCACAAACATAATCGTCGTAAAAGTGATATAAAAATTTTTATGCAATTTTATTTGTACTGTTGTCTTTTTTTAAAAAAAGAGAGTAATGGTACATAAAATTAATCACGGCGATATATATTTGTATTGCAAACGTTATTGTAATTAATTTCTATTCTTAACTCACTCTTCCATGTAATTTTGGGCTCTGCGCAACTTTTTGTACAATGGTGTTTCGAAAAATCGCCAAAACATTGGGCCATTGTCAAGTTTTAAAATTGCACTATTTGTCGTAAACGCTGCATTGATAAGTCTTGAACTGCGGGAATTTTCATGTCTTTCCTTTTCTGATAAACTCTGCATCCTTATGTCAAAAGCAACGAGACACGTCACTGCCATCGTCAATAAAGTAAATTGTAAACAAACTTTATATTCATTTCAGAATTTATCTTTTATATTTTATGTGTTTTTATCTTAACATGTGTTCTTATCTTAACATGTGGCTTTAAGCAAACTAATTAGTAGATTTAATGAATGAGATAATATAATTTATCTTAATAATTTTAATAAAATCTTACATTCAAGGAAAAGACGCGAGAATAACGCCAGGAAATCGTCGGTTTTTTCATGGGAACAGAGTCGTACAAACTCCTGAACTACGAGATCGGTATCCTCCAGATAATCAATGACGTTCTGTGGTTTGCTAAGGACTTTTTGAAACTCACGGCGCAATCTCCACCATTCAGTGCCATTTCTAATTAAAAAATTAAATTTATTTTCTATTATTAACGGAACTCGAAGCGATTTTTTATCTGGCTGAGGATATTGCGACGGAATGCAATAAGAAATTTTGTAAAAATCACAGAAAAATTTTTACGTGGCTATAAGGCCTCCATTGTTGTAAATATTACTTCTGTCTGTTCTGTACTTAAGAAGTGCCAGGTGAGACCTTCTCTTCGGATGTAAGCCTGTTTCGGCTTTAAAAATTTTCGCGATATCTTCCGGTCGGAACACCCATACCACTGATTCACCTGGTACTATTTCTTCTCGGACTAAAGGTCCATATCGCTTTAATTTCAACAAACCATTCATATCCAATTTGACGAAACTATATTCACCTACGTCATTGCCATAGTTAATCAAATTATATAATTTATTACAATTAAAATAAAAATATATATTAAATGCGAAAAAAAGAAAATATACAATAAAAAGTTGATAGAATTAAAATGGGAATCTTATTCCTATTTCAGTAAAAATAAAAAAAAAAAAAAAACGTAAGTTTCGCACTTCTATCGCAAATTTGAAAATTTTTATATATAATTCAACATTATATAATAATACATTATATAATATTATATAATACATTATATAACATTATATAATAATACTATTCTTACCGATGAATGGCAGATACTTGTACAATGTGCCAATAATAGGCAAAGACCTCGGTCCTGGAATGTCTTCGAAAGGTTTTGATTCGTTTCTATCAATATGATTCAGATTAGTCGAACAAGATCGAGCGTATAATTTTTTCATCGTTTCACTTCCTATACGTTGTTTCACTCGCGTATACATTATTATTCTATTCGTGTATCAAATATATATATTTGCACCTTTATATACATATACTTTGTAGTAGTTTTATTGCCAAATGTTACACTTTCTGAAGGAGAACTGTAAACAATGCACCAGAGAGAAACTGGTTTTAGAATCTGTGCAGGCTACCTGAGGTCTCGACCGGTCAATGATTTTCTACCTCTCGTTCTTTACTTCTCCGCCTTTCTTTCGTATAATCTTCCGATCTTCTTATTCTGAATCGTTGGCATAAATTTGATGCTAGGAAGATAAAACCTGTATATCGTTACCTTAATATTGCTTTTAAGGAAACATGAGCGCAAGCTGAATGATGCGGACTGCTAACGTTGCTTATCGTGACTTTGGTCAAAGACATAATATTAAATATTTACTTAAATATTAGCTGTTCATATATACTTATAAGATTCGAAATATCATTTGAAGTCCATAATAAAACATCATTATAAGTAAAGTATATATATACAATTTATAAATTTTTTTTTTCAATGGCTTAATATCAAAATACATTTTTTCTTTTTTTATCGTTTAAAAATAATTTAATGTGCACATAATTACAATGCTTTATAACTATATTTGTCAATACAAAAATATATATCTATTTATAGAAAATAAATTATTATAATATCAGAATTTGGCTTTACAGCTACTCTTATAAGAATCTAAAGTTACAATATTAAAATAATTCTTATATTATAGTTATCACTATAGATCATCATCGGATATATCAGATATTTCAGGTAGATCATGGAACAAAAATTTGTGTTCTTCATCAAAAGCTCTATCAAAAGCCAATTTTGGAATTTCTAATAAGATAGGTGACTCTGAAAAAAAAAAAAAAAAGAAAAAAGAAATGTGGATCATAAACTTACAAGTGAACAAATTAATTATATTGTTGATTTATACCTGGCATCAGTTCTTTCTCTTTAGAAGGCTTTATATTCTCTTTCTCCTTAGAAAATAGGTTTTTAAATTCTTTTTCTATGATATCAATATATTCATAGTCTAAATAAAAGATTTATTTATAAGAGTATTTTACTACTCGCATATTATAATATTATTATATAACATAATTAAATATTATCAATTATTTATTTATTAAATAAGAACAATTGTCCACACATACCAAATTTATGTTGACCATCATGCCAATATGCTAATTTTTCTGGTTTGGGAAATTGCTTGATATTTTTTTTAGAAGACAATGGTTTCTTGAAAATACCTTCATTTAATTGAGCTTTTGTACTTTTATTAATCACAGTCGTTTCTTTTAGAGCAGGTTCTTTGAACTTGGATGGTTGTGCAAATAGTTTCTATAAAAAGAAAGATAATATCGCAAATAATTTTTTGGAAGACAAAGAGTAAAGATTTGACAAATTTATAAAAATATGCAATAGAAATCTGTTAAATACAATTACAAAACTCTTTATAATAAAATAATGCCTAATATGTATTATATTATGTTTTCAATATATTGAAAATACAAGAATATAATGAATTTATTTACCTTTGTTTCTTTTCCTGGAGATATTGGACGTCCAACATTATCTATTTGTGTTACTTTCAACTTTAAACGATCCTGTTCTTTGTTATCTTCTATATTTTTTTTAATATTAACTGAATGTGTGCTATGAGATATATTCATATCAGAATGGGATCTTATTGATAATCCTTTTGGTTTTGCACCTCCCATAGCCTTAAGGGAATTCAGTTTAATATCATGAGATATTTCGGATTGCCCAATAGATTTCATCACTTGGCCTATAAAGAATAATTTAATTTATCGTATACATTTTTCAATGTTTATTCTAACTCATCTACCCCTAATGTTGAGCGTCCATTCAATATAATTTTTATATATTATAATAGAACACTTTTTTTTTTGTACAAAACAACATATTGTTTTATAGAAACAAAAAAAAATCTTTTAAAAACAAACAAATATAATAACATAATATCATAATCATAAAAATAAGTTTTGCCCACCTCTGCCAGATTCGGTGATTCCACCAAGTAAATTAAATATGTTAGACATTTTGTAATTATATGCACACGTGGGTCGTCACCTATCTTCACCTATTTTCACCTATTTCTAAAACTATTTGTCACAAATCTACAATTTCCTTTTCAATTTCTAATCGACAGAAAGGAGACAAGTAATCTTCACTCGACGTTTGAAAATAAAAACAACCGTTTATTCTATGCGCCTGCGTTGACTTGTTTATGTCGAGTTTATCGGAAAGATAGATTGTCAAAACATAAGAAGATAAAGTAACCTTTGCGAATGCCATCTGTTCGATAGTAAAAGCAACTATAAATAGCGCTATTTTGAAATAATGTATTTTTAACCACCATGACTGTAACGCAGCCAATGTTAGAGTCTGTAATTGAGTATTGTAATTGAATGTACAATTATGTTTATGAAATAAAATCTTCTTTTACTACAATTTATTAATTCTTTTACTACAATTGAAAAAATAAAAAAAAAGTTTTAAAATAATTAATTTGAAAAGTCATTAAAATAATTAATTTTAATTTTTTTAATTAAATTAAATATTAATAAATTAAATATTAAATATTATTATTTATTGGCACTTATAGCGTATTCGATTTGTTGACTCTACCCGACTCTGGGTCGAGTCGAGTCAGATCTCAAGTTCGATTTGAAACTCAA
>JBCEZX010000043.1:2424910-2437695 GCA_039654345.1 Cataglyphis cursor | reverse complement strand
TATATATATATTGTTATTAATATTTTAATATAAATACTATATTTGTTTAAAATTTACAATTATCTGTTAATTCACAAATCGACAAAAAAGAGTTCAACTTCATAAATTTTTCTATCAAATATAAGGCGCAATATTAAAAATTTAATTTATATTGATATTTATATGCATGACACGTAACAATGTCTGAATAGAAATAACAGATTAAAAAAAGATTTCTTCTATCAAATATAAACCATGACATTTAAAAGACTAATTTATCTTAAATTTATCTGCAAGATATATAGGAACAATGATATAACTGATGACGACAATCGAAAAAAAAAATGACTTTCTTTATTGAATTGACAGCGTGACAAAAAAAAAAACTAATAATTTATATTAACATATGATGACGTAATAAGCACAAAAAGTAATTTTTTATATTCCATTATATTATAGTCGTAGTGGGGAGTCCAAACATTAAAATTGAGATTCGCGTGAAAATTCTCAACAGAATAAAGTGATCATCGTAACATACTTCTAGAGTGCGCACTACGTTCTCACACTTCTCCCTCTTCTTCCATGTAGTTTTACTCCCGTTATCGAAGTATCTTTCCTGTCAATGAGTACTACATTGTCATATTCTTATTGTGTTTAGTGTGATACTTAGCTCGGCGATAGGAAGAGCATTTTACTCGCAAAACAGTGAAATAGTGAAAAAAAAATTGAAAAAAAAGGATGTGGACCTATCATAGATTGTGCACCAGTAAGGCGCGTCTTGCTAATAAAGTTGCTGTAATAACGGGTGCAAATACCGGAATCGGTAAAGAGACCGCCAGAGATTTTTACAGAAGAGGTAAATATCGATTTTTAATTTCTATATTATACAAAGTGCGTAGTCATTTGTGTGATACAATTATATTGTAGAAAGAATGATTTCTCGCATAAAAATGTAAAATTAAATTATTTTGTACGATATTTAAAATCCTCGACAAAAAATCATGTTTTACTACTGGGTATGTTACTTTAATAGTATTACAAATGTTTTGTCAAATAAATTATTTATATATACAAAACAATAAAATATATATATTAATTCACAATTTTATATATTAATATTACAATATATAAAATATATTATAACTTGTACAAATTATATATATTTTAATATTTATATGATATATACTTTTAAATTTATTTAGAGATTGCTTTAAAGCTTTTTTTTTAATTTTACGTTGTTTTACTTTATTTTTCTAAATATTCTGACAGTGTACTATATAACTATATGTATATATACTACATGTCTATATACGGGACTGTCAAGAAATTTAGATATTGTTTTAAGGACAGATTTTTTGACCAATTTAGAATCAATTTTTTTAGCAAAAATATTAATAGTTTCGTAAGTAAGCATGTTTAAAATTCAAAAAAAAAAAACATTAGTATTTAAAAATAAAACAAAATAATTTTACAAATTCTGTTTACCTGTGCGTGATATCTTTATCATAGATCAATTATGTCGTAGATATAATTATTCATTATATTCAGTATTTTAATAAAACATTAATAATGCGGAATATAAGTATATATTTGTAATATAATTATAAATAAATATTATATTGTGTGTAATTGCATTTTTAGGCGCAAGAGTAGTTTTGGCTTGTCGTAATGTGGAGAAAGCAAAGGATGCAGTGGAAGAAATAAAAAATGATCCATATTTGGGGTAAGTATATGAAACTGTATTTAAGCTTACATTTATCGTATGATGCAAATCTATTCTAAAAAAAAGGAAAATATAAAAATTTAAAATTATAAATTATGAATTTCATGTTTCAAAGTTTAAGCGGACATTCAGCAGTTCTTCTAGTTATTTTAATTGTTATAAATAATTTGATTTAAGAAATAAAAATTCTACTATTTTCAAATATTGCGTCATATGTATAGTGGAAATCATATATTTTGAGAGATGAAATACTTGCAAATTTTGAAATAGAAAATGTGAAATGCGCAATAGAAATATATAGATTATTTTATTTAACAATATAAAAATATATAAATTAAACTTAATTTTTTTTAACATTTCAAACAAATAACATACATATATTTTTTTATTTCTGCGTTTCATATTTTTTGTTTAGGATGATACCTGTAAAAGAGACAGTTTTTAATTTATAATGATTTTAATTTTATGCAGTATTAATATATAATTAGTTGACAAACAATATCTTTATTAAGCAATAAACTGTAGCTAATGATGAGTTGTAAAGATTAATTATAAATAAATAATTGATATATATATATATGCACATATAATTATGTACATACAAACATATTAATATGTGTATAATTACAAGCCAAGACATATAATTTTAAGCCAAGACGTAAGACTTGCAATATTGTTCTGACGCACATTTGAATACCAGATATTGGAGTGATTCACACAGTTTTGTTCTATATATATGGTTCTTTTGAAACACGTGGCAAATCAATTATGCAATGTCCATACATATAACAATAATTACTTTCAATCATTTAAGATGATTTATCATTAATAAATCGTATGACCACATTCTTGCTCTTTATTTTAGAAATTATATTATTTGTTTTTTTCTGTATTATTATATATAATGACGTATATTTTTTATTCACATTAATAAATAATCAAAAGTCAGTATTTAGAGTCAGTGCTTGGAAATGTTTGGAAATTAAAAATGTAATGTGAACATTACAGATTCAAGGTTTTTAAGTCACATAAGCAGTATATGAAGGATATAGATTAAATTTAATTAAAAAAAATTTAATTAAAAAAAATAATTTTATGTTAAGTTTTGTATGTATGTGTGTGTATATACATATGCATGTTTATTTGCGGTTGTTTGTTTTTTATGTTATAACAATGTTTTAACCGCAACAATGTTTTAACCGCAAAACATTACTGTGATATATGCGTTATTTAAAATGTATAGAAAATTAAATTAAACAATTTTAAAAGCAAATTTGAAGAGTAATATATCCAAATAAGTAGTAGTTTTAATCAAATATTTCTTTAAAATCTCTCTTATATGCAAATATTTTGCAATATTTATGTTTATTAAAATATCTGCTTTCTTTCTTTATTTTACGTTTTTATTTGTTAATTCCATAATTATCATTATTTCTTTATAAATAATTTTAAACGTATTAAAAAAATACTGACTTTGTTTATGTGATGTCTGCAATTATATCTCGAAACTAGAAATTTTGTAATTTTATTATTTACATTGCAATGTGTACAAACTAAACGTAAATTATTTCTATTGCCTCTTCACACTAAATGTAATAATACTTTTAAGAAACGCTAAAGCATTTTGAGAACTAAAAGAACTAAAAGAACTAGTACCTTCGGGATTCCATTGTGAATTATTAACATATTATTTTACTTATGAAAAACTAAGCAGTTTATAATTATTTTAAACGCCATATTTATAATTAATTACATAATTTTTATTAACATTTAGCACAGATAGCAAACAGTTCAATGGTAAGCTAGGCGAGCTTGTGATCTGTCCATTGGATCTCAGTAACTTAAAAAGTGTAAGAGAATGCGCTAAGAAGATATTGGCAGATGAATCAGTTATTCACATATTAGTAAATAACGCTGGTATAATGATGTGTCCGCATGAAAAAACTAAGGATGGGTTCGAGCTGCAGCTGCAATCGAATCATATCGGACATTTTCTTCTGACACTATTACTGCTACCAAAAATACAGTCATCCGCTCCTGGCTGCAGAATAATTAACGTGTCATCGATTTGTCATCTCCGTACGTAAGAAGAATATAGAAAAATAATGTATAAAAAAATAAGAGAAAAGGGATTATATTATTAAAATCTAATGTTTTTAACGATTTTTATATTTTTTTTTTTTTTGGAAACAAATTTTTTGGCTAATACATACAAATATATAATCAGCTAATAATTACATACTATTTAAGTAATATTCGTTATTAGTTATTATCTATTACCATTATCTATTATTATTATTGCAGTTGGTAATATATATTTCGATGATATAAATCTAGACAGATCGTATAGTCCTTTGAAAGCATATGCACAAAGCAAACTGGCGAATGTACTGTTCACCAAGGAACTAGCACGTCGACTACAAGGTAAAAGAATAAAATACAAACATACACGCAATGTAAAAGAAAAATTGTTATTACTTACACTTAAATAACAAATTATTCAAAAATTAATATTTTTTTAATATGATAAAGTTAATTTATTTGTGATTGTGCCAAGGTGACATATTTTTCTTGTAGAAAAATTGCATATGATTCTCATTGGAAATATAAATTTAATTTACAGAAGCAGGAATTAGCGGAATAAACGTGTACTCCTTGCATCCTGGCGTCATAAGAACCGAATTAAGCCGACATTATAGTAAAACGATAATTCCAGGCGCAAAGTTTTTCTACCGAAATATTATGCGGCCATTCATCAAAAATCCGATACAAGGAGCGCAAACAACGATACATTGTGCGGTTGATGAAAAAGTGGCTAATGAGACCGGTCTTTATTATGTGTAAGAGCAAATTACAACATAAAATCTTTTTTTATTAATTATAACAATACACAAATGTGATAAATTTCTTTTTTCTATAATTTTTTTTTTTTTTTCCTAAAATCTATTTCTAACAAATTTATATATGTATATTGTTACTATCATATTTTAATTTTAATAGAGAATGTCGCGCGACCAGACCGCAATGGAGAGCGAGAGATGATCGAATAGCCAAGGATTTATGGGACCACACTTGCCGGCTTTTGCACTTGGAACCTGATGAAAATCTTACCACATTTTTGCAAACTGTTTCGTGTCAACTTGCCGAATAATATTTATTCGTATAGCGTCGATTCATAGTGAAATAATAAATATAATTTCTTGCCTTTGATAAATTTTTACGTTTAGAGTATATATGATATGTAAAAAGACATCATATATACATATATATGCAGGGTGTCCGGCGTCAATCGCATCACCCGTCGTATGCAGATAAAGCAGATAAAACTGAAGAGAAAAATCCTGTACCATTTTTTTTATAACGCTTAAGGTCCAGATAAAGGTCGGCGCTGAATTGCCAGACATCACTCAATAATAACTTTTTTATTAAGCGTTATAGAAAAAAATAGTATAGGACTTTTCTCCTCAGTTTTATCTGCTCTACCTGCATACGACGGGTTGCGATTGACGCCGGACACCCTGTATACATACATAACAGATATGAAATAATAGTATAAATATGAGTTAACTCACACGAATATGCACAAATATTTTCAATGTTTTAATAATAAATATTAACCTCCACGCATATAACATTTAATGCGCTATTTTTAAAATATTATTCGATTGTTACTAATATAAAAGCAATAATTTTTACAAAAATAATAAAAAGTAAGTGTATTTTAAACAATTTTAATACAATCACAACAAGAATATCTAATATAATTAACTTTGCTGTAAAAAGAATGAATTTAGCATGTATTTTCTGCTGTCAATAAAATTTGAAACAATTCTAGCTAATCGGAGATTTTTCTTATATGTTACAATAAAGAATGAATATAATAGAATGGAATAAAATTTTGTAAAACTTATTGAAAAATTCTTGCAGTTATAAATAGCTCATTGTTGTATATTATTCCTGTCTTTTCGACATTTTAAAAATAATGATCCGATACAAGTCATCGAACCAACAAATCAACGTCGAATATTGATAAGACGATAAACCGCTTTATCAACCTTTGTCAATAATTGTGAAATTTTTCTATTTTTTATCCTCAACTTTCTTATCTCTGATCTACACTATTTACCGAGAGCATTTACCGTATGAGTATTGAGCTATGTATTACATCATATAAGACCTAAATTCCATTAATGCCACGTCTCCTTACTTTATCTTCAACTTTTATTCAGTTGTCATTCTTATTTCATTCATGCAACGTTGTCTTCCACTAGTCGATAACTAAACGAAAAAATTTATTATTTTAAAACAATAATTACTTTAAAGCAGATGTGATTAAGCATAGTTAATATATATGTGTTTTTAAAAAGCCCTGAAGAGCACTAAAATAGTATAAAGAAAATATCGTGAAAATGTGGCACTTTCAAAGTCAGTGCACTAGTAAAGCTCGTCTCGTAGGCAAAACAGTAGTTATAACAGGAGCGAATACTGGAATCGGCAAGGAAACAGCTAGAGATCTTTACAGAAGAGGTATTTTCTCATCTTATAATTCTTCAAATTATAACAGAAATGCATAGCTTCGTAGAATAAATATATAATAAATTTTGATACGCATTATGTTATTGATAGTACATCTCTATTTTTCTGATGCTTAAAACATCCCAGATATTTTTGGAATATATATGTTTATATGAATGTGTATCCCTCAAAAACGGATCTAAATTTTCTGATGTCTAACAATAAGATACAAACATTTTTCTGATAAACACGTTTTGATTCAAAGTTATCGACGTGATAGACTGTTAGGATTTTAAATAAAAAATATAAATATTTATAATTATAAAAAATTAATTATTAGTACTCCAAAGTTAACTAGTACTCCAAATTGTAATTATTTTAGGAGAACATAAAAGTTAAAAAAATTATGCATGTTGTTTTAAAAAAAAAAAAATTTTTTAATTTAAGATTATCTTAATAGATATCTTTCAAAAAATATAAAACATAAAAAAATCAATTGTTAGTTGTTTGATGAGTACAATCAAATACATATTTTATATATATAATATATAACGCAGTTTTTTCTAAAATCAATAAATAAATTATTTTACATGACAATTATTATAGACACTTTTTATGTATTTATATATGTAATAAATTTTTTTATAGGTGCAAGAGTAATTCTGGCCTGTCGAAATATACAAAAAGCTAACGATGCAGTTGAAGATATTAAAAAAAATCCACCCTCAAAGTAAGAATAAATAAAGATGCAGTATATGCATTATTAAAACATGGACAGATTGTATCTAATGCATTTATAATTAATTATAACTTTCTTAAGATGAAAATATGTGTATATATCGAATACCTAGTAAATCTAAGCAAAGTGGATTATGTTCTTTACTTTATTATGTAACAAAAATAATTGTAAATTTTCGGTTGATAGTTGTAACAGATATCGCGTTTAAAGAAATAATTATAAAAAAATCACTGTTTATAAAGTGATATAATAATTTTCAGAAAAGACAGAGAGCAATTTCGAGGTGATCCAGGTGAGCTTGTTATTTATAGATTGGATCTATCTAGTCTAAAGAGCGTAAAAGAATGCGCAAAAAACTTGCTAATGAAGGAATCAAATATTCATCTGCTAATAAATAATGCCGGTGTGATGATGTGCCCGCAAGAAACAACGGAAGATGGATTTGAATTACAACTACAAACAAACTATATCGGCCACTTTCTTTTGACGCTTTTACTGCTGCCAAAAATGCAATCTTCTGCTCCTGGTTGTAGAATATTAAATGTATCATCGATTGTTCACTCGTGTATGTAAATTTAATAATCATATAAATATAAACTTGACATATATATATATATATATATATATATATATATATATATATATATATGAGTATATAGATATGAGCTGCTGATAAGCACGTCTTAACATAAAATATTGTAATATTATTATAAGTCAGTATCAATAATAAAAAGAAATAAATGACACTGATAGTAATGAATTATTGTTACGTTTTATAGATGGTGCTATACATGATGATCTAAATTTGAAGGAATCATACTCTCCTTTCAAAGCCTATACGCAAAGTAAACTGGCGAATATATTGTTTACTAAGGAACTGGCTCGTCGGTTAAAAGGTAAATAATTAGCAATTATTAGACAAAAAATTGAATATTATTTCGTTAAATAGATATTTAAATATTCCTTATTTAATACTGTGCAGCATTGAAAAAAATACGGTGATTAAATATTGGCAGTAATTTAGTAATTTTTTGGTTAATATTTCGTCCAATTATTGGTTGAATTATTTAATAAAATAAATCAGTGATATTAATGAAATATTGTCCAGGTATATATGTATATATAGTGTGTAGAAATAATTAATAAATAATTTTTTTCAGAAGCAAACATTAATGGAATAAACGTATATTCTCTACACCCTGGAATTATAATGACAGAAATAAGTCGACATTTTAGTACAACAATATTTCCAGGTGCAAGCACTGTTTTTCAATTATTTTCGCGACTATTTTTAAAGAATTCTGAAGAGGGTGCACAAACGACGATATATTGTGCGGTGGACGAAAAAGCAGCTAACGAGACTGGTCTCTATTACAAGTAAGAAATAAATTATATAGAATTATTTCTACAAAGCATAATCAATAAGTATAACAAAGAAATAAATTGAATAATTTCTAGAATATTATCTAATATAAAGAAATTTTATCAAAAGATGAATCATGCTACATGTACGAGTATGCGTGTTTATGCATATTCTTTATATTCTCATTATAAAAACTTTAGTTCTGTATTTTTTACGTTGATATCAAAACGATTAATGTCTCTTTGAATATCTTGGTTTTTACGTATATATTTCTTTTGCATTTACTGTCTATATTGTACATAATAATTTTTTCACAAATACATTATATGTTATACATGCTTTTCTGCTCAATGTTTTAATATTATTTTGAACATTATCTTTCGCAGAGAATGCGGAGTTACGACTCCACAATGGCGAGCGCAAGATGATCAAATTGCCAAAGACTTATGGGACCAAACCTGTCGGCTTCTGCGTTTGGAATGTGACGAAGATTTCGCCAAGTTTTTGAAAACTGTTTCTCGTCAAATTGCTGAATGATGAATGCTGAATTAAAGATAAATTTATACATTTATAGCTTAAAAATTATTGTTGGTGTACAAGTATGTTAAAAATTAAATATAATAATTTGATATTATTTTGAATATTTTAATAATATTATATAAAAATTTATTATATAACAATTTTTTAAATAAATATACAATACACTTTTTCAAGTGTTCGCATTAAAATAGTCTTTTCATGATACATCTTATCAAATATTTGCATTAAAATTGTTTTTTAGAATATTCTCTTATCTACAAAAAAATGATTTATGAACTTGAATAAAAACAACATGACATAATATTTTATAATAATAGAAATAAATTCAGAATACTAACAATATTAAATAAGAAAAGTGACAAACAAAAGAGACGCGGTAATTAACATGTAAACTTTTTTATTCAATAACTTGTTCAGAATTCAAAAAATTAAGTAGGAATACTAGCAGATAAGAGTCAAGACGCAAACATTGGTGCAAACTTATTATTGTTAAATGTTATTAATAAAAATGCATTAAAAATGTACGTTTTAACTGTTTTTGGTTTACGTTCAACATGGATATAAATATTTATTTTTTTTTTACTGCATATATAGTGTGATGCATTATACAAGGTGTGTCAAAAGATGTGTTGTTAATTATGTGTTGTTAATTACTATATATATATATATATATATATATATATATATATATATATATTTTTTTTTTTTCATTTAAAAATAAACAATAAAAGGATGATTTTAACTTTGTTGGACATTTACTTGCCCCATTTTCAAAAAAAAGTCTAATATCTGAATTTTCTATTGGGATTGTATCAGAAATTAAACTAATAGAAATACTTACATTTTTAATCTTCTGCTCTTTGCAAATTTTATATAATGCTCAGATTAAAATTCAAATGCGCTGAATAATAAACAAGCGAACCAGCGGCTAGCTAATTCAAATAGAATTGTGAGATTCTAAATAGGAACCAAAGGTTAAAGAGTTTCTAACTAGGATGATGCGCCTACTTAAAGTATCAAAGTAGGTTTTAGGTTGAATATTTTGGTCGAAAATAGATGGTAGATTGAATATTGAGGTCGTAAAAAAGAGAAAACTTTCGATTCGGGTGAGAACTGCCGTTATTATAAGGTCTTTGCAGCTGACCGACTCGCGTATAGATGCACGATGTGCCTCGCTATATATACTTGGCGCGAGACACTATCGTGTCTTTTGATGATATTTAATCGTCTTCTACAAGGCAAGATAGATAGAGCGTATAGTGAGATCGTAGTATTACAAATGTGGACCTATCATAAATTGTGCACCAGTAAAGTGCGCCTTGATAATAAAGTTGCAGTTATAACAGGTGCAAATTCCGGAATCGGTAAAGAGACCGCCAGAGATTTTTACAGAAGAGGTAAATATATGTTAATATAGTTCATGTTTTATTACTATATATGTTAATAAATAATTTCAGCGCTACATATTTTGAGATTAAATTGTTTATTTATATCTACAATACAATAAAATACAATAACCAACGCTTCTAATAAGCATTAATGCATTTTGAAAATTGATTTATAATTGCTTTGGATTTAATAAGGCATTGTTTACATTATTTTATTTAAGTTAAAGTAATAATAATATTAATAATAAATATATAAAAAAACATTTACACTCAAATGAAATCATATATAAAGTCTACAATTTTTCACGATTAATTATATTTTTCATATATATGGTTATATATTCAACATCCTTCTGGGAAAAAAATATTATTTTTTCTTCTACTAATTTATTGTTATTTCAATGAGATACAATTATACAGAATATAAATAAATAATCATATACAAATACAATGTTTGTATTTAGGTGCAAGAGTGATTTTGGCCTGTCGGAATGTAGAAAAAGCAAAGGAAGCAGTTGAAGATATAAAGAATAATCCATTTTCGAGGTACATATATATGAATAAAATTATATCTAATTGTAAGTTTATAATATTTTTTGATGCAGATCTATTTTTAAAAATAAAGTAAATAAATTTAATATTACTATTTGTGAAATTGTATATTTCAAATTTGAAGCAGATTCACACAACAATCCTATAAGCTATTTTTATTATTTTAAATAACTTGATATCATTTAAAAAGATGAAAGTAAAATTTTAATAATTTGCTGCGTATGCATATCTTGCAATGTCATTGCAGAAAACATGTACTTTCATTGTTTTTTTTTCAACAGGTCTTACGAATTAAAACTTATATTTAGACTTTTATATTTAGACTTTATAAGACGCTGGCTTTTTATAAATATTTCATCCTTTAAGCACTTATAAAGCATTCTATCATATGTGTCTATCAACATGTTTTTGCAATTCACTTAATCATTTAAACCTTGTGTTTTTAACTTATTATGTAAAAATACTGCAGAATGGAAATTTTGTCCTATCATCCTGTCATTTTAAATGTAATGAGTAGATATTAATTCATTTAACGATATAATAATATATATAGAAGTCAGACGTATTTATTTTTTTCACACTTTATTTTGTTAAAGTTTTTTAAATATTTTTTTATTGCAACTTCCACATTTTCTAAAATACTGTTTGCAAATACCAACTTTATTTAAAATATATGTAAAATTTTTTCGCTTCCACACTGATCTGACTGCAATATAATATCATACTCAGCAAGTCATTAATATATAAATATTAACTATATTTACTATTTGTTTTTGAATTTTTCACATAACATAGTAAGAAGCAATAATGCGGATATTTGTTATTAATTGTTATATTTATTGTAGCAATTACAGGTTTTTACAATTACAGGCTAAATAAATGTAGATTTTTTAGAATTATCTCCAGAAAATGATAGTCAACTAATAAATATTTAATTTTATTTAAATAAATATTTATAGTCCTACTAAATCTCATTTTACGACATGGCGCAAACAATTTATATTAATAAATAAAAAGATTCTTTATATTAAAAAATTTTTGATACTTAACTATAAATATTGTATTTAAATAAAATTAAACATTTCTTGGAAATTTTTTTACGAAAAAGCAGAAAAAATGTTCGAATCAATAACTACGTACAATAAGCTATAAAGATATTTATAATTTATAATAATAGTTACATAATCCATTAATATTTAGCACAGAAAGCGAACAATGCAAAGATGAATTAGGCGAGTTGGTGATATATTCATTGGACCTCTGCAGTCTAAAGAGTATAAGAGAATGCGCTAAAAAGTTATTGACAGATGAATCAGTTATTCATATACTAATCAATAATGCTGGTATAATGATGTCTCCGTATGAAAAAACCGAGGATGGATTCGAGTTGCAGCTGCAATCGAACTATCTTGGACATTTTCTCCTAACATTGTTACTATTGCCGAAAATACGATCATCTGCTCCTGGTTGCAGAATAGTTAACGTGTCATCAGTTGGTTATGTTTGTATGTAAACAAAACACAGAGAAACAATATGTAAAAAATAAGAGAAAACTCATTGTATTGTTAGAGTCGAAGATTTTTCATGACTTTTATCTTTTTTTTTAAGATTTATTTTATTATTTTGGTTAATATTATGTACATTAATAATATATATTAAAGGTAATAGTTTTATATAATATTTAAATAACTGTTATGTATTATCATTGTTTGCAGTTGGTAATATACATTTCAATGATATGAATCTGGAAAGATCGTATGGTCCATTGAAAGCGTATGCTCAAAGCAAACTGGCAAACATACTATTTACTAAGGAACTTGCACGTCGATTAAAAGGTAAGAAAATAAAATATAAACAAAAATTTATTATATCTTTGTATTGTTATAATTAGCAAAAGAATTTCAAGTCATATAGCTTGCTCTTATGCATAACAAAGACAAGTTTCATCAGCCACTTTTAAAGGTACATATATATATATATATATAT
>JBCEZX010000043.1:2339556-2424873 GCA_039654345.1 Cataglyphis cursor | reverse complement strand
TATATATGTATATCTTTAATATATATATATTGCAAAAGAAATGAAATAGCGATTATTTTAAACAACAAATTGTTAAAAAATTATATATCTTTTTTTGATATGATAAAGTTATCTATAGTTTTATCTATAATATTGTGATAAGATGACATATTTTCTTTATAGAAAAATTGCATATACTTCTTTTTGAAAATATATATTTAATTTACAGAGGCGGAAATTAGCGGAATAAATATGTACTCCTTACATCCCGGCGTCATAAGAACCGAGTTAGGCCGATATTATAATAGAACAATAGTTCCAGGTGCAACGTTCTTTTATCGTTATATTATGCGGCCATTTATCAAAAATCCGATACAGGGAGCGCAAACAACAATTCATTGTGCGGTTGACGAAAAAGTGGCTGATGAAACTGGTCTTTATTATGCGTAAGAGCAAGCTATACATTCTTTTGCTAATTATAACAATACAAAGATAAAATAAATTTTTTTATTATTTCTTTTGCTTTCTCATAGAGGAAGCTTTGTTTCTTCTTTCTTTTTTCTAAAATCTATTTTTAATCAATTTATATATATTGTTATTATTATATTTTATTTTTAATAGAGATTGTCGCGCGACCAGACCGCAATGCAAAGCGAGAAATGATCGAATAGCCAAGGATTTATGGGACCATACTTGCCGGCTTTTGCACTTAGAATCTGATGAAAATCTTATCACATTTTTGCAAACTATGTCGCGCCAATTTGCTGAATAATATTCGAAAATGGCTATAAAGATAGCCGAGGATGTTGAGCGGGATAGGAAAGACCGCAAGATAAAATCAGGAGATTGAAGGTATAAAAAATTTTGCAAGAACGAGTCATAGACAATAGACTGGAGGTTGATTTGCTACAAAGATTGTATTTAACAGCAATTGTTAAGCGAACGCGGATACAAACTTAGTATACAATTTATTAATTAATAAATTAATTAATCAAATAATTAATAAATTAAATCCTTATTAATAAATTAAATAAATTAACTCCTTAATACGTTAATGACCGTAAACATTATAATATATACATAATGTAATTTCTTCTCTAAAATATACAAATTCTAAAAAAATGTAGATTGCGAATAAGGCATACCAAATTATTTTTGTACGTGACAAAACCTGACTTTCACTAAACAAATAATTTGCGCATTAATCGATAAAAATAACTAAAATGAGAATCAAACCATTATTATATTTTAAATGATATTGAAAATACATTGTCTATCGGCCATCAATTTTAAAATTTATTATTATCGACAGATTAATAATATAATAATCTATATGCTTTTTTACTTTCAAATGTATTATTTTTAAGAGTATATAGTTATGTAGAAAAGTATATCTTGAACATTTTTAACTAGGTATAATATCGAAGAAAAACTTAATATTTTATTACTTTTTCTCGAATAATAAAAATAACCAGCCTTCTCGATATAAATCTATCATTTTGTGCATTGCACTAATTATATCGCAAAAATAAAGGATAGTTGTTATATATGATCACACGATTATGATCATTAATTAATTCTTGACACACAATTTAAAAGTCGTATCGATGATACTGTTTTGTTAATCGTGAGGAATACTTATGCCTAATTAAAGAGATACGTGGGTATAATTATGAAGTCTCTCTACTTCTTTCCTTGATGATACGCAGGTCTAGGTAAATGCGAAAAGCGAGCAAGGCCAAAGTGAAGGCAACAAGGAGTCCGGCATTGAGTTGTATGATGCTTAAAGTATGGAGTAACGATGATGTAATCTCGGCACTACGCAAACTTACCTACATGTTAATAGGAATAATAAGTTCATCTATGTTATCTGATCATATAGTCATTTCGATGAGAGAGTGAGAGAGAGAAAAATATTATAAAACATTATGACAAGATATAATTATATATATGAAACAAAAAAAAAATATATAGCAAAATATATAATTTTTTTTTTTTGGGAAAGAAATTTTTTTTGAATATTTTATTACCGGTTTTTTAATCTAAAATTTCGATTATTAAAAATTAGTTTATTTGATGTTGTAATTATGAATGGGATGTTTCCTTTTAGATATCATCTATTTCTGCCGCATTTCCATTGAATATTTATTCTCGAAAATTTATTTCAAGCAAGCTGACGAGCATCAATTAGATAATACGTTTTTCTAAGCAGTATTATTTACGTACAACTTCCTGTTTTGAACAACAATTTTATCTATATAAAACGAAAAGAACGTATTCACTCAGACGGACGATAACTTTTGTAATAGAATGTGAATGTAGTAATAATTGGCTTATTGAATAAGACTTTAAACAGACCTTTTTATGCGAGATTAAAATAACAACTAATTTAATAATTATAATTTTTTATCATGTATATTAACATGTGTAGCATAGAAAACAATTAGCATTTTTTTAATTAAAATATATCTCATTTTATTACTAAAGAAATTTAATTAATTAAAAATATTTTTTTAATATAAAATATTTATACTAAGAAATTAATCCCATGTTATGTAATACGAGATAAAATAAATAAGATCTGCTAGCATTTTTCTTATAAGTAAATTAAAAATTTAAATTTGTTGTAAATTAAATTTATGTTGTAAATTGAATTTGTTATAAATTGAGTACCGTTTATAAAGTAAGGATAATAATAAAATATTCATTGATATTTGGAGTTACAATTCTAACAAATTTTTTACGATTTTGTTATCTCTGTTGTCAACGATCTCGGGTGAATGTCCGAAGACAACGATACCATATACAGGCGTTTTCGAGGACGTTAAAAAATTCATGCGCCCACGTCACTTTATCTGGCATGGATCCGTGTACTTTGTGCGGTAACGATGCGAATTCTTAAATAGCAATTACGTCATACGACGCAAGCGTTTGTTCTGGAAGGAGGTAGATCTAGTTCCATCTGACAAGTGTGGGCAGTTTGCTGTCGAACAATATATTCCAACCATAACAGTCGCGTAGCACAAACCCGTTTGCATAAATTACCGCCAAAATTACTGATTTTTTTTCCCACAGTTATTCGCGGCAATATAGCAATATTTTCACACGCGCGATAAAAAAAGATAATAAAATATCTTTAATATTTGTAAAATATTCTTTTTGAATTTGTAATGCGCTAGATAATGATGTAACTTTTAAAAAAAGAAAAAGAAAAAAAAAGGAAAGATTTGAATTAATCCAATAGTCACTGAATAGTTCTAAAAAATTTAGTAATAACATAATATTATTTTTTTTTAAATGTAAATTTTTATTTGTTTTTTTTTTTTTTTTTTTTTTTTTTTTAGTCAATTTCTTTAACAATCTGACAAACCTCAACCTCATAAAATTTGCTATATATATGTAATATGTATGATATATTGATATAAAATATATCTATGACTCTTGAATATTTTAAGCACGGTCATCGACTGGCGCTTAAACACCAACTTAGTGGTTTGTCGCATTACGTTCACGTAGAACGATCACGAAAGGGATCATTATGCTACTTTTTCCCGCCCTGCAATTTCGTTATCACGTGTGTGCAATGCGCAGGAAACATTTCCGATGTTTCGTAAAACTTCGCGCTATTGTTGTTCTTTAAACGCTCTATTCCTGAATTCTTGTTAATCAACATCGATTAAATGCGATTTTGTGTTTCCTCATTCTGAAGCCTAAAAAATACGAGACGAAGTATTACATCTACTTCTCTCCATTCAGATGTTGCATTCAGGAAATTGCATTCTTTGTGCAACACGCAGCTAAAATTCATAATCTACCATGGGAAAATTTTTTAATGGTTCACGATTTTTTAAGATTTTGTATTACACATATCGCATTATATGTATATATCTCATTAGTATAGTGTAACATAAAATATAATTATTCATATCTTCATTAGATCGCTTTGTCATTTCAATTTTTTTAATAGAAAACATTACATATTTAAAACAATATTTTATTTTTTTATAAAATACTTAAAAATATTAGTATATTACTGTTAATACTTTTTTTCTTTAAAATTTATTTTAGAATAGTTTGAGAAAAAAAAATGCATTATTCCATGCGAATAAAACTAACAAGTTGATTCCATTGATTTTCCAATTGCTTGCAACATTAATGTTACAAATTTACATCCGAAATTTTATAATTTCTATGAAATATATATTATGTAAAATAGTTCTTTTAAAATTCTTATTTTTTTTTAAATATCGTGATTATCTATTTACAGAGTGAAGGCTGTAAAATCAGCATTAATTGTTTATCTATCGAAATCGTCGACATACGGCCAAGCAGACATTCGTAAAGGAAAATTGCGTGGGTCCAGCCTACTCTGCCAACTACGGAGCCTTGGACCGTTTCATGTGTAGGCCGCAAGTACAATCTGACTTTGGCTTGGTAGGCTTCGTTTCGATCAGTGATCGAGCACGATTAAACACGACAAGATCGTCCACAATCCCTCGTGATTCGCGCAAAATTTAAAGCTCAATTTATCGGGTCTCTCTCTCTCTATCTGCCATTAAAGTTATCGGGCCAGGATGCGGCGGAGATTCGTCTCCGTCTTGCCATTTGTGGTGAGTCTCGTCTTGCTGTTTTCGATAATAAAAACAATGCAATTAATGTCTGAGATTCATGCTCATAAGTGCTTCATTATCAGTATAATAAAATTATTAATGTTGAATAAAAACGTCAATTAGAAATGTTATTATACAAAGTTTTTTCGCCTACGTAATGGCGATGTTGACCCGATAACATGAATGAAATTAGAGATAAAATGAGGAAACGCCTTGCATAGAAACACAAGGGTGTCAGATGGCGGATACGCGCAATGTCAGACGGTATCGTTCATACGCATCGGGATTACGAGTATATGATTTTATCAATTTCCTGCCGTAAGACTGTGCATATGTCGTGAGAATTTTATTTCGACGTTCCTCTGTGCGAATTGTTGCATCGCGTGCAGAATGCAAAACTGTGTGCGCTCTATTACGCTCCACTCTCGCAAGTTTCGCGTGAGCGAAGCACCTTTTAATTGCTGAACAATAATTCATATATCAATTATTTTTATTACATAATACTCGGTCATTTTGATGTAAACATATAATAATTAAAATCTATTTAATTAAAAAAAAATTAATATGTTCTTATAATCGTTGTTTAAATAAAATATTTTTAGGTATTAAATTAAAAATTTATAATTTATTAATATATTTTATAAATAATCTTGATCTTTAAAAAATATTGAATACATGATGTTTTCAATAATGCTCAATCTCATTTCTAATTTATCTTTTAAATATTCATAAATAAAAATTATTATTTTTAAATGGCGCACAGTTTTATTACATAGAGATAATCGCGAAAGCCATTTGCATACGTATGCGTGTATGCTGTGGTACTAATTTTGAACTGTCAACAATCTCGAAATTTCTCTATCAAAAATGACTATCACACACGCACACGCATAAGCCGACGCCTATCCAATCATCTCTGCTCTCGTGCTTGGCTCGTAAAAGTGAAAGCACCGCGTCGTAAGCGCGGCAAGCGAAGGAGAAAATGCACAGTAGATTCACTCGACTGTCAGATCAAAGGTAGAACGCGAGTCCGAATCGGGTTTGCGTGCATGGTAGAGTGATCTCAATATCGATGAGCATAGCTTTTCTTTTTAAAATAAGTCGGAATTTAATCGACTCTGAATATATTGGTAAGAAAGTTTACGGATTTTCTTTAATTAATTTAAAATTAATCTTTCTTTAATTTTTTTTTATAGTTTCTTGACTTTTGTTGTTAGTACTTTGATAATTGAAATATAAAAATTTTATTAAAGACTAATCCTTAGAATTGGAAAAATAAGATTTTATTTTCAGTGATATAAGTAGACGATAAAAATATTTTTCTCTCAATTTAGCAAGAAAATTTTGAAGAAAAATCTCTCTCTAAAATACTTTTTTAAATTACTTTTTTATTTGTCTAGTGTAAAAAGACAAGAAAAGATTCTGATCAAAAGGCCGTTCGCTCTTTTCAAGCCTTTGTTCCGAAGGGACGCGAATGAGGCTCACTCCCACACGACTCGGACAATCGCGAGAGCGATCTTGTCGCGCTTTTAGCGGCTCTATCCTGGCAACAAGACGTTTTTAAAAGTAGGCGATAGGACGTGCGGGGTTTCGATTGGTAATGAAAGAGAGAAATGTGCCCGATGACGTTCTTTTCTTGACATCTTTTTATAATCGATTGTGGATTATAAAAACTGTAGATGATTAATTATTTTAACAGCTTCTCTATCATAATCCTTTTCTCATATTTCGATCTTTTTCGTTATTTTGTAATATTATTTAATGAAAACGTATGACAGCAGATTTATAAAAAAACGATGCAATATTTCACTAACGTAACAATTATTTCTTCTAGCGCTTATATATTTTATGTCTTCCCACACAATTTTTATATAATATATTATAACTTTCTCGATGTGTTGCCTCGGGATATCTTACGCATACACACATACGCGCTTTTTGGTTTCTCTTACGATGTTTACGAAATGATAAACATAACATAAGCTATATCGAAAATGTCACGCGTCGCGTATAGAGCATCAGATGCTAATTATTTACGTCGTTTGCATCTCTAACGTGGCAACGCGATACCATACTCTGTAACGATAGGAAACAGAGTATCCGCGGCAGAACCGGATTTCACATCGTATTAGAAATCATTTATTCGGATCACGGTGAGATTTTCGAAGAGATAATTTCGCAGAAGAACATTTTATTTACTTTATTTATAACTCTATCGCGCGACTTCCTTGCTTGTCTCGATAACATCTGCGCCTCTATGTCTCTTCGGCAAAAACGCTTGATGACTGTTTTTACAAGCTCTACGCTTTCTCGCGATTCAAAAAGATCCGTTTGATATTTATTAACTCAAAAGCATGCCGTTCGAAGCGGATTTATAGCGATTTGTTGTACGTGTAGAAGTAGGGCATTTTATTACGATTTTTTTCTATATTCCATTTCAAAAATTCTTGTAATATTAACAATTTAACACATAATTAATTTATATATCTATTAAAAAATAAAAATCCATCTTTTTATGAACATACAAATAAATAAACTAATAAATACTTGAAATAAATTTGTTAAATTGTTCTTTGTGCCTATTGTAAAATAGATAGAGAATATGAATTCTGCTAATCCTATGCACGTCATTTATGCAAAGAAGAAATTCACGCGACGACGCATACATGTAGTCACCACTTGTGTTTGAATTGACGCGAGATTACAGACAATGCAATTTTTAACGCAAATGACAAATTCTTCCGGTGACTAAAACGAATGTCAGGCGTTTGTTTCGTCAGATGATTACGGGTAATACGAACCATGATTACGAAACGATGATTGCTTGACCCAAAGATGACGTAAATATGCGAGATGACATAAAGCTGCAACGTTGCTTCCTGCTACTGTCGAGGTCCTGGGAACGCTATCGAGAATGTATTCAATCTAATGCACACACATACACACACATACGCATCTAATTTTTTTCTAATTTGTCGAAAGAATGTAAAAAATATGCAAATAATAATTAATAAATGGAAAATATATGTAAAGTTTTCTCTATTGATTGGAACATCCTGAATCCTTGAGTTGTAATTGGTATAATTACGTTTAATTATACATATTTCCCTGGAAAAATATTATTATAAATGATAAAATATAGAAAAAATATATTACAATTATTTTAATATTATTGTTTAAATATATAATAAACTTTTTAAAAGATAGATAAAAAAAATATTGTATTATTTAGAATAAATTTTATACTCAAAATAAATATAAAAAATAATTCTAGATTAATATTTTTTTCTTATCCATCTCTCAAAATCATGACACTCACATGTTAATGGTAGCAGAGTTAAGTAACGATTATGCATCAGAATATATGACGGTTTTCCATCTTAATAGGAATTTAATCTTACGAGACCTCGATCTTTCTCATCGCTTAAAGACAATTATAAATCTCACATGCATCATGCAATTTTCCCGTTGTTCACAATTTCCTCAATATATTACTTTAAGAATGCGTGCTATTTGTGATTGGCGACTGTTCAAACGATTGTCAGTCATGCAAAACAAATTAAAAATGCAAGACTTATAATTAAACCCAGAATAGAATTTTCCTCAATGATACAATGTCATCAACTAAAAGATGTCTAAAATAAAATATATTATTCGTCGAGATGATTCCCGATGACGCTAAAATATTTTCTATTATATCTTTCAGTCTCTTTTTTCAATTTTTAATCAGCAGTATTGAACCAGCTATATAGCTAAAGCATAAATAAATATAATAAAATAATATTTTAATTATTTAAAAATTGGAGATCTAATTTTAAGGGATCTAGTTATCATATAAGACGACAAATCGTAGAAATAAAGCGGAAGATCTTTTGATCTTATATGGACCGAACCACTACTCCCCTTTACGTCATCCGAAAGGATCGCGGAATCACGTGCAACGATTACGCATGCTCCAAGTTAATAATTCCAGACCTGTCTTCGAAGCACGCATCGTACAACGCGAATGTAGAGTACTCGATGGTGGGCGAGCGCGGTCTCGGTCGCCGGGAAAAACGGTCTCCTTACGGAGGGGGATGGAGCGCGAGGGAAGGAGCGTAGGTCCGTCGTATAGCGGATCTGAAAATGCGAGAGACACCGCCGGTTCTTCAGTCACAATATCGCTTCCATCCGGTCCGTTTCGACGACATCGACGCGATCGATGACTCGTCGACGCTGCCCTCTTCCGCCTCTCTTTCCGTAGACATCCGGTCCGCGAAAGTGGGTGCTTTTCTCTTTCCCTTCTCTCATTTTCGATGTTCGTGAATTTTTAAACCTCGCGGCGTCACGTGCTTCTCTTTTCTTTTCGCGGAGGAAGAAAATTAAATCTCTCTGTACTGATATATTTCTCTACAATTAAAAAGAGATACCTGTCTATGGGTTTTAGGTTTCAATTATCTGATCGAGAAATTTCTTCATGCTATCGATCGCTAGAGATCGTAATGTATGTTAACGGGCGACTTTTGCGTAAGAAATAAAAGAACCTATTGGTTCCAGCGAAATCGCAGCGTGATTACTGCAAGACGATAAAAAGGAAATCCGAGGAAATTGCAAGGTTGCAACCGGCGTGATCATGATTTTACGAACCTGTCTTTGCCTCAATCTCTTGACGGTAGGATTCACACATTTGTTATGCATAAATAAATCTGCATTTATAATATACACACACACACACACACATATATATATATATATATGTATATGTATATAAATTATTATTAATTAAATATTTGCCAAATAAAATTAATGTTTTATGTTCAATAACATTAATTTTACTTAATATTTAACTATAATAATTTAAACGGCAAATATTTTACTATAATAATAATTAATTTGATGTTATAGAATAAATTATTGTATACATTTGTTAAGTTTCGTGCTTGCTTATATTTATAATAAACCAATAATACGTAATGATGAATTAAATCGGCGATTCATAAAAATAAATTTGATATTGAATTATATTTATCTTTACGAATAATTTTGACATTTAATCTGGTAGAGATATTTCTGAAGTCAGGTTACTGACCTCTTCATAGATCTGCATGTTACGGACGTTTAATTCGCATTGACATTGAAATCTACGTTGACGCTACTCCAGAATCCTTAACCGAGTAAAACATCGGTCGCGAGCTGGTGATTATACGTGGTTTCTTAAATCATTTAGTAGTAACTCGCAAATGAATCATCTAAAGAGAGATTATGTAATCTCGCCATTTTCAAGATTGTTTCAAAAAGATAAACTTTGTAAAGTCATATTATTGATAAAGTATCGTGCTAATTTAGCATGGGAAAGCTGAGAAAGATTCGATTATCGTATGATTACAAATTTAATTTTAATTTCATGTGCATGTACAATGCTGATCAAATCATTTTCTATAAAATTGTTGTAAAAAATATATTAATACAAATCTCTGTTTTCTTCTATTTATTTTATTAATATTGAGAAAGCAACAGAATTAGAGCAGCTTATGTGTTTCCAAGATTTTGAAGAATTTAAATACACTAATATTTTAAATAAAACTTTTCTACTATTAGCCTTATAAATTATAAATATTGCTTGATTCTATGTTTTAAATTTAATAATAATATTGTAGTTTTAGAACGCGCGATAAAAATTGAAAGTATTTACATTGTCCTTACATTGTCAAGAGAACGTACGATACTTAGCATATATTTAACGATGACGGTTCGAGCTCATTTGCGTAAGCACTCGTGTCGGTTTACCGCCGATTGTTCCGCACACTCATCGAGTGCAATTTATCACGCGTATATTCACATCTTCGCGCGAAACGTACGCCCGATCAAAACTGACACCTGCGATTTGTGGAACACGTTCATGAAAGTCGACGTCGAGCATGCGTTCGTGAAAGAGGTACCCGGCTCTATTCTTATTCCGAGAGAGTTCGATGCACGAGCTCATATACCGTGAAGATCGCGTGAATAGAAGTGTAACAGAAGAGGACGTTCTCTCCTCTGGTCATGTGGTCGGATGGTATGCAAATCAAAATGCATGCATGACAAACAATGCAGTTTAGACTGAAGTCAATCAGTGAGATTATTCCATTGTCCATTCTTATTTCATGTATTAAATTATATAGTTTTGCCACAATTAGTTTTGTCATATTTTTGTGCTAATTTTTAACATATTTATTTAACATGAGAAATACATTTTAAATATTCATATACTATAAAAATCAAAATATTGATTGCTAAATATGAAGTTAGATATTATATAGGCTGTTAATGCCAACTTACTTTCAAGAAATAAGAGCTATTGAATTTTCTGAGAATAAAAATAATGACAACTACTTTCCAAACCGACAAATAGAAATAACTTTTTCTTATAATTTTCATTGAATAGATATTAATGAAGAATGACTGTGAGAAAATAAGATTTTAGATATTAGTAATTAGCTTATTAAAGAAATCTCTTCTGATTTAATTAAGCATAATATTCTTTAGCACAGCAATCTTAAAAAATTTATTCAATCATATTTTCTTTTTAATGTTAATTATGAATTATTTTATCGTGGCTTGGTTTTTAGAATATCATCTAATGTAATTAATAAAAATTATAATTATCAAAAATAATTTAATATTATTATTTAATGTAATTTAAGTAATTTAATTGTAAAATATCTTTTTTAAAACTACACAAAACTTGGAATTTATCATTTTTATTTTATTCATTATTTATATAATAAATGTAATCTAATAAAGAATAATAAAAAGATATTTATATATAATTAAAATTGAAAGCTCATTCTGATCTTAAATATTAAAAAGAGAGAGAGAAAGAGACACTATCACTTGGGTATTCAAGTCTTTGTTTAGACTATATTACTAACAACATATACGTGTTATAAATGAGTTATAAAATTGAGTTATAAAATGAGTTGTAAAATGAGTTATAAAAAATGAGTTATAAAATCATTGCTAAATTGAGAACAATGTACGAGATGTTCGCGCTTGAAAAGAGTTAGGATTGCTCATCGATCCTTGTACCGTAAATATGAAAACCACGCGAAGGTAATTAATATCGCGCACTCCGAATATTAATTAGCGCGCGCGTTTGCTCGAAGGTCGCGAAGCGCGTTCATGAAACATCGACGCTCCTCGAATGCCAAGTAAGATTGCAAACAAGATCGCGCATACCACGCGACATAATCTACGATTACGACCTGTAATATTACGATTGTATGCGATGCAGTTGGATCGCGGCAGGATGCCACCAACGATGATGCTGCATACCATGAGCGCGAAAAATGCTTTCGAGATTACAAAAGCTTCTTACAAAGTGTGCTACAAAGCGCATTACAAGTAAATGAATAAAACTTTAACGATATTAAATATATGAAAGATATTTAAATAAATGACAATAAAAAGTAAATATAAATTAACTACTAAATACTATTTAGAGATTAAAAAGGTAGCTTTTATAACAAAGCATAACACAGTGGAACAAATAATAGTTAAAAAATGAAATATACACCAAATTTTCAAATTATTAGATTTTCTCATTATTAGCGTTACTCAATTCATTTTATTTCTTAAAATATTTATTTATTTAATTAAAATAATCTTTTAGATATGCATATATTTTGCTTATACTGCTATAAGATCAACAGCAGTGTATATTAAGCTTATAAAATGTATACGATAATTTAGGCGATAAAATTATGTCAATGCCAGCTTAATTATCCCAGACAAATCAAGAAAGCGATCAACCGAGAATCTCGTTCCATCTTTAATTAATTATCTGCGCAATTAGAGTATTCATTTTCTTTTTTGAGTATACTAAATTTATTGTCGTTATCAATGTCGCCAATTTCCCGGGCGCAGCTTAATTATAATGCCAGATTATATCACGTGATGAGGCACGTGGGAATCGTGGGGGAGCGTAAAGTGTTTTTAATGAGTAAGGAGATCGCGCGCGCGAGAGGATGGAGAACGGCGGCGGAAGCGAGCGAAAGGAGCCGCGGCAGCCTCCTGTGCAGAAGTGAAATCACCGTGACCGGGCCGGGACAATGGACGGTGCAATGATAATTTAGCGGGTTAATCGCGCGGCTTGGATGGCCTCGTGCAGAATCGTTGGCCGAAACGGTGGCTTTCTTTCGAGAAGATGGAAATTGATGCGTGGCGCGGTTAAAACTAGCTAACGCTAGACGTTCACGGGTTCTCGCGAATCGCGCCCTATTATGACGACGTGAATGAAATTCGTGCCACTATGTTGAGTCCTTGATACATAACGCAATTTATTTCCCGTCTCGATTGTTTATGGTCCCGGCCTGGGATCGCAATTATCCGTAGAATAACTCTTTCACTGCGGCTATGGCTCGAGAAGATCGTTGTGCGTTCTCTCGTCTTAAGATACTATTAAATTACTTTCTCATCTCTGAGTCTCTTTGTGCATCTAAAAAAAAAGAGAGAAAGAGAGAGAAAAAATCAGTTAAATTTCAGTTAACTTTAATTAATGTTTTTTATTTAATTTATACGAGAATGACTGGCTTTAATCTTTAGCAAAAAAAAATTTCTACTAACGCTAATGAATAACACGTTAATGCGCGTTTATAAATTAACACATGTATTTTATGTTATTGCTCTTTTTGCAAAAAAATAAACGAATATCTTTCACTGACTTTGATAATACGTATTGATTCCGCACTGTGATACCATTGGAAAGAAGAAACAGTTTCGCTCGAATGAAAATTAATACTTTCTTGCGAGCACTGTAATTTTGAGGAAGATAGAAGTAGGAAAGCGTCCCCACGTAATTTCTTTCAAGACCAAAGTAAAGTAAATTGCAAATTCCGGAAAAGGAAAGGTTCACCCTACAATGCGTAGAAGCTATATAGGTAAATTACGTCATGAGAGGTTTGCAAAAATTCTATCTGTGATAATCTTTTTTTTTTTTTAAACTGCAGATTATATCTATATCAGTCATATAAAACAGAGATCTTTATCTTATTACTCAGTCTTTTGAATTTCACAGAATGGAATGCAGAATTAATGTCGAACTAATGGAATCGATAAAATCTGCCGACGCAAAGTATCTTTCGAAGAAATTACGTCTATAAGTAAAATATTAAGACAATAAATTTTATATAGATCGAAGATGCTTAGCCATAAGGTTTCATCAGAACCTTGCGTACGCAAAAACAAAAACGTGATTCTCCCAACACATTTCAAGGATGTCGACCTAACATTGAGTCTGACTCCTACAACAACTATCATTTTTCAAGTTAAAGTGCCTCGCAGCAATAACACCGTGAACCAGTTTCAAGGATGCCAAAGTAATCTCGAGCGCGAATCCTTCCCAGCAAAGAGACGCAGTATGTAACGTGATGGGTATTAAGTGCACGTGTGATACATGGGAAGGTCCAAGGCCAATTGTGGCGTACCTTGACACTCTACACCATGTCCCATAAAATAGAATTACGTTCGCAAAAGAATCTATGAAATCGATTGTCGATTAAGAGAAGATTAATTTTTATCTTATTCCAGCATGTAGTAATATCGCAAATATTATTTTACTTACTTAATATTTTACTTTACTCAATACTTTATTTTTATTTAAAAATTAAAATTATTTTACTTAATATTTTATTTTAAAAATAAAAATTACTTTACTTAATATTTTATTTTTATTTAAAAACTAAAATTATTTTGATTGCATGTGTGATTTAAAAAAATTTTTTTTTCTTAATTTAATAGAAAAAGAAACATCGTTCTTAAAAAAAATTATCTACAGATATCTCGAGAGAAAGGTCCATTTTTTTTTTTTATAATTTGCAAATATTTCTGTTATTCTTCATTTCTCTAAAAATATAATTACGTATATATTCCATGGAGAGAGAATACCCCTTGATGCGTAATATGTTTATTCGCCGGCCCTATGCTCAGTCGAGCCGGCATCTCTTAATATGGACCGAGAGGTGGACCTCGCGGTCTTGGTCAATCCCACGCAAAATCCGCGATAGAAGGGATAAGTATCTCTTACGTCTTACGCGACCGCTGTGCTTGCGCGCAATATTCTTCGCTATGAAAGATATTACGATATAGAAGGCATTGCATTCTCCGCGTAGTCGGAATTATTGTGGTACACTCTGTAACGTATACTTTCTGGCTAAAGGCGCGGCGAATAGGTTCAGGTCCAAGATATGCTGCGTAAAATGAGGATTCGTTACGTTTCGGCTTTTTACCAACTTTCTATTTCATTCTCGAAACAAGAAGGCGCGAATAATTATGAATCGCGGACCAGTCTACGGATTTCGAGCTTTTTTTTTATGATGACGTGCAAGAACGAAACGTGATTTTAAAGGTGGAAATTTTATTTTTGCACAAATCAAGACGCGATACACGACACGTATTGTTTTAATTGTTATGTCGGTATGACATTGCAAAATTTACGCGATAAAAAAAAGTTGTTTGATCTTAATAATCGTCGGGTATCATTGATTAATCTTTTTTCGCAATCAAAATTCATGACTCTTTGCTATACTTTTGTAAAAAGAAAATTAGCTTCAAGGAGATCTCTTTTTATCGCGTCTATATTTCCTTTTAAACGATCGTGAAAAACACAAAAAAGTTAACAACGTGAATAGCAATTTCTAAAGTATACATGCGTGTATGCAATACGTATAAAAAATCCTTTCCTACAATAGCTGCGACTTAAATTTATAACAAGAATTCAGCTATCGCATAAATAAACTTTTAATGGTTGCTTTTTTGCCATCGCAATGTGATATAAAATACAATGCTCGTAAATGAGACGAGCAGCATGAGCTTGAAATGCCATCATACGCTGCGAAAAATCTAACGAAGTAAAAAAGAAAGCCTGACTAGTCCGTGCTTAAAACGAAACATTCATCGTCTACAGGTCGTAACGCCGTAAATGGAGTGATTACGACCGACAAGCGAAAAGGAGTTTATGTTGCCGCGTCTACAAGCAACCGTGTAGATCGAAGAAGAAAGGGAGACGGGTCTCTCGTAGCCTGAGAAACGATGCTGACTAATCGCGAGGAGATACCCTCACGTATAGCTGCTCGTGTCCCTTGCACAGTTTGTCGTCAGTTAACTAGAGATTCGCTTATACGTGCTTGTAAACCTTAGCCTTAAACAGCTTATTGATTATATTTGAACTTGTAATACTATCTGGCTAGAGCGTCTTATTTTTATTATTTACAATATTGATAGATATCATCACGGTCATATGAATTTGTTGTAGTACTACGTAATTCTTTCACACATATTATTTAATTTTGTAAAAGAAGAAAGGAATATTGTATACGTAAAAACATGATAATTTTTTTTATATTTTATATATTTTTAAAATTACAAAAAATAGACAAGTGTAAAAATAAATTTATTTTTTATTCATATATTTTTTAATCTCTAATAAATTTTTTCTTAACTTTTATTGTAATAAATATCGATCGATTCAATATTTTTCATTCAAAATACATCGAGCGGATATCTTGAAATTCTAACAAATAAAACAGATGCTTATATTTTCCATCAATAATAATAACGAGGGGTTGACGTAATGCGGAAACGCATTTAAGCAGATTTACGTTGCAGGTTTCAGCGCTGTGTTTGACAGCGGATGAGATCGAGGCCCAGAAGAGCGGCTGGAATCTAAATCCCAACACACAGTATCATATTCAGACCGATGAGGGCCCAGAAAGGTTTTTTCGCTTTCAAACATCGAACGGTCAGTACAGAAAAGAAAAGAGATTGGCTGACGGCACGGTGATCGGAACGGAAGGCTGGCTGGACCCTCTCGGATATTTACGATTAAAGGATTATATCGCGGATCATGAAGGATTCCGAATACTAAGGTAGATTTAACGAAAAATAAAATCAATAATGATTGCGTTTGGGGTGACGAGACTCATTCGAAATGTCAAATTTTTGTAGATCAAAGATGGTCTATGTGGGCAAGGATCGACCAATCCAGGACGCAATAGCGGAAACAAAGAAGGTCCCGGCACAAACTGGAGTTTTGGCCAGACCCAGAAGACCGCCCAATCCTTTCAGGTAAAGATTAATAAAAAAAACTCTAATGAACTTTATTTAATATATTACAAGATAATTTGCTAAAGTAAAATTTATTTATAATTTATTATTTGTTAGAAATAAATTAAAAATTGCAGATAAATATTTTTCAAAAAATATAAAAATAAAAATAAAGTATAAAAATATAAAAATAAAAATTACAAATAAATATTCTTCAAAAAATATAAAAATAAGTAAAAATTTATATTTTACAGACGACCAGATCCCAATGCCATTGTACCGTTATCCGGTAATGATATTACTTCCGGTTATCACACTCCGACTACCATCAGACCTCGACCGATTTATTCATCGACTTCAAGGAACAATTATTATTCGAATCGATCAGGTTACTCTTCTGGATCTGGATTGCAGAGCCTGAATACTTATCAGCGACCACAGACTACTTACTATCGCGGATCAGTCGCTCGACCACCGACTCAACTTCTCGAAGCTCCCTATGATCCCGCTATCGGTAGCTCCTCCAGCAGACCGAGCTATCATGCTCCAATTTCTCGAAGCGATTCCGCCGATTTCCCGCCATACGATGGCACTTATAGCACGGCAAACGGTTTCCAATATTACCTAAGAAGGCAATATCACGAAGAGGAACGAGAACCCGATGGCAACAACGTTGGTTCGTTCGGTTACATCGATCCGTTCGGTATCAGACGGGTGATTTATTACAAAACTGATCCAGTTACTGGCGGATTCCTTCACAAGAAGAACAACCGATACGTTGGCTTCAATGCAACGCCGTACGATCCGCTTCCGCCCGATCTATCCAGGACACGCGTCTCGAGAGCCTCTTCGACGAGAGCTCCCTCGTCGTAATAGTTCCCTCGTTGTTCCTCGCTTTGCCACGACGTTTATCTCGAGGAGCTCATCACATCCGATTCCGCATCGACGCTGGATTTCACCAACGCTAGATGGCCTCGGTTCGACTCGATGATCTCTCGATGGCGAGACCGTTCATTGGATTGAACCGCCCATTGTCGATGCTCTCTGAAGAAATTTCTTATTCTTGATCGCCGATTTTCCGGCCGCGATAGAACTGACGAATGTTGAATGAAGAAAGAATGATAAATAGAGTCTCTTGAGCAGAAATAGAGACGCTCTATGTTTCATGGAAAAGAATAATGTTCCTCGACAGAGAATTCTCGTTCACCAACGTTGCTTATACAATATTTTTTCAAAGTGCCACGATCTTTTTTCTGATGTACGACTCCGTTGTGTCATCGTTGTCAACGGTTGCCAGTATTATCCGAAATAATATAGCGATACGAGGAATGCAAGGATCGATGTAATCAGGAGACGATCAAGATGCGGTGTGGAAAAAAGTTTAATGGAGAAGAAAATATGTAAGATTATATAAAGAAGCGAGATATAAACACAAAGACATATCGAGAATCTCGCGGCGCATCGCTTCCTGATTCATCGTTCTGCTATTGTTGCGTTATTATCGCGAGCAGATGATCGGATACCGCGAGGAGACGACGTTAGATGCCATGCTGGACTAGATTTAGTTTTCAGGGAAGCGCGGTGGGACTTCCTTGAAAGAAAGAAAACTGTAAAATCGTCTCGGACAATGTTCGCCAAGTTTTCCAGTTACGTCATCGATTTATACGAAGCGTGCGAAGATTCTCGATCGCTATTGTCCCGTGCATGCTTCGTACGAGTAAGCTTATATTTTCACACCAAAAGATACTTTAGAAAGTTTATTCTCATTCTTACAAGATCTTGTTAAACTGGTATAAATTTTCATGGCAAGATTTTGAAGGGAAATCTTTTGTTCGAATTGATTGTCTTTAGGTGTAAACTCCCACATATTTCTGCGCAATCTTTATTTTTCTTTTACCTTTTTTCTACTGTTGGCGAATATTGAACTACGATAGAAGAAGAGATTCCACCAAACGAATCAAAATAGAATAGGCCGGCACTTTGGCGTGAGCGGATCGTACGTTAATCCTACAACGCGTTATCTTTTTTTTTATATGTTAGGAATTTTACCATAGCAAAATATCAATTGCATAAATTTCAAGATAATCCACTCGATCATTTAAATTATTATTTAAATTATTATTGAATTATATCTTAAAAAGTTTTAATACTAAAAACTATATTTATACAAGCATATATATATTATCGAGCTTCGCGATAATAAATTACAAGATAATGCACTCGATCATTTAAATTATTATTGAATTATATCTTAAAAATTTTTAAAAACTATAGTCACACAAGCACATATTATCGCGCTTCGTAGGATTTAGGATATAGGATATTCTGCGCATTGTAGGATTAATCCAGCGCCGCAGATTCGGAAAAACCTTTGATAGCTTTGTACCTCCTACTCTGCTGACGCTAACGTAGTTTTCTTTCTACTTTAATGCGTGCGTCCGAATATTTCTACGTATTAATCGATCTGCTGCCGTTTAAGGTATCCGCTCGTGCCAAACGACGAAAAAATCGTGTAGCATTAGTTAATCGTTAAGTTAAACTTTATTAAGTCGCGACAATGGTGCTGATTATTAGCGGATACATCGTGCGCTTTCCGTTCTTTTATAGCGATGAGAATCGTGCCGTTCCGCTCTGTGCATGTAGTTAATTGCGATTTTCGGATTATAAAATCCCTCGCGGGCGACATTATCATCGACACATCTGTCTGGAGGTCAAGGAACACGATCCATATGTAAGATATCGCTTTGTGCTTAACTTATTTCGTAATAAATGCGAGAGCGAATAATCGCTCGAACACAAAAATATGTGATATGAAATAATTTACGAAGATCGAGTAAATAAAAATCTATTTAACATGTGCAGGTATTATTTCGCAAAGAAAATTAAGAGGTAAATAAAAAAAAAGCTGACAGTTTAAAGAATTCTCCATTATGTGTTATGAAGACGTTTGATGTGAAATTATAATACATGTCACATCGATTTTGGATACTATCGGCATTCGTAACAAATTTAACATTTTTAGCTACACTTGATCCATTTCCGGCGCATGCAACTTATTGTATTTTACTTAAAAATTGACAAAAATATTGTGTATGCTAATAAATTTCGTTAAGATTGCTAGAAATTGAATAAACTGATTTTATGTTTAGAAAAATATCAATAATATCTTAGTTGAAATAGATAAAAGTCCTCGATATCAGAATATCGCGAATGCCTGACTTTATTTTGATAACATATATTTTTTTTATATCAAGTTATAGTACTATGTGTTACAAAAATTTTCATCGATTTATTTAAAATTTCTTTTTAAAGGGAGATATTTAGTTTATATAAATCTATTTCTTCATAGAATTTTTTATAAAATTGACTTTATAAATCTATTTGTCATAATGCTTTTTAAATAAACACCAATAATTTTATTTATAATACTTATCTTATTTCAAAAAGAAACGGTATTATCGTGCATCGCGTTGTGAATATAAAAATATTTTATCACACGTATCACGCGTCACACAATGCAATCGCGGAGCGTGCACGCCGATCTCGCATGTCGCATAATTGTAATAACAGTGCAGCGTGTATCCAGAAGCATCGGCATCTGCTTATTCGATCATCGTACTTCATTTAAAGTTTCTCCGGCCTTGACGCGCTACCTCGTTAAAAGTTTCACTGGCCTCGGAGTGTGCTCTCTTTTCTCTTCTCTCCGAGCACAAAGACTGACGCCTTTATAGATTGTGTGTACCACAAAACTAATAATAAAGACGCTTTGCTTCGTTAAATATATGCTCTTCTATTCCCTTTTTTCTTCCTACTTTTAAGCAGAAATCAATCGCACATTTTTATGGATCGCTTATGCAACTTTTATACTACTGCGATTTCTTATCTCGCAGAAAATTTATTGAATGTCTCTGTATGTCTGTGTATAGATTTATACACGCATGAGAATATGCGTTCGGTAACTCGTAGAAATGTGAGACTGGCAGAGAGTCTATTTATTTATTCGAAGAACGAATTATTTGACTTTTTTTGCCATCAAATATGGATTTCTATTTTCTACTTTTGTTCCTAATTGCTACCGATAAGAGATAAATAGTCCTCAAAATTGCAATTTAATATTTTCGCAAATACATTTCTCTATAATAATCCAAAGATAAAAAGAAGGAATAATGTAAAATATTAAATAAATTATATAACATATAAAAAACGAAATGCTATATGTAAAGGATATCTTTACATAGTTAAAATATCAGAAAAAAAAGATGCTTGGAAAAAAAATTTTTTACATAATGATATCAAAAGGAAAATTAATATAAAACATTTGTCAAGATTTTAAGACTTTGCATATTAAAGAAACACAAGTGTTACATATAAAAGATATAAAAATAATAGCACTATAAATGAACGTACATACGATTGGATTAGGTCGTTGGTAAGAGTTACTCTCGTGACCTTCTTCATCGCGACATACGAGGAATGACAATTCCCAATACTTGAAGAGCACAATTGCGATATTTCTATTACAGAGAGAGAAATAGAGAGAGAAAAAAGAGAGAGTAGAGAGGAAAAGAGAGAAAGAAATGGAGATTAATCATTATTGATATATCTCACATTGAGAAAGGATCGACATAATCAAGGTGGAAGGATGGAAAAACGAAGACGAACTTATCAAGCGATGTCTCTTAATGCAAATGTATACACATAATGGTGAGCGTACTTGTGTGTGGAACGCGCGAGAGAATAATGTAACTTAACAACTTAATTGCTATTTCTTAATAACGATACAGTGCTGTAAATATGCTATATCGCAGGAGGCTCGACAAGGGCTCACTGATACTTTCTATTGTAGTCGTCCCGCCTATCGATCTGCTGGTTCAATGGTTGTTGCGACTTTTGGGCTGCTGCGCGAGCTTCTTCTTCCTAAAATGTAAACATAAACAAATTTTTAGTAAACTGTTCCTGTTATTAGTTTCATATGAGATAAAATGCAAAATCTGATTCATATTCAAAAAGGATTTTGAACCGGAATCAAATAGAGCTCATTTGAACGTCACAAGCAAACATTAAAATTATGTTTCTCATTATATGAAGAACAATAGTATTTTTAGAAAAATTTTAGCATCTTTATTTCTAACAGTATTTTTTCCCTTTCACATTTCGCAATTTAATTTAAAAATTTCTATTCTTCTTTGCGAGATAAGATATAAAAATATAAAATACGATTGACGGATTAATTCGATAGTGATAGAATATTAATTATCACGATCTATGAAGCAATTTTAATTAAATGTAAATCTCTCAGCACGGATCTATCTACATTATGCTGCAGCGCATGTAAGATTTCTATCCCAACAAGAGTAAAAGCAGAAGAAAACTAGTAGCTACTCTGTAGTGACACGATGATTAATGAGAGTCGAGAGGAAACTGTGTGCGATAGTAAGTAGATATCTTTTCTCTTTGCGCAAGTCATTTATACCATGTTGCGCTCTTTAGTCTTTTCATCGATATGGATCTCTATCACGATTTCGCAAGTGCGCTCACATAGTATACGGATAACTGAATGACTTTTCACAAATCCTGCTGGTGGAAACCGTGACCTATGCTAGCTGTGACGAAACAGAAGTTTCTTCCCATAAGATCGAAGAGAACGTCTTCCGTAAAGGTGAACATGAATGTGAACATAAACAGAGGTGATAAGAAATGGCAAGAGAGGAGGGAAACAAGTAGGGATAATTGAGGACAGGAAACTGTGAATGGATTTTAATGTTGAATGCGGCAAAACTTTTACATATTATTTCTTTTTCTCTCTTCTCTAAATAAATCTTTTAAATCTTTTATTTAATAGTTTTATGTCTTATCATAAGTAAAGTATCTACGTTAAATAAAATATTTACTCTTTAATTCTCACATTTTTTTTACAAATATATATAGTTTTAAATGCCCATATCTATTTTATAATTATCTAGTCACAAATTGCAAATTTAATTGCGTAAATACTTTGCAATATTTTCTTAATTACAAATAAATAATAATAAAATCTTGCATGTAAAATTACTTTATATCAGGATTTATCATTAATTAGATTCTATCTTATGAAATTTTATGAAATCTCGAATAATTATTAAAGTAAATGTGAAAACAGTATCCGAGGATCTTTTAGTAATTGCGGGTAGGACGGAAGAGGAAAGGTCGTGAGTATACTTACCTCTTGCTGACGAATGCCCGCGTAGATGAGGTCGAGGCCTTTTTGGATCTCTTCGCTAACGGGCGGTGGCGTGGGAATGTGATCGCCCTGCGCGTGAAAGCCGGTCTCATCGGCGGTGTAGTGAATGGTGATCAGCTGTCCCTCGGGACTCGTGTACGAGAAGGTGCCTTGCTGAACGATCGCCTCCGCCCGGTCTTCACCTTCACCGATGGTCTTGATGTAGCCGCTTTCTTCGGCGATGATGTTGTTGCCCGTTTCGTAACTGCAAGATCAAATTGCCAGGATGTTAAATAATCGATTGTGCAAACGTACGGCTCGGAAATCGAGTCGCATTACATAATATTAAAATGCTCGTTGCCGAAGCTTGCGGATTCGAGACAGATTCAGATAATGAAACTGTGCAGTATTGCATCTATGTATTTGGAATTATCGTCAAATTATCGTGCAATGAATATTCAATGAGCGGTATCAATATTTTATACAATAAGGGCATTTTATTAAATTTTAAAATTAATTTTTAAAATTGTATCGGCAAAATATGTTCACACATGTAATACATAAAGGCAAGATATATGAGAAACAAGAGATTTTTAAGATGTACAATTTTATATAATTATTTTTAGTAATTTTTTTGTTAAAAAATATTTTTTTTTTTTTTTTTTTTTTTTTTTTTTTTTCAGAAAAATTCTAACTAGAATATTATTCTTGCAGTATTTAATTCTTTATTTAATAAATAATGTTTAAATATTTTTAAAGCATTTTTGTGTGTTGAATTTAAAATTATAGAAAATATAATTGTACCTAGTTTTATAAGTTCCATCGTGTTCCTGTTGTTTGTTCCAATGCAAAATCGGGATGGGGGTAGTGGATGTAGGTCGTCTGCTGTCAGTCGGTTGTCCATCATCCTGCTGATAGTTGCGTCCATGATAATTTGGATCCTGTGCCACCGCCAATCCCAGAATCATTGCTAACGCCTGAAAAATTACAAATGTTACATTCCTGTCTTGATTATGAAAATGCATTTGTAAGATATATTTTGCTAAAACGCATATTTCAAACGCAGCAATGCGATCGAGGCAATCGTGTCATTAAGGGAAAACGTTATATCATAAGGTTCAGATTACGTCAGTCTGTTCCCTTTCTAATCGACATTCTGAAGCTAGAGGAATCAGCGGATCGAAATGATCGACGAGAGTAGACACGGAAGAGCGTAACACGAATGCCAAAGTGGATTTATCGATTTCTCTGCTACGAAATCGGGCGATGCGCTCTCAGGAGATGAGTGAAAGTAAGAAGCAAATGCCAGCGCGGGTCGTTTAACTCTTGACCCATTCGGTCCGTCCCATTTCATCTCGATCTATCGAGAACCCCTCCTATGTTTCTTGATATCGCGTTACTTGTTCCATTATCATTTCGATTCTACGTCTGTCAATTGAATCGAGAACTTATCTTTATAACATTTTGCCATTTTTTTTATAATTTTATTATTTATTATTGGGTTTTTAATTGATTCATTAAAATCGACTCATCTGCATTGATTACTAAAAACAAGATGATAAATTTAATATAATATACAGATATAATATTAATTGCTACAGAATTTTTTTAAAGAAAATGTTACATCATAAGTGAATGTATATAAATATTTAATGAAAGTGATTACGAAAACTAAAGATTCATATCAGTCTTTAGATTATGTAAAACTTTAACTTTTAATCCCACGCAGTTCTTATTTCGTCACTTCAACCATGCATCTCGCGCATACAAATTAATAAATGCAACTTATGTTGCAATGTATTAATGACAATGATGACAGATTTAAGATTCTACAAGCATCACTTTTTTTGCTACTATTTTTTGTCAGATAATTCTTTTGATTAAATACATAATTTAAAAATTTTTTTTTAATTATTATAGTTCAAGTTACTCAAATTCTGTTAAGTTTTAAAATTAATTTCTCAAAATCTTTGCTTTTCTTATTATTGTCAATAAACTTTATTCTAATATTGTATATTTGTATATTGTATATTTTTTTATTGTATATTTATATTAATTTTATTTTAATATTATATATTTATTTTTTTCTAATAATTAAAAAAACAGGCAGTAAAAAATAAATTAAATAAATGATGAGTAAAATTAATGTTATTCAACATTGATGAAACCAATTAATAACATCCTCTTTTTTATATCTATACAGTGAGATAATCAAAAACAATGAAAGAACTATTATTTTTTCTACCCCGAAGAGGCAGAACCGCGTCGCGCTCGGTTAACGTTCCGGAAGACAGTCCTCGCGGTTACTTACCACGTATTTCATCCTGACTCACAAGACGTGCACCTCGTAATAGGACAAAAATCGACTTAAAGTCTCGTGTTACAAGAATACGACGAAGTACAAACGCAAGGAGATAGTCGCAAAGCAACGAGATCGACTGCGATCCCAGGAGAGGAAAGAAATCCTCTTTTATACCCACTCTCACTTTACCCCTACTCGAGGAGGCCTCGAAAGATGCTTCGTGTGCTTTATGGCGAGAAGCCTACATATTTACCAAAGTAAATGCGTGTGTGGGATCGTCGCTTCTTTCGAGAGCGATCGTGTCGAGATCCCCGCGAGATCGTGGTACCGAGAATCGTCCTGCTCCGATTATCTCATTGCCCGAGACGACCTTACTCTTGGCTGAAACCTATCATCGTTCTTTCGATAGCTTTTCAATGTCTATTGTTTGCAAAAACACATTATACGCTTGACTTGATTTCGTGATAAAACTACAGCCGGTGAATTGATTAATAAATTGATCTATATATTTGTATCGATATGGTTCATTATATACATCAATCTAAAATTAAGATGTTTCGTGAAAATATTATCCGTGATAATTAAAAATTTTCTATTATTTATATTCACTTCAAATATTTCTATATATTTATATTGTACTATAAAAAAATTATATGTCCATATATAAAGGCAAATTATACACAAATAATAATGATTTTGTGTCAGAGATATTATTGAAACACCCGAGTTTCTCGCATCGTCATCGCAGATGATTCGAAACTTTCGTATCGCTTCCGGTGGAATCGTGGGTGCGGATCCTTCTGGATCCATGTACTGTCGTAGTTTTACGAATTATGAGATCGGCAAGACAATGGGCGAGGAACACATTCTAATATGCATATACTTACATATGCATCAGAGAATGCGCGTAATAATGCCATCGCAACAGCCCACGATCAACGGCCTGCGACTGCGCTTCCGATTAGCGCAATGCGTTTGTTGTTGCGCGGCCTTCGGATTGCTCTCGCGCGTTTCTTTCTATTTTATCGAGAAAATCGAGAATATGTATTCTTTTGCAATAGTTATGTTGCCAAACTTTTAAAATTTTAAAAGCAAAAGATTATTTATTTTAAAATATTTAATTAATTTTAACATTAATGTATATGATTAAAAAATTCTTGGCTCGTAATTATACATTAATGATCTATATGATATTCACAAAAATTAATCAAGCATTTTATTATTTAACATTTAAATAATTGAGATTCTACTGCGGAGATAAAAATTAGTGAAAGTGTCAGCGAATCGTATTAGTCATGTGCATAAATAAATAATCATGAGAATGAGTTGTTCAATCTGAAGAGTCATATATACGTAATAATGTTATATATCACTCAATTTTTTATATACTTTTATGCTGTTATTTGTGTCGTTAATTTCTTAATGAAATCTAATTAATTGTAAGATGAAGATGAAATGATTTAGAAATCTTCTTCTGTTTCTCTTGTATTCTGTTCTCTGTCATTCCTGTTTAAAGGCGGTTTATAAAAGAAGAGAAGACACCCTGCGATATTATTACGCAAACAGATAGATATGCTAACTACTTTCACGCCGAAGAGCCGTTGACTTCCGACGAGACATAAAACTCATAATCTCACGCCTCTCTAGAAGCATCTCGAATATTTTATGTTGTCTAATCTAGCATTAGTTGATGTTACAGCACAATTTCTTGCACATACAATTTAATGAGCATTTCTCACGGAAGGTGGAATACAGCCGCGAATAAATCGATAAAATATACATTATATGAATTATCTCACACTATAATTATTTCTTTGTAAGAAAAGTTAAAAAAAAATTTTACATCACAATTGTACACAATTACAATAATCGTACAAACGCGTTTGTGATAACTGCTGAATTTTATTTAACTTAATACAGCAAGTATCAAAGTCGTTGTACACAAGGACATTTTATTGTCACGACACATACATGATCAGGATATATCGGAGACGCATACAGTTGCACAAATCCCTGCAAAAAAATACTATAGGAAATATTAATATATTAATATTATATTAATATTATATTAATATTAATATATTAGTATTACTTTTCTTTGATATATTTCACATTTCTCTCTATTTACGATGCGGGACAAGGTTGTTGCGAGGACACTAGAATAAATTAAACAAGCCTGAATTATATTATTTATTATAAAAATGACACTAAAAATTTTAAGAATTTTATAAGAATTACTTTCGCAACCTTTAACAGGGAGACAAGAGGTGGAACAGGATGACAGTGGAACGAGAGTTCCAGGCGGAATGTAGCTAGAAAAAAAGTTATAAGTTTAGAAATTTTTAAATTTATAAACCGACAAAAAAAGTATAATAGAAATTACAAAAATTAAATTATGAAAAACTAAATTAATAAATAATTGAATAAAAGTAAAAAAATTGAACCTTAGATTGTACGTGGTATTATCCTCCATAGGATTAACGGGTGGATAATAAGTATCCACAGCCCATGATTTCTCGATTTGAGTTGGTTCCACGGGTTGGTAACTCAATCGCATCGTAGTCTCGGATTCCATTGGGACATTAGATTGCTGATACTTACATATGGGTGCGAAAGATTCACAAGGCAACAGACATTCAAAATTGTTCGGTATGTAAGATAATCTATGGGTTGTGCAGGCTGAAATAATCATACGTTGAAAATAATAAATTAAATAAAATAATCATACAGTATTTCCAAGATTCTTTAATAAGAAAGGAATCTTGTCAAAAAAGCAAATATTGCAAATTTTAGTAATGTTTTATAAAAGACTACATATGTGTTATATTATGTAACTTACACTCTAGCGGCGAAGGCGAGACAGTAAGATTGTTTTCTTGTCGAATCTCTGCCGGCGGCATCACCTGCTTCCACGTGTAATCGTGCTTCTGAGTAGTTTCGTCTTGCATCGGGCCTCTGCCTAACAAGTTCTTCTCGCAAGGCGTAATAGGCGTTTCCTGTTTGACGCACCAATTGCCCAGAAAACTCAGCTGCAACAAGAACGAGATTGATTCATGAAATTTTAAATATGAAAATTAAATTCCAAATTATAAAAAATTTAGATAAAAAAATGTCATGATTAATAGAACGATTATCTCGTTTCATATATATTCCACGATGTTGAAACGATAAAGTTAATCGATGTCCTCAATCTTATAGGAATACTTATTGTTGTCATTTCGTTACAATAGCATTATGGCTTGATAGAAAAATGACTGTCAAATCAATCTGCGAGATTGACGCAACGATTGTTAGGCAATTCGAGAAGATTATCTCGTAATCATCGCATAATGCATTCGATATTGTGATCATTGACTCGATTTAACGTGTCATCCGTGAATTGAATTCAGCGTGAAGATGCAAATCCGCACGAGTTTGCTTACCCGATTAACGGTGTCGTGAGAGAGCGGACATGGTGAAAAAATTATATTGCCAGGCTGGCGAATGGGATCTGGCGGCTTGTCACCGCCACACCCGAAATAGCTAAGTCGATATGTGGTATTGTTATCGAAGCAGCACCCGGCATTCAATAAGTTTTCGTTCTCTTCTATAATGATAGGTTCGGGGGGCTTTTCACCGCAATGGGGCCAGTAACTCAGTCTGTAAGTCGTGCATCCGTCCATCGGCGTCACCGGGCGACAGTATTCTCTTCTTGGTTGTTCCTCCTAAAAAAATATAAATAATTATATATTTAATATTTATACATAATAAATAATTATAAAAAAAAATATAATTTTATTCAGTTTGCATACAAATACTATAAATTACTATAGTAAAAAATTATATTAATATAATTTGAAATAATAGATATCCAAAAAAAAACATATACAACACAAAATTATTTAGAACACTTGTAGCTTATTAAAAATATGGATTATTGATAAAATAGATTTTAGAATCATTGCTTAAATCGCTCACTTTTACAGGTATCTCGTTCGGCCAATAACTAAGCCTGTATGTCGTACAACCTTCCATTGGTATCTCCGATTTAACATATTTATGAATGGGCGCATAAGAATGTATCGGAAGCAAACAGGAAGAATTGTAGTAGCTCAAGCGGTACGTCGTATCATCTGTTTTTCGATATGTTATTAATTAATTAATTAGACAAATTTTACTATAATTAAGATGTCACATTAAATTTTATCTTTATCAAATATTGAAGATTACTAAATTATAATTGCATAAAGTTAAGGTAGATATTCTTATCTTATCAAGATAAAAATTACCGGACAGCGCAGCACAAGGACGGTACAAATTATCCTCCGCTCGGATCGGTTGAACGCGATCTATATATTTCCACGAATAATCGTGTTTCATTGTCGTGATATCTTCCATCGGACCTCTACCTAGCATCTGTGTTTCGCAGGGTATTATCGGCGTTTCTGTTTTTATGCACCAATTCCCAAAATAGCTCATCTAAAAAAAAAACAATTAATTTTCCCAACAACAATTCCAACAATTAGGTTGCCAACAAATCGACGTAAGTGTAAAATGCTGGCATACTTTATGCGTCGTTTCGTCAGATAATGGTCCGTCACTGCATGTGAGGTTGTTCTCGGGACGGATTGGTTCCACTGAAGTACTGGGGCCGTCCCAATAAGAGAGTCGATACGTTGTATTTTTTTCCATCGGTATTTCCGATTTCGAATAATACTAGAAAGGAAATTACACATGTAATTTTGTAACATAGAAAATCAGCAAAAATATCTTTATACATTCACTACAAGAAGAAAAAAAATATTTCTTTTAATAATAGCTTTTTTAATTAAATATATGTCATATAATAATCTCAGAAAATCATGGTAAAAATATCGTTCTATTCTATACAGAATTTTCCTTGGACTTACACGAACGGGCGCGAAAGATTTTGATACCTCCGGCTGAATATATTTCTGTAAAAAAAATATCATTTTTTGCTCTTTCTCTAATTTATATGTCTCTTTAAAATATATAAATAATACAATTGAATTAGATGTCAACTCACGTAGCATGTGGGCTGTGGTGTACAACAGCAGCAACAGTTGCAACATTCGTCATGGCCTAGCTAAAATATGTTCCAGAAAAAAAAAAACGTAGAATAAAATTGAATAAAGGAATTATTAAGATTACATCAAATACGCAAGTAACTCAGAGTGATCTTTTTTCCGGTAAGCTTACCCGAATTTTATTTTTTGCCTCAATAATCGACTGCGGCGGAGTTTGCCTGTGTCTGCAGTAATAAAAATTATTACGTATTTATTTTTAAATAATTTTATTTTAAATATTTATTAAAAAAAATATGTTTGTGTAAATATATGAGAAAAAAAGTATGATATCAAAATTAAAATTTAATTAACGAATTATTGCGGTATTAAAGCTCACGGATCAGGGGAGCAGATTTCCATGATTCTTAGTATAATTTGTATCAATGTCGGAATCTCACATCAAATATCACAAAAATAGATCAAAGAAATTTAGTTAGATTCTCATAATTTTTAAATATTTTGAATAGTAACAAAAATGTGAAACGGCCGAGTCGTGTGACGTTGTTCACTACCACTTCGAGATTCATGAAATTTCCAACGTCGTTGAAAACAGACAAATTCGTTTTATGAAAGTACATTTACACATGTAAATTTTTGGTAAAAATTCAATTTATATTTTAAAGCAGTAAAATATAATGTAATTTATTAAGTATTTAACAAAATTGATTAAAATACTGAGGAATTTTTGAAAAATATGGCAGGATAAAAAAGTTCATTTAAATTTTATTAATCAAGTATACAACTACAAGTTTGCATGAATCATGTAAAAAACCAAAATACGAACAGTATACACACACATACACACATTCCATTAGTCAGAATCAGTCGCCGATTTCATATTAGACGAGATCTATTCACAAGACGCTGAAACGAATAATAGCTAAAGGCACGAATAAAATTTAATATTCTCTTAGCTTTATTTATAATTTAAAATTAAAATTTAGATATTACTATATATTTAATCGTAAAATTACGTTATTATTGTGTACTCGACAAAAAATATAAAGTTAGTTTCTCTTGGCCAAAAATATATCAAAACGTTTATTGATAATTAATTGATAATTATCTATATTAAAAAAATATCTATCTATAAAATACCACGTAAGCCACAGAACAACAGTATAAACAATCGAATGGATTTAAGTTAGCGTAAAACCAAATCGTTGCGTTATTTCCGGAGAATGAGTGGTCGCGACTGCAAGTAGAAGTGGTATGTCGGCTGCATCGAGATCAAGAGCACTGGTTAAGTTGTTCACATTGGCATCGCACACTTCCACGGACATCATCATCTCTGCCAATGCTTCGCTTCTCAACCATAATTCCCTCAGTTTAGCCTCCAGAATTGCTATACACTGAAACATCAGTTTAATTCAAAAGAATAATATATAAAAAAATACAAAAAGATATTTAATTAAATTAATAAAAAAGGGCTCACATGGGTAGGAGAATGATAATTTCGCCATACATAGGCGAAGGATTCCAGCATGTTCGACACTAAACGTGACATCCCGACCGGCAAAGGCGGACTTTGACAGGGCGTATTGTTCGATAAGATCCCGACGTGCCACGTGTCCAGGTCGGCCAGCACGCAGAGTGCCTCCGCGACCGGTTGATCGATTGTGGGAAATCGAACGCTGGCCATAACTTCTTCCCGCATACGCGACCACCACTTTTCCTCAGGTTCAACCTCGACGTCATCCTTCTCCGAAATCTTTTTTCTTTTTCTCCTCTTCTTCCTCTTGGTCACACCCTGTAGCACTAAGCCCCACGTGTAGCCTGTATCTAAGGTGTTAGTCTCATCATGAGTAATTTTATTTTGCACGAGAGTCTTCGTAAAATCCATTTCTCTGACTATATCTTTACTCGATGAAATCTTCCTTGACCTGCAACGGAGTCATCATAATAACACATATAATTCCTCTTAACGAGATCATGAAATTAAAATAGAATGGTAGTCTATCGTACATAAAATATAAAAATTTTGATTGGCCTTTATGGAGTTTAATTAATTTAATTCCTATTTGATTTTGTGAAAAAAAAAAATTTTAATTAATATAAAAATTATATTTTTAATGGAAATTTTTATTAAAAATATACACTAACTGTGGCATCGGTAGCTCGACAACGCTATTGGCTTCCATTAAAGCCTCAAGACTGTTTGACCGCGATAATTTTATGCTTCTACCACCTTCGGAACTTCCACACGTGCGCAATACTTCCGTCGCGTTTGTCGGTGTTTCCAACACTTGCTTGCTACCGTCGTAATCCTGCGAGGCAGCGTATCCCTGACCGTTGCACTTTAAACAGAAGCCAATGGATCTCGCGCCCATATCGGATGTGCCCGGTGGAGGCTGTATGCTCTTCGATGATTCGGGAAAGTTTCGCTGAATGATCTTTCTCAGCACGCCCTCCGGAAGTTGCGCGGATGTGCTCGGCACCCCTTTCGTAAAAGTGTAAGAACACTGACAGATGTTACCGAGCCGCGGTCTCGACGGTAACTTTGCGGATTTGTCTTCCCCTCCGAGAGTGAAAAAGACCTGCGATTCCTTGAACTCGTCGACAAAACCACGATCCATATTAAGCGGTAACTCGGGTCTGTTATAGAACATTTTTAGCGGATCCACATTGTTATCCAACGGATGCTGTTCAGCCTTTCCGGCCGCGAGATTCTCTTCGAGATCGCGCGCATCGAATTTCTTTTCGAAGCTCAGCAGCGGATACTCTGGATAATTTTGCGGTTGACATTCTCTTTTCGTAATATCCTCCTGAGATTCGATCTCGCTAACGATTATTTTTACCTTACTCGATGCATAATTTTTGTCGTTATCCTTAATCGATTGAGCGTTTTGCTCGCATGTCTCGATCTTGTCATTTTCGCGTGGCGAAAATTCCTTCGTCGGGAGCTTCGAGTCTATTGACGCCTCGGTTGACTTCGTCATGAGCGTGTCGAGGCCGGATTTTATGGTGCCGCTGCGCTTCAAGGGACTGACAGATCGAGAAATTCTCGGTCGTTCCACGGGATACTGCACGTTGCCATCTCGAGGCGTGTTAACATCGTTGGTACCGATATCGGACGAGCGTGTCGATTTACGCGATGGCAAAACGCGCGATTGGCATTTACGAATCGCGGCATCTCGATCGTTGAGTGTCGGTCTTTTGTTAGCGAATAGATGCGGTCGCTTGCTATACGCCTGCTCCAAAAGATTCGTCGCCGTTTGCACGTCTTGCTGCGACGAACAACGGTATTCCTGACGTTTCTGTATCATCCCGCAACGAATAAAATAAGACAAAAACGACAAGACGGAATTAATCAGATCGCTCTTTCGAGGATCGCCCGCGACTACGGTATGTGCCACTTTCACGGGATTGCCTAACGCGCCGTAAAGATCGCCAAGTTGTGCCCAAAGCGGATTGCAAGAGTACCAGCTGCCCAATTTTTCGATCTAAAAATAAAGATGTCATCTGTCAAAAAAATTTTATTAAATATTTCTTATTAGAGTTAATAATAATAAATTAAGATAATTAAAAGATATGTCTGTTTCTATTATCACAATTTTATAATACTAGCATACAGGTAGTAACAAACAAGCATTATATTATTAATTTATTTAAATTTCCTTCATATAATTCTTAAGTCAATATATAAAATTTTTATATTTAAATAATTCTTAAAATTATTCTTATAATTTGCTTACTTACCGTTTGCCGATCACGTGGAGATAGTACGGTATATATCCAACCGAGATGATACGTTAATACAGCGGTTACTACGGTACTCAGGAAACTGAAAGATATTGAGATAAATATATGTATTAAATCCAAGAGAACTATGCTCTTATACTCACAAATTTGTCGACTTTGTATCGAGCTCGTCAAATAACTGGCACATCTGTTGTAAACTGCGATGTAAGATATTCGTGTTATCATATACTGTCACAGAGTTGAGTAAAACGTCATGCCACAGTAGAGGTGTACGGCTATTAATGTCGACACTGACGTTGAGAAGTATATGTAATAGCGAAATGACAAATCGAGACGTTGCTCTGCAAATTCTATCAGCCAGCTGTATCTTGCAGGGTGAACCATTGATTTTGCTGGTCTCAATGCAAAAATATCTTAAACGATCCAGCATTCCTTCTAAGAGAGCCATGTGTTCCAAAAGACGCGCCTTTATCCGGCTGTAAAATATTTTTCATCTATTTATAATAATCCTTTGTCAAAAATCTTGATCTTTTAATCTTTTTTACGTTTTTCTTCACAACTATATACAAGTATCTTTAATTTTTATTGTTTGAACAAAAAATTTATATTTAAGATTATTATGTTTATATTTCAGGAACAGATGTTTTTTTTTTTGTTGTGACTATATATTTTTATATGGATCATATATAAATACATGCATGTAATTCAATACCTTTCGTGGCCCTGAGCCAATCGCACCAGCATCGTTAAACCTAGTCTGGTCTTGTGACGTTTCCCGTCACGTCCGTCGTTCCCATTTTCGCTCCAGTGCTGCATCCCGAAAGCATCGTCAGAATCCGATCGTCCGAGGGAAGTCGAGACCGCTCTCAACCATCTTCTGCGCAAGCTAGTGAGACTGCCGATGCCGGACGAGCTGTTACTCTCCAACGATTGCGAACCTGGATCAGCATCGCGTTACGACGTGAACATGCCATCCCCGGCAATGAATCACTCTAATCGTTTGACGTGAACTTACTACCCGTCCGCGGCGTTACGTCTATATCCCAACCGCTTCCGATACTCGAGCAAGTCGAATTCTTCCGCGGGCCCGCGTGCAATTCATTACCAGATAAGTTGCCGGAGCTCGGCCGAGAGTCTGCGATGGAAACCTAATCAGGATTTATTCTGATGCTATTTTTGATAATCCTTCCAACTATTTGTGACATTTTTATTCATCCAATTTTTGTCATTAAAAATTAAATTATAAAAAGATAATAGATACCATGTAAGCACGACCATGATAGGATAAATAAGTTTTTTTTTTTAAATCCTTTTTTTTAATTTTTTTCTAAAAATCTATTCTCCCCATACAAAGTGTATTTATTAATTAAGAAGTTGACAGAAATAAGTATAGCTATAAAAATATTTATAATAAGATATTATTAAATATTTTTATATAAATATTTTTCTTTAAATTTTGTTCATTATACAAAATATATCTAATTGAGAAGTTGAAAGGATTAATCTTTATAGTACTTTGTGTCTGAAATTATTAATTTGGAGCAAATGTAATAATAATATCGATATACTTACAAAAGGATCGCATACTACTGTTACTGGAAGCAGAATCTACATGCATTGATCGTCCTAGTCCTTCATCCGAAATTCTTTCGCTATAAAATGATAAGTGAAGAGTCAAAAAGAATCAGTAAAATGATAAGTGAAAAGTCAATAAAAAGTCAATAAAATGATAAGTGAAAAGTCAATAAAAGCATTGAAAAAAATAATGGAAAATAATTTACTTTGTCTTGCAAATGTTATGTTCCGTTGCCGGAAAAATTTTTGTGCACATAATGCATGGCGGAGAATCCATCGAATGAACCTTCAAATTGTGAAAAAATAAATTAATAATTAAAACAAATAAATTAAAATAAATATGCATTATATTGTGGCAAGATAAATTAAAAAATAAAATTTTTTTATTGCTCGATTTACCTTAAACGATGATCCTCTGTACGTCATCGCTACAGTACCGAATACCATTTCGCTTAATAAGTTCACATCATCTTCGACTATCTTATCTCGCTAAAAATTTTAGATGCTACTTTTCATTAACAATATTTAATTTTTACAGACTAGAGAGAGAAATGTGAGTGCCGAAAAAATATAATTTTCATGAAAACATCTTATTTGATTAAATATATGTTACATAATATAAAATCAGAAAAAAAATTATTGTGCCGATTATTGTGCCGAGTATTATAAACAAAATATGTGAAACTAATAATTACCTCGAAATCGCGAGTGGTTTCTATGTTAAGGGACGTCTCGCACTTTCCCTCATTGTTGTTTACCGCTGCGCACAAGGTTTCGCTTTTACTTCGGTGCTTCTGTACCGTCATTGAATCGAAGAGAAGTTTCCTACCGCGCCATTCGCATTCTCTAAATAGCAAAATCCGCACTTGATCCGCTCCAAGAAGCAACACAGACTCCCTATAAAACGCATCACATATAAAAGATTTTTTCATTTGCATGCCAGGTGACTAAATTAATATGTGTATTTTACAAGTGCATAAATTAAATATATTATTGTATTCCGATAATAATGAAAGTATACTTTTATTTCTATACTGCGGAGAAAAATATCATTTCTCCGATAGAAAATCTTAAAACATATCCACACAATCTATTCATAAAAAAATATATATATAAGATATATTTTTTAAATCTATTACATGTATATAAATATAATACATTTTTATATTATTTTATATTATATATTATATATTTTTTAATATTATTAATTTATTAAGCATCCTGTATACGATAAATGTTATTAAAATTTGCATAACAATTATTAACAGCACCTTGATCCACATTAAACTGTAACGAAGAAAATGAAAAAGAAAATTAAAGAGTTTAATACTAAAAATCAATAATTATTGTATAGCGTAAAAATTTGCATATATAAAAGAGTCGTGATAAGACTCTCATGATATCTTTCTCGAAATGAATCAACGCGCGGTTCCTTTGATGTCGCGTTGGTAAAACAGCCGTAGATGCGAGTAAGCGAATGGAGCAAAGTAATCACAGTGTGGAGTAGGTTAGGGAATCATCAATTTCTCTGAAATAATTTCGTGTTTTTAATCAGCTTTTTATTATTAATTCTTCACTGCAATTATCACTTTTATTTTTTTACCCGGGCAACATGTAAATGTATCTCTCGCGCTTTTTTTTTTTTAAATTCAACCTTTCTTCCTTTCTAGCACTAATACAAAATGACAATACACAAATGATTGATGCGATAAGGTGCGAAATCATATCGTGATAACGGTAGATGCTGCGCGAATCATTCCGAAGAATTTATGAACATCGGCGATAAGGGACCGTGCTCCGAAATGGAGACGCGCGCGCACGATCTCTTTCTCACCTATCATTCTCAGCTGTTCGCGCACTGGACACTAGGCTTTCGACACTTTCGCGTAGATTACTCTTCTTCAGAGGCAGCAGCTTATCGAGCAACGGCATCATAAAGCTACGGCCCGTCGTCTATAGTTAGCCCGCATCGCTCATCAGACTCGTGTCCCCGCGGTCTATCATGTCACGCGGAACTGCACCATACATGTTCGCGGGAGTGTAAGTCTACTGTAAATAAAGTCACGTGCGGAGGAGTCATATGATTGCCGGAGATAATAGCACAGCTGAAATCGCTGTCGTTGGCTGAAATGGCACGCTCGAGGTCGCAGCTTGACGCAAGCCAAGCGCTCCTTAAATCGCACTCATTCATGCCATTTTTTTTTTCCATATGCGATATGAATTTTTTCTCATCTGTCATGTATGAGTGAAGTATTTTTATGATCTTTCTATGATGAGTTAAATTTTGCAAAAATTCGAAATATACCGATGGACGAGTTTTATTGGATCATTAGTAGATCCCGCAAGATGGAGACACCCGTTATATCGTGCAACAATGAGCGGTCGCTTCAAAGGCATGTTAGGTCTGCTGATATTGATATGCTTACATCGCACATTTAAGGGTCGATGATACCAGACATCAGCTATTTTGGAGTATGATGTCAGAAGGAAAAATTCGTACAAATTTATGGCTACGTATAAGTGATTTCCCATCATAAAATTTGCTTTAGTTTTTGATATAATATAGAAATAAAAAAATATATATTTGTGCAACGCGCGTAATATATAATATAAAATATACATATGTAAAATAATTTAAATACGTTTTTGAATTGTATATTATTTTATATATATATATTATTTATCTATCTATCTAGCTATCTACCTATCTCCTTTAAATGTATCATAATTTGCATTTTACTATAGTTTAGTTGTAAATATTAATTATACGATAAAATAATGAATTGCATAGAGAGATGATAATTTTGAAGCAACTTTCGTTTTTATATAATTTCTCACAGAATTTACGACGTTGAAATGTACATGTTATATCGAGTCAATATGCATATCAAATAAAACGCGAAATACATTTGCAAAAGGCAGATCCGAAATCATGTTTCACATATAAACTTCAATTGATTCGCTTCGTCGTTCGCGCCTCGTCGTAATGGAATGTTGTCGTCAATGTTTCTGCGCATCTTGTTGTCCAATATAAAGCGATGAATATACTCGGTATTTTCGACATTCCTATTAGACATTTCGAAAGCTTTCTTGATGTGGTTCTTGCTGAATGACGGCAAATAAAACGGAAACTCGACATTAAATTTCATTATCAGATCGCCTTTCTGCTTCGGATTTTCTGGGAAGGGCATACCTTCGCCTAATATACGTTTGGTGTAATCCGGTCTGTGAGACGCAAAAGATGATTTAAATAAGACTTATTTAGCTTTCTTAATTGTAATCTTAATGAACAAAAAAAGAAAATTATTTAAAATCAAATAATGTATTGAGAGAAGCTAACATTGATAAAATTGCTTTTAATAGATTAATTGCTCTCTATTTTTATATAAAAAATAATATTTTATTCCAGATTATTTTTTTATTTAAAGCAAACAAATTCAAAGAAAATTTGTAAAAATAGCGGAACGTCGAACGACAAACATAATACGGTCTTATAACGGGTTTTCGTACGTAACAATCGATGTTATCGGGATCCGAAGAGTTCTGTCGTCGACGGTGTTAAGCGTGATCACCGTTCCGGTCAGCGCCTCCCTTAGAAAGATATCGACCGTCATGTGCAAGTCCGAGCCCTCTCGCCGGAACGTTTCGTGAGGCCGATCCTCCGTGACGAAGATAACATCCGCTACGCTAACGTGTCTTAGACTTAGTGAAGATATCATCCCTTGTTACGATTTATCTTTAACCCTTATTCCACGGAATTCGCATTGTCATGTGACGCGATTTGATTATCTTATATATTTCACCACAGATTGACGTAATCGTTACGCATTGCAAATTTTTTTGTTAACTTAACTATATCGATGAATAATGCTATATTGATGATACAATTAATAAAAATTAATATTTATCACACAACAAGAGTCAACGCAAATTTTCAAATATATTCCAGTATCTTCGAAAAAAATTTACTCGAGAATAAACTTTTATAAGTTACAGTCGCAAGTTAGAAATGATTGTACATCAACATGACTATTTAGAAAATTAGTTTAAAAAAGAAAAAAAAATATTTTTGTCCTTAAAATTTATATTAATTAATTTATTTTTATACATGAAAAATTATTTGCTCTTGTAATTAGAGCGAAAATTGGTGAACAAAGAAAAAAAATTTATCTCTTTTATTGTTGCAATTGTAATAATGCTCAAGCGACCGCACTTATAATCATAAACTCAAACTCAAGAACACAATGGGAGGACTTACCGGGTACCTTTGTGGGTCCCTGATCACCTTCTTCTGGAAATACTATTCTAGTACCCGACGGCATCCCCGGTTTAATAGGTATCGTCAAGATTTTTTCCATCAATACCGTTGTCGATTTATCGTTGCCGACTAAGACCAATTTTTGAATTTTCATTTTTTTTATTCCGCCGAAAAATATCTATGGCGAAACGTTTTTTTTGTTGTCTCAAATGCAATTATATTTATCTTCGCTTTTTTTTATATATATTGTATTTATATAAAATTCAAGATTAAATTAATGTTTATTATCTTCTATAAAATTTTGAAACTTTGAATAATATGCGAATAGTGAAATAATTTGGAGAAAAAGCAATTTTTGTAAATAATTTGCAATATATATATCTTTCTCTCTCAAAAAGCGTAAGAAAAAATAATCAGAGATATAGCAAAAATTAGTTTTGTACCTCCGAAAGAGTTAGAAATAAAGTTTTGATCCATGGTTCGTCTTTTCGCTTAATACCTCGACCTTCGGGGTACTGGAGTAGAGGTTGAGGCTCGCTTAGAATGTTAAAGAGATTGGCAAATGGATTTTCAGCCACAAAAAATTCCCTGAAAATTTATAACTAACATTAATTTCTAAAATATGGAAAATTTTTTTTTTATAGGGAACCAATAATCGTAGCTTAATTTTGAATATTCGATCTACTATGTGTGTGTGTGCGTGAGCATATAATAAACATATATTTCAAAAAATATTAATTCCGAGAAAAAGAGTATTGTAAAATATCACATTGGTTGCAAAGCCGATATTAAAAGCAAACATATAAATTCACGATTCAATTCAGAAAATTGCGGAAAATCAATGGCTTTCCATTTCACCTAAAGGTTTGCATCGGTTCCCCATGATAGACATAAGGTTTCACAAATCCTTCTGGTCGCGACACACCATTTTTAAGACCTTCTTCACCGTATTGATCATATACGGTTCTTCTAAAAGGATCTGAGAGCACGTCGTACGCTTCAGCTACTAAGGCGAAAATCGTCTCGGCACCTCTGTTCTTTTGCTGTGTTGGATTATATCGTACAGCGCATCGTCGATATCTAAAAAAAAAAGTAATCGTGCTATTTTGTCAATGTGATACATTTTTTACTGTTATATTTTTTTCGTAAAATATATCATCACTATAATATTGTTATATATATATATATAATATGAATTTTATCGAAGAAAAAGAGAGAAATATTATTTAATATGTATCGTAAAAAAATTATATATATTATAAAGATCAATCATATATATTATAAAGATATCACTGATATTATTAATAAATAAAATAATAAATACAATAATATATATGTAATATACAATCAAGAATATAAAACAATTAATTGTATTTTGTGTTCTTGTAAAAAAAAAATTACGCTTACGCTTCTTTAATTTCTATCTCGTTACAGTTCCTTTCCAACGATAATACTTTGTAATAATCTATAGCATTATGATTACACATGCATTTATCGGGTACTATATCCGTATCAAGATCTGCGTTCGAAACTGGAGAAATCATGTCGAGAAACGAGAGTGGCAAAGAATAATGCAAAAGAATCGAAAAATGACATTTGTACTTAATCGAGTCTTTTGTGGCCAGCGTCTTTTGTTCTCTTCGACATGGCAATTTATCAGAATCATTGGATGACAAAAAGATCAAAAATAAGACGATCGGCGCATCGTTACGTGTTTTCAACAAGCGACGCGGCGCCGACGACAACGGAAGAATGCCAGCATTCGTGTGTCACGTTTCGCCATTATCAGAAGATTCAAGAGTGCATTATTAAACACGCATAACAATACTCCAAATCGGTGCGACGTTTGAACCTCAGTGGCAAGGCCAAGCGACAAATTTTTATCGCTATGGAGACTCGCGAACGTGTCTTGAATTTCGCCGAAAAGGGTAAGTGTATAAAATTGAGTTAGCCTAAACATTTCATGACGCGACAATCGGCCGAAACGCGCATGTCGACTAAATGCACGTTGAATAATGCAAAACGCGAAACATTCGCGTGAAATATTTTCCAAACAGTTTGAAGTGTAGATAAATTTCAAGATGCAATATTAAAGATCGAATAAAAAAAATAAGAAGTTTAAAGAATATTTAAATATAAGTACAGAGATATAGTATATAGAGATGATAATGGTATTAAATGTACATTAAATAGAAGAAGTTTTAAAATTTGATGAATTTCTTTTTTTCTCTTAAAAATGATTTTAAATAATATTCTCTATGCACAGATGAAATAAATGAGATCTGCGAAGAAAAGCGATGCATCCGTGACCGCGGGAAGATCATTGTCGTGGTATCAGCGACGGAAACAAGACCATCCGTTTCCAGCGAGTATTTCGAGAGAAAGAAGGTCAATGGTGAGATTAGTCTTGTCGATGTTACCTCCTCGATGCATTCTATGCGAGATGAAAACGACGACGACGACGACGACGACGACGACGACGACGACGACGACGACAAGGAGAACGCGGAAGAAAAGCGTATTTGCGACGAGTCGAAGACATCGCGTGGCAACCGCGAGGCGGACAAGATTTTTCCGCAGCAACAGCAGCGGCAGCAGGTGAATCGATCGCCCAGACGCAAAAGCGCCGGCATCCCGACGTTGTTATGCATCGATGGCGGTGGGCTTACGGATGCGACGGCGGTTGAAGTTAAGCGCAAGATCCCGAGGCCAGCGAACGCCTTTATGCTCTTCGCCAATGAATGGCGACGAAAACTCGCCGCCGAGAATCCTCGAGAATCCAACAAGGATATCAGTGTCAGGCTAGTTCTTTTTTTTTTTTTAAACAGAAATGTTTATTTCTCTTCGGTCTATTCTTCATCATATAAAAAATTTCTCAATTTTAAATCAATTTTAAATTTTGGAAAGCTCTTCCGTGATTTATTATATTTTTTTTGCAATATTTTTTTTTGAGATATAAAATTCGTGTGAGATTGTCTAAAAGTTTTGAGATTATATTTTGAGAGTAAAATGGTTTATTCTTTTTGCTCTTTTAGATTAGGCATCTTCTGGAAAAATATGTCGAAGGACGTGAAGGAAAAGTATTTCGCACTGGCGCGTGAGGTGGACAGGGAGCATAAGAGGAAGTATCCTGGTACGTCCTGCGCCAATATCTTTCCCTAATCTCGTTTACGCGTATCTGGCGGACCGCGTCGAAATTTTCCGATTTATCTAAACGAGCATAATACGCTCTCCGCAAGTACGTATACAGATTCTCATTCTCGCGAAAATGGAATCTAATGCGAAGAATAAACGTGAATGATCCGCGGAGAAGAATATATGTCGATAAAAACACTCGGAATTTATTGCAGACTCTCGAGTCGATAGACTCGTTCGAATTAAAAAATCCCATTACTTTTACCCCGTGTGCAACGATGTTCCAAAGTGCCGGGCCACGCTCTAAAAATAGTCGGGCTGGATTAGATAATATCGATTGCCGGCGATAAGTCGGCTCGCGTTATCAGCTGACGAAAAGCGAGAAGCCAGCTCGCGGCCGGCACTGACAATTCACTCCTAGTGATCTTCCTTGATTTAAATCCATAAACTCCCATTAGCGTTGCCTACAACGTCATTCATATTCTCTTCCTCTGAGAAAAAGAATATTACATATTTATATAAAAATATATTTTTTTTTTCTGACATTGCAACTAAAATATCAGATTTTTGTTAAAGTTTATATTAATCGCAGGGGTGGCGGAAAAGGAAAAAAAAAAAAGATCAAGGGGGTGGGTACGCGATTCTAGGTCGCCGAGGACGGCGACGACGAGCGTGAACGATTCTCGCGGGGCAAGAAGGGTGGACGCGGGGTGGATGCGAGTTTTGCGGGTCGAGGTACAGGGTGGCGAGCGGAGAGAAATATTCTCGGTTGAGTGACGCGGGGAGAACGCGCGGGTGGGAACGGCGGAGAGAGAGTACCGGAGGTATTGATTGCGACACGACTCTAGGAACCTGCCCGATACATGACCACACCGGCTTTCTCTCTATACTTCTACCTACCTACCTACCTACCTATCTGACTATCTACACCCACCGAGGACGAAGCGAGTAAATGTAAGCGAGCGAACGAGCGGAGCGCGCGATTATGATTCGCATATCCGAACATTGCTATTGAGCGTTCGCGAGAGTAACGTCACATATTCATCCCCGTTCGATGCCGTCTAATCTTTGTCTTCGGTCGATTCCGCATGCTCTTGCGATAGTATATTCGCTTTTTTCAATATTTATGAAAATTGCAATAATTATATATCTCTCGCCTTTGATATTTCCTAAATTAAAGTTCTATTCACCAGATTGCGGTTTTTTTCTCCTTAATTTTGTGCGAGAGAAAGCTAGAAGACTGTAAACACGTGTATCAAGTATATACATATATTTTTCATTTTTTCAAATTATTGTAAAATATTCTCTTTTAATAATCTTTCGGTATAAAAGGAACATAAAATTGTCGCGAGAAAGTAATTCGAGTGACGAATTTTTTAAACCGATTATACAGCTGCGTCGCTCGAGGGATAAGTAAAGATAGTTAACCCGTTAGATCGATATGTATTATTTTTGTCCGTGTCTCTCGCAGCCAGTACTGTTGAGACGCGGATCCTTTGTTTCTTCGAGCAAACCGCAAATTGTCCTTTCATCAAGGCAGATATTAACGAACCAACCGAATTTTTACAATTTTATTTTTTGCACAGCTCATTTCATATGCACGCGATATTTTATTAATCATATAATTACTATTTCCTTTCCTTCACATAATTTTAATTTTCCAGAAAATAAAAAATTAAGCTTTATACAATTAAATAGATTCTAATTATGTAGGTGAATACACTACATAATTATGTAGCCACAAAATCATTCTTATTTTGTCTTATTTTGACAAGTAAATTATCAATATAAAACATACTAATTCTGATATATTTTTGTCAAATATATTTCAATACCAAGTATAAAAACAAAATTAAAAGCAAAAGTATAATCACATCTTCTTCGATTGATTGCTTTTAATAATTTATAACTTTTTAATGTAATAATATCAAACTTCATTTTTCGCATCCTCTATTTTAAAGTTTTATCGCATGCCAGTCTTTTCGAAACGCTCGCTCGCAACAGGCACCGGCGCAATTTTCTCATCCTTGTTTTCATCCATCCACCGATAATGTAATCGATGCCAATTTCAGCCCGGGGGAGAGGCGGGCGTCCCGAGTGGTCAATTAAGATCACCGGGAAGCGGCGAGACCGCATCGATGCGTCCTGCGCCGTCGACCGGACATCGACGGACGCGTCGACCGAATTCACGTGCATCTGCGCGCGTGCGAAACGCGGGGGTGGCGAAGGGCGAAAGGGCCGGTGTGGGATTGAGGAGCGAGAGAGAAAGAGAGAGAGAGAGAGAGAGAGAGAGAGAAAGAGAGAGAGCGTGAGGAGGAAAGGCGGAAAGAGGGTGGCTGGCGCGCAGTAGGTCGCGCCGAGAGAAGCCGTCAAAATGTCGAGGCCCCTGCATCCAGGCGGTTCAGCCGACGGTGGAGTGTCGCGGCGTATGCACCGGGCTGATCGTCGGTCATCGATCCACACCGTGGACGTGGACGCCGATGCGAGAGAGAGAGAGAGAGAGAGAGAATGATGGGGGAGGAGGGTGACAGGCGCGCGAAGAGAGGGAAGCTCGCCGATGCGTTCTCTCGGATCGTTCTCGATGCGCGCGTAGATCAGCGGAACGATGATAATGGGAGAATATTTAATCGGCGCCGTGCGGCGACGCGATTAATCTCGGTCGTACGAAACGCGACGAAACGCGCCGTCGCGCCTGCCGACGTGCGTAATTGCTTGCGCGGACGAGATAGAGATAAAGAGAGAGAGAGAGAGAGAGAGAGAGAGAGAGAGAGAGAGAGAAAATATCATGATCCTCATCAGATTAATAGAATATCGTCATAGGCATAGGCAGGCGCGAGATAATTAGGGAAAGTAATTAGGGTATTGGGAAATTGCGCGGAATGGGTCGTGCATAGAGTTCCCCGACGATGCGACGTATATATCGAACGTCCGGAACGCATATTCGCCGAAGCGGATTGCTCGACTAATGCGATATAGACGAGCTGCTTCAGTCGAGGCGGCCGAGTTAATCCTCTTCGATCGCTCGACCGTTCTCCGGAACGATCCTTCGTACTCTGGTCGAAGCCGACGCTCCCCTCGAATCCGACAACCGGCGAGCGAATGCGGGAGTGAGAGACGAATTATCGACTCGCGCGAGGCGAACGCCGTACTCCGTTTTGCGGAACTGCGTCGATGCGAGAGCATTGCACGAGGGGCTCCGGCTTGAAGCCGTTGAAGAAGGCAACGACGGTGGAAGAGAAGAGGAGAATCCTGCCGGCACCCCCTCGTCTCTCTTTTCCACCACCACCCTCTCCTATCAGTGGCGGATTTAGAGTCTGGGAAACCCTGAGCGAAACAATATTTTATAACCGTCCCATAATATATATAATACATAAAATCTTTTTTTTTTTTTTAATTACATAATTATTCTAAAATTATTCAAAATGTTGCGTCACGTTTACATTTATTATTCATCATTTACGAGATATATTTACAAAAAAAAAATATATATATATATATATATAATTATAAGCTTTTCAAAAGATGACTAACTGCACACGTGGAATAAAATTTGATATTCCTCGGTAGTCGAGGAGTCCTAAGCGGCCGTTTATCGATAAATCCGCCACTGTTTTCTCCACCTGCGGCCCTCTCGCCCCCCTTTCCGGTCCCGCGACACCCCTCGATGCGACGCCCGCGAGAGGGTGGGGTGGGCGCTCTCCACGCTCGTGCATCCCCTTTCGCACCACTCCGGCTCGTCGATGACGAAACGCACGTAAATTCGTCGCGGCGCCGCCGCCGCCACCACCGTCACCGGCCGCTGCCGCCGGGTGAAATCAGTGCGACCGAAGTGCACCGCGAGGGAAGAACGCGGGGTCTCCCGTGTGCGGCCCGCCGTTCCCGCTTGCGGCACGCGCGCGCGCGCGTCCGCCCGCCTGTTTCCGTTTTCCTCTCTCACTCTCTCTTTCTCTCTCTCTCTCTCTCTCTCCGCGCGAGTGATAGCGGCACGACGTGACGTGACACAGACGGTGGGATGACAGACGAGTAAATAAATGGGTCGCCGTGCGCGCCCAAAAGCGAGAGCGTCGCACAATTATGCGAACGATTGTGCGAAACGCATCGACACTCGAGAATCGCGATTTTTCGCTTATCGAAGTAAACAGACGCAAACGTGCGGAATCGTTGTGATAATAGCGTAGATAGATATTTATCGGAAGGGATAAAAAGAAACGATATATAATTAGGAGAGGAGAGAAGCGTACTTGGTAACTCGAAGATTGATTAGGATCCTTTGTAAAAGAGGAATTTAGAGAGAAAAGTATCGCGGGGAAATTAAACGGAAAAACCTCGTCTCGAATCGACTGATCGATGCGCGTCGCGTGGACTAGGTCAAGTGATTAATTAACAGCGAGAGCAAATTAGAGCGGGCGTTAACGGAAAGACAAAGGCTTCCCGACAATTTTCACGTCCTCTCGTCATCAAGAGAATCGTCCAAAGCAGATCATCAATTTTTTTCTCAAAAAAAAAAAAAAAAAAAAAAAATCTATAAAATAAAATTTGTTGCAAAGAGAAAAAAAGAGAAACGTTGGAACGAAAAGAACCTAATTCGTCTCTCGCGAGAAAACCGTGTCAACGACGTGAAAGAAGGCCGTACTTGCTTGTCGGTGTAAAAGTGCGCAAGACGTGCAGCAGGTGCAACGGGAGCGCAGCTTCTGTCATCGATCTCGCCGCGGCTGCAGCGAGCATGGCGCGGCCCGCCGGACACGCCGGATCGCGTCCGCGTGCGAACGCGCGACGATTTGACGTCGCGCGCGCGGCGATCGACGGCGACCGCAGGATGACAGTTCGCGCAATCGTCGACGCGTATTGATTTTCGGCGAGTCGATCATCTCCCATGACTATGGTAATAACGATGACGATGATAACGTCGACGACGACGAGGAGGAAGTGGTCGGCGTCGACGGCGCCGGGCGATGGTACCGCGAACGCTGAATCTTCCCGGAATGCGGGAGGTCGATCGAACGTTGCCTCCCGACGCATCCTCCGACAGTTGCACGGCCCACCCACGTAAGCGTCCGGCGACCTCCGGCAGTGAGGGCGAAGAAGAGCGCGAGGGGTCCTCTCGAGACTCCGCGCTCGACACTCTGGAACATAGAGGCGAGAGGAACGCCGGTGCGCGTCGTCGTCGTCCGCCCGCGCGCGGGTGGTGTTTACATTCGCGAGAGGCGCGAGAGCAGCGAAATATCGAGATATCGATCGCGCCTTCTCTCGCGGAGAGAACTCTTGTTTCTTTCCCGCGCGTTCGCCGTGTGTTTGGACTTTCGAGAGACGCGCGAGGAGTGAATCCGAGGAAAAAAGTTTTCTCAATCGCGTCGATTGATGAAGAGAGCGCGAGACGAAGATTCCAGCATTATTCGGTTGTACCGGGTGTTTACATCTGTGTTTACATCTCTGTAAGATGCGCATTCGTGAGATCGCGAGGATGCAATTCGACGAAGATTCGCGCAACACTCGTGTGCTTTAGCCAGACCTTAGATACTGAAATATAGAAGAGAAATATACATACGTGCAAAATTAATATTGAAACTGATTGAGATGTTAAGCAGTCGCGAAATCCGACTGACTTTCATGACTCGCGTGCTGTCATAAAAAATATTAATAACAATTTTCGGGAAGATCGAGGGAAAATATTTTGAGGACGCGTTCATCGAACGAAGCGTCAAAGTTTGATCTGTGTTTATGTCACGATATATTGTAGTCGAGATCTCTTATGATGTTTACGCGCAACGAGAGAAACGTAGCCTAAGCGTGTCGTCGATAGACGAGATCTAGATCGATACGAGGAATCATAGTCGCGCAGAGATGGACTGCTGCAATTACATCGAGGCTTACGCGGCAGGTGGTCACTTTTACCAACAGCAACAGCAACAGCAACAGTACTTTTGTTACGACAATGGTAGCGCGATGTACGGCGGGTACGAAGCCGCGCCGATCTCTAATGCGATCGACATTAACGCTCGATACAATGGGACGATACCCTCCACGTATCCGACAGGTAGATTACCGCAAACAAAATGTGGCAATGTAAATCGATCATTCACCATAATCTTTCTTTAAACATTATATATATATATGTAATATGTAAGAAATAGATAATTATATTATTCATGGTCGATATTTCTTTTTAATTTCTTGATATTTATTTTTTTTTAATTGTTCCAAAAATGTGGATATTTAAATGTACAGAAAGTTATCTATAAATATATATTAAAAAAAATATAATATTAAAAAAATATTTGATTTCAAGATTAATTAAATTATTAAATGCTGAGAAAATTCAAAATTTTCTTAACTTTATTAAAAAAAAAAAAAAAAAAATCTTAGAAAACTAAAAGACAATTCAATGCAATCTGTTATGCATATAAGATTTCAATATATGTATACGTATCATAAAACTCGTCTTGAAAATATTAAAATTTTGGTCTTTCTCGGTATCTTCTGATAGGTATTATTTCCTCTTTTCTGTATCATTCTGTATGTTGTAAATATTGAAAGACGCACTACAAGAGACTTGCAGCATGACGTTTTCGTGTTAATAACGATCCCACGCACGTTTCCGCAGATTACGTGTACAACCCGAAGGAGGCGAGATTGCGAAAGGCTATGCGCGAGCAGACTCGCGAGCTGTCGCGACGATCAATCCTGCAGAGCGCGATCGCGAACGCGAACGGACGCACGATCGGCGGTGGCGGCTCGTCCGGGGCGATCTCCGGCGATTTCCTCAACCAGCATCATCGTTTCGATTGCGCTTCCGTGCCCATGGGTCCGAACGTGAGCCCTCATCAAGAGTCCTGGTACCAGACCGCGCATCGTGGTCTGAAGCCGGCGCATTCGCCGCGAATCGGCGACTGGTACGGGAACGTGTGCGGCGATCCGATCGAGAGGCTGCAAGCGATGGGCGTGATGCATCAGCAGCAGCGGGACCTCGACAAGCCCATCAAGGACCAGAGAAGCCAGGCGTTCGCCCCCAACGGCTACTCGCCGGATATCGCGGCTGCGGAGAGGGAGATTCGCCGGCAAGAATCCGCTGCGGAATACGCCGACTATGTCGACGGCCAGAAATGGCATCCTTATCAAGTAATATAGCTCGATGTTTTAACTTGTAAATATTTCGTTAATTTCGCAGATAAGAATTCTATTAATCGACTATTTTTTCTTGAAAGCTTTCGCTTCTTTTCGATTTAAACGATCTAGTTATTCATATAAGTAAAGTCGACGCGTTTTTTCAATTCTGCCGAGCACGTTCATGTATAGTTTATGTAGCGAGAAATGTGAATAGGCAGTTTTCTCGCTAGATTGTCACGTTTACGAAAATCGCCTGACCTGTCTGGTTGCAGAATAGCGCGAGCCCTCATTCACATCCGAGGACACCGCATCCGTCACCGCAAATGGGCGGCATTCTTCACCCGAATGTACAGAATACAAACGCGCATGGACACACACATGGTCCATGGGGCCAATTTTGTCACGGCGTGCTACCACGTAAGTCTTACGGCGTACGGCGATTTATTCTTTCGTGCTGCAATTGTAAAAAACGCGTAATTTTATCATTTAATTTATAGTTCTAATCACACAAGTATGCTTACATACGAAATAATTGTATTAAAATATGAAATATTTATTATATATGTTCTTTTTTACTATGCAATATTTTAGATGTCCCGGTCATGGCTCACAACGCGGCGATTCGAGGTCCGCGACACGCAGTTTTCTTACGGGATCGTACGCCAACTAGGCACTGCGCATTTTCGGAAGATGCGTCGCAGATGGGTTACGCTCCGAGAAAATTAAACATGGATAGTATCCGCGCGTCTTATCCGTTACCGCAGCATCAGGTATAAAAATTGTTGCATCATTCCTTAGTAAACTGCATAAATAATTTTATATACGACAAATAGAAATCGTAAATTATCAAGATTGATAAAAAATCATCTCTTTATGTCAATTTGACACATTTTTCCGAGAATCAATACGAAATTATCTATACAGATGCCAAGATTATTGGAATCAGCGGTGGATTCCGTCATAGATTCGACGACGACCATGAATCGACGCGAGGAAGACGACGGGACCAGATGGGAGCCAAACGCCGTCACCGCCGGAGTGTCTCTCGACGAACTCGTGCCAACCTCTACGGTAGAATATTTTTAATATTGCATTCTCGTACGAACATCCGTTTTATCCACACATATTATTATAAAAAACGCTTTAAAAATGCCAATTTTAGCCGCAGGAAGACGCAGTTTCTCGCGAGAAGGAGCAGCGCGAGTCCCGGCACTCGAGCGAGCGATTCGAGCCGAAGAGGAAGCCCGTTTCGAAGCAACCGCTTCCAGGTTTCCATCAAGCCTTCGGCTCCACGGAGATCGGCAGATTCTCCCGATCCGAGTTCTTCGTCAACATGGTGGGCGAGACCGGCGGCGGTGGCGGCGGAGACACCGGTGACGACGGCGGCGACGATGGGGATGTAAGTAAGGAACGTCCGCTGCTGGAGACGACGGGGAGCGCAGCCGCGGCGACGGTCGCGGCCGCAGCGGCCGCGACGGCCGCGACCGCAGCTACGGCCGCGACGGCTGCCGCAGCGACGGCCGCTGCGGCCGTCGCAGCCACCACGCCCGGAAAGATCCTCGACGTCGAAGATAATCAGGCGACGTACGCCGTCGGCGGCCCTTATTGCGGACAGCCGACGGCGCCGCGCTGGCACAGTCCACACGTAGGTGCTATAGGTAGCGAAATTTAAGCGAGTTCAGTCGCGGTGTCGCGTACCGTCTTCACGACACTTGTCGATGTCCCTTCGCTGTTGAAGGGCATCGAGAGGTACCGCAGATTTTTTAAGCAAATCGATAGAATTTTTTTTTTTTTTTTTTTTTTTTTTCAGTAAAATTGGAAGAATTATTATCGTTTGTAATTGGCGTTCCTGAATAATTGGGGTCTAACAAGTATCGTTGATACGGTACAGAATACCGCTACAGATCTACTCCAGTAGGAGGTTGTCCTTGTCTTTTCTTAGGCTAAAGCGGTTCTCGTAGCTTTTCGACGCGTGACAGATTGCGATGGGGTTAAATGGCGATATTACATTTCCAATAGGAATAAGTTACGAGTGTAACACTAGTAGTTTTGATGTGTAGCAGATTTCGATAACAGAGAAATGCCCATACTTTGTGTTACATATGCCAATTAAGGAGATTCATCCAGAAAATGCGACCGCTATAATTTCAGCATGCATTTAAATTTTTACACTAAAAACACGCAAAAGCGATTTCTTTTATTTACAACGATTTTTCCGATAATTAATATAAGAACCATCTTTTAATATACTTCTAAGGGTAGAAATTGAGTTGGTCATCGTATCGGTTTCAATTCCTGGATTTATCTCCATGACGAAACCTTCGTCGAAAACCTATAACGCTGCTCGGAAAGGAAAAGCGGGACACGCGCGTCATGCGTAGCGAATGCAAGTGCATCGATTAGCGAAAGCTGTCGGGGATCGATGTTGGCGTACGAAACGTCCCGACAAACTGCGAACGTTCGTCGAGATTGTGCCTTCCAGAGGATCGGGGACGCGTCGGGGAGTTCTCGTCGAGTTCTCTCGCCTTATCGAGAATCAAAGCAGAGCACGATATCACCGCGTCTCGTATGCCAAAAGGAAGATATAATCAAAATTAATCATGCCGAGATGATCCGTATTCGATCGGCATCTTCCATCACTGTTGTTAGATGACGTCGACGTTCTATGCGTCGATGAGAGCGATTATACATATAAATATAAATATAAATATAAATATATATATATATATATATATATATATATAAAATTTACTCGTGTGTAATATGTGAAAAAACGAATACGCGCGACGAAGAGAGTAAGTTATTTAGTAGATTCTTTAGATGAGTACGTATTGCCGCACGGAGAAACGATCAAATAAAAGTGAAACACGCCTGCGAGCGTTGGAAGCCGGGAAGTCGACAGGTTCTTCCGCTTCTGGAAAATAATTGCGAAGGGATGATGCACGTAGTTTGTATTAAGAATCTGCGTCTGAACGTCTTTTGACAGCTTCCTCTTTCGGCCGAACTGTCTTGAAATTAATTAGCATTTATCATGATTAATTTAACATTTAAATATTATAGTATATATATATTATAATATTGCTCGTTAAATTTAGGAAAATAATTAATGAGATTGGCAATTAAGAGATATCGTGTGTTATTTAAACGCGATTTTTTTTAAGCTTATGCTTATATTTATTTCTTTTAATGTCAATTTTGACTCTATTTTGTTTAATGATTCTAATAAAGTTTAGTGACGTTTTGCCGGCAGATTATTAATACGCGCTAATATCTGTAACTTGCGTCTAGTCTACTGACCAGTTAATTCGGGATAAATTCGTGCCGGATACCCTGTACCTATGATGGGACCAAATTACGAGAAACTTTTATGTCGCGTTCACCGTCGCGCTTACGTCCTACGATGTATGGTCGCGTAAAAGGAACTTCCCTCATTCTGTTCGCGTGATCGCTCGCGAGTGAAAAAAAAAAAAATCGCAAAACTTTCCGCTTCGAGAAACGTGGAATATATTCTGCAGAATAAAATGCGACACACATATGAAAGTATATTAATATAATTGAAAATATATTCCACTTCTCGCAACGGAGAATAAACATAATCACGCCTTACAAAAACATATTTAGACAATTGTCCGATCAAAGCGTGCATGAATATCATAACGAAAAAGATGACGTTATATCCGTAGGACGGAGAGATCGAAGTAATCTGAACTAGATATTGATAGTATTTGACGTCGTAAAGAAATCGTCTTCTTGGCGTCGATGTACTGTGCGTATTGAAAGATGCAAGTAACCTTTACGAATAAGGGGTGCTGTTTAATTAATCAGAAGATCGTAAATGTACACTGTGTGATGCGCAATATGATAAGCAACGGTAGCTAAAAAGAGATAAAACAAACCGACCTATAACAGACCTACAACGTTTTATGCGAAATAGGTAACCACAAATGTCAAGTTTTCCTGATGCTGAAAATATTAACGAGAATATATCAACGCGCATGCTCTTTCAAAATAAAATTAAAAAATACAAAATTGAATTGGCATTTGCGGTTCTAATCGTCCTGTGATACGAGATGAAGATTCATCTCATCGCAAAATGTATGCTTTACTCTCATTCGATTCCGGACGATCGCGAGCAGTATGAAAAGAATAAACGGATGTCTATGCGACAGTAAAGAAGATAAAATGAAACAATCTTATTCTCACTAGTCTTATTTTTCCCAGTTGATTCCAGAAGCCTACTTGACGACCCCCTTGCTGTTTCCCTTTCCATCGACATCCCACAATATTCTAGGAACCAACGCCCTTCACGGTATTACAGAAAATGGACAACTAGTATCGCGCATTTTACCTAACGAGTGTTGCTGGTTTGCACAAAATGGGCATGCCGTAACTAAAATACCCGACAGTTTAGTGGTAAGAACATTGATTTCGGGATTATCTTAAAAAAAAAAAGTGAAATTACAATTGATTATATTTTTAATTCTCATATTTATTTGAATATTGTAATAATTTTGAAAAGTTTAATTGATCCGGCAATGAATTATACAGACCTATGCAACTTTATTGGATTATTCTAATGATTCGAACGAAAGGAAGTGGATCCGACAGAAGGCGACAATCGCACATCCGATGGAATTTCCGATATTACTCGGTAATCAAAGTATGGATTGCGAAAGAATTATTAGCGATCATGCGCGACGAAATTATATCATCAACGGAGATGAGACTAGGGATCACGATATTCGACGAGAACAAGGAAGCGAGGCTGTCAATCTGAAGATTGATCGGGACCAGAGTTCACCCCTTGGCTCGAGCTTGCTCGAATCTAAGAAGTCTGAGAAAAAGAATTGAACTGTATTAGTTGATATTCTCGTTGCTATAGTTAATCGCAGCGACTTTTTTTAATATTTAAGGATTTTATTTACCAAATAATTGATTAGTTGACACAATGATTTATGCAAATATAATCTCTAGAAAGTCTCTCTTGTTTTTAAATTGCCCTCTTATTTTTCGTACGAATTTACAATATCTTTAATAAATTCATTCGCGATAACACATAATAAATAACTTTAACGGTCACAAATTCCTAAAAATTTCGTGCATTACATCTTATGATTGATCTTTAAATATGTTATAATTACTATAAATTGATCGATGGATTTTTAACTGATAAAACTCAAGGAAAACATCATAAAGTGAGATCTTTGTGGAAGATGATGATATCTCCTTGACGATAAACGCCGTTTCTGATGTTCGAAGTGCACAACTTCCGCTTAGAATATTCGCTGAGTAGTACAGTCTGTAAATAGACGAATACAAAAGGAAAGGCGAGTTCGGCACGGTTTATCAAAGCGATCGTAACCACGGCGGCGTCTCTCAAACGCGATAAACGAGTTGTCGAAGAGAAAAAGAGACCTTCCGACTTGTGTCCGGGGACTGGACCTAGCGGCAGGTAGCAATAATCAAAAATACCTGTATCGTAAACTACGCCTCTGCAGTGTTGCAGGCTGCACATATAGATAGTTGTCTGAGGTAAAAATTTTTATGACAGCCACCGTGTAACAGACACGACGAATGTGAATCCATTCTCGCGGAAATATCTCAATTTCGAATCATATGGCAATCGAAATGAGACAGGATGCGCGTTCCAATTGCAATATATTATATTAAAGATTATATTATAAAAGATAAAAAAAAAATGGAGTCTTCGATAAAACAAAAACTACAATTTTAGATATAAAAAGTTAGATATAAAAAAGTTAGATTTTGAAGAAAAATAGAACATTAAATATATTAATACAAATTACAAGTAAAAAAAATTACGATAATTATGAAAACAAAAATATAACGTCATCTCGTGCGAAAAATTAGTTTTCAGCTTGACAGATATAGAAAAAGTCCATTACTTATCCTTGTCTCCAATATAATAAAATTTTCATTCAATGATATCATTAAATGAAGATTTATATAATCTACTAGTTCTTTTTTTGTAATCACTATAGTTATCAGATGTAAGGATACACGCGACACTTTCATTTTTGACTGCGCACTTTCGAAAAGATCTCGCCCGGTTGATGTCATCGTGCATTTTGTGGCTCAAGGACCGACGTGTTTTTTTTTTTTTTTTGCAAATAATGACAGAACCAATCGCGCTGAAAATTATAATTACCTTTGGCAACCTCGGACCGCCTTCGTTCAATAAAGATGGCTCAACTCGGCCTCCGGCGATGTCGCAGCAACAGGACGATCGCGACTCCGTGCTCTCGGCACGAAATTGCTAGCACAAATAACCGATAGGGTTATGACCGTCTCGCGTCCGCCGATTGCTGTCCGAAACCGTGTGCACGATGGCAAACAAGAAACGGTCCTGCTCAAATATCTACTCGCGATGCGTCGTGCAGTCGGTTGAACGGCGCTTTGTTGATTTTTGTCATTTGACTCTAGACAACCAATACGAGTCTATCTTCCCGACCGTTCCTCCCGTGATAGACGAGGAGAGTTTCATTTTTATAATCGACAAATATCAAAATTACCTCGAGGAGAGTTGATTCCTTAGAAAGATCTCTTTTCTGAATTAAAGTCAAGAAGCGAGGCACCCTAAATAATTATCGACATTTTTAAAAATATTTGGAATTTCTTATATTTTGCTATATTTAAATTGGAAGAAAGAATTCCAAAAAAAATTGGCTGTAATTAGATATAAAATACAATAATAAAATCTCTATTTTTTTAAGCAAATGTTGGAGAATTAAATAAATTTTTATTTATTGTAAAATAAAAAAAGGATGTACTCTTGATGCTGCCTTATTTTTTGGCTGCAGAGTAATCCAGATTAAACATAAATATTTAGATAGAAATTGCAGATTAACACCACTCTAAAAGAGAAAATCGATTTCTCGAGTTTTTGGCAGCTACACCGAGATCCGTTAAACTTCGGCAACAAGATCATCTCACTTATCTCACGAGGAACAAATACGTGCCGCATACTTTCCTGAGCGCAACAGACGCAAATATTAACTCGAGAATGTGACATGTCGCCGCGACTCGATCCGGTATCGCGGCCGCGCGTCTTCGAGATCCGCGCGAGAAGGAGCTCGCGACCTTGACAGACGATTCCTCAGCATCGGTCGCGACGTTCATTTTTCGATAAGAGCAAAATCCGATCCGATCGATCGCATCAAAAGCGGTCGATCAAAGTGGCAATCGCGGCGCGATTCCGTTCTGGGAACCATCACGTGCGGATCCGCGCACGTTGTCCGCGAGGACTAATCGAGAAAACTTGCCGAGCGGCACGTGGGCGGACTGGCGAACGTCTCGTTCACCATCGGACTCACCAACCGTGGCGGATTCGTCCAACCGACTCGTTCGACCATTGGTCAAAGAAAGCCGCCGAAGGCGGCACTCTCCCTCACGGCGACCGGACGACCGGTCGAACTGTCCTCGACCAATGGACACCGACATGGTAACCGCCATGCTGCACCCGTGAGCTTCTAATTTAGCGAGTAATTAGCACCCGGCAAACGCGAACGCGACTCGGTCCCGGTGCCTACTCTCAGCGATCGTCGAGAAACGGAGAAAGAAAGGACGCGAAGTGAGGACAGAGAGGCAGATATACCGCCGGTCAGTCTTCGGCGAGTCTTCGCCGGCTAGTGTGAAATATCGCGCCCAAGTGTTACGAGCCTACGGTCACGCGGCGCGGCTTCTCGCGGATACGGCTATCCTCGGCCGTTGACGGAGACGTCTGAGGTGCCGCGACGAACGACGATTTTCCGTTCCCCTTTCGCCAGATCTTCCTCCCCCCCCCCCCCGCTCCCCTCCCCGTGGGATCGCCGTCGTCCGTTTTTCTCGCGGGACATCGCGAATCGATCGCGACATCGACGAGAAAAATAATCCCGATTCACGTCCTCATTGCCTTTTTATTTGAAAAAAACACATTATATCGTGATTGTCGTTTATTCCCTCAAATACATATTGTCGTTCCGATCAAGTTTTCTAAATTTAAACGGGAAAGAGCGGAAAGACGCGAGGCGCGAAACGTATCGGAGGACGCTGAAGATGCAATCGGCAAGCGCTCCGCAAACGCCTGGTTCCCCAACGCGTTCGTCGTGCCACGAGCGCGATCGGGAGCGTGAAAGGGAACGCGAGCAGGAGCGAAATCGCGAGCGGGAGCGCGGCGGAAGGCAGAGCCGGACGAGCCCTGAGGAGAATCGAGAGGATCGCGATGAGCGGGGTGCGATCGCGAGGCAGGGTCTCGGCCCTCCTGCCGCGATCACGGGGAATCAAGGATTGCCGCTGTCCTTATCGTTGGAGGATCGGGAGCTCTGGACCAGATTCCAGTGCATCACCAACGAGATGATTGTCACGAAAAACGGAAGGTACACATGCAAACGCACATATGTGTTAATTGGAAGGTTAATAAATATTATTTGATCCTGAAGGATCAAATCGTATCATTGAATTTGTCATTTTTTTATCATGTTCATGTGCCATGATGATATAATTGACAAACACTTGAGATAATGAGCTTAAGATTTTTTTGTGCATTTTTAGACTCGAATAAAAATCAGCGCAGTTTTTTTAATTTATGATGATATCGATGTTATACAGATTTCATATTTACTGGAAGCAAAAATATCATTAACTAGAATGCAAAATCGGAAATTCGCAATTTGAAATTGAGAGATATAATTTCTCTTTTAATGATTTTTTAGTTTAGTTAATATTTCACTAGTTCTTTATTCTATCTTTATAGAAAATATCGAAAACAGAATAATATAAATTGATTATCTTATTGCTATCAGATGGTTGCTTCTTGTCGTTTAATTTTTAGTCTAAAATAGTAATGTTACATCTAAAAAGAAACATGTTAACTGCGACATTCAACATTCTTCATTCAATGAGATGGAAATTTTGACAGCAGTACACACATTGCAAAACAACAAACAAAACATAGAATATTAAAAGCTTGGCTTGAAAATGTTACGTAGTGAATTTTAAGCAGTTTGCGTTTCTTCTCTTCCTTTCTCTTACGTTTCTTTCGACATGTGACACCGAAAAGTCAATTATAGTTTTTCTTTCAAATAATAACAGCACGTTTTTAAAATGATAATGAAAAAGAAGCTAAAATGTTGATTGCAATTTATCTGAATTTGTCGTGAGAACATTTTCGAAAAAAACATCCCATATATCTGGATGTCCATGTGTCACTCATTGCAAAGAAATAAATAATAGTTGCATAATGCATATAGTTAGGATACTGAAATAAATGATAAAGATTCAATTCGCCTGGAAAGAACAGAGTTTTCTGGGATTATTGTGAGAAGATGCGAGCCGTCGGCAATAAAACTTTACGATGCTTACGATCCTCTTGTAAAACGTTCTCTTGTCGAGCTGATGCCTGCGAGCGAGCACTTTACCTGCACATCCGCAGTCGACAAACCGTAATCGCTTTTATTAATACGCGGCTTGTAAATGCGCCGAAGACACACTGTCTGCAAGGCGGTTATCTTTTGATCCGCGCCGTGAATCTCGTCGTCGAATATCGGTCTCTCGCGCCTACCTCTGAATCTTTGAAACGATACTTACGTTCGCTGTCTCATGATATGTCACTTTCGTAGGAGGATGTTTCCGGTGGTGAAGGTCGTTGCACGTGGTCTGGAACCGGCGGCTATGTACACGCTGCTACTGGAATTCGTTCAAATCGATCCGCACAGGTAACGAAATAATCTGATTTTCTGTTCGGCAAATGTATCGTCAATTCTGGAAAATAGCAACAACTATAATATATTTAATAATATATTTAATTTTTGTCGAAAATTAAGGACCTCTTAGAGTCCTTTTTTTAAATGTCAAGCATTAAAATTTAATGTGTAATATATATCGGTAAAATGTGCAACTTTATAAAAAATAGATGACACACACACACACATAAAAATTATAGCAACAACGTAAAAAAAGTTAAATCAAATAAATACCGTAATAAATATCGTTATTTTACACAAATTTTTTTATTCTTCTTTTTTTTAATTAAAATATTTAAACTTTAAAAAAAAAGTATTATATTTATAAAATGCATAGAAACATAATTTTTTTTCTAATCTTGTTAAATCCGCGTAAACTATTTGTTTTAAACATTGCGTGAACATTTCGAACATATTATGTTTTTTACTGTCTGTTATCAGTTTGACAGTTTAGACAGTTAGATCTTGATTCGTTATTCGCCTCGACCAAGATTTAATTAACTATCCTTTAAGTACAAGTAAGTAGGAAACTGAAATTGTGCAAATTGTAAAGTTATGCTGTGAGCAGAATAGAAAGCGCATAGCATCGAAATGTTGCGTAGGCAGTAAACGGATGAGCGCGTTACCGATTTGCGTTGATTTATCTCGCGAACAGAAGGAACGGGGGGCGCGAAGGACACTAACAGGTCGTAATTACCGTACCCTTTTCGTCCAAGTATCACGTAACGTCGCTAAAGTCGATTCTAAACTTGTTAGAGCGTTATTTTTAACTCGTCGGCGATTCGTCATCGATGTTGAACGAACTGAAGGGGCATTCGAGAGCTCATAATAGCTTTCGCAAAACAATCTCAGAAGACGATTGAAAAAGAATACAAAAGATATTTTTCTGTTGATCGCGAATCTTTCTCGCCAAATCGACTCACGCGATTTTCTTCTCATTTTTTTTTTTCACACAAGACAAATATAAGTAAAATTTCGACTCATACTTTGAGGAAGAATACGTGCATCCCGTTTTCTATCACGTTTATATAAATCATGTAAATAAAAAAAAATCTGTTTCAATCAAATTATATAATACCAGGTGGAAGTATGTCAACGGCGAGTGGGTACCAGGAGGAAAGGCCGAAGTGGCCCCGCCTAATCCAATTTACATACATCCGGAGAGCCCGAATTTTGGTGCACATTGGATGAAGGAGGCAGTATCGTTCGCCAAAGTCAAGCTAACAAATAAGTCGAATGGTAATGGACAGATCATGCTGAACTCATTGCACAAGTACGAGCCACGTGTACATCTGGTCCGAGTGGGTGCTGAGGAACAGAGAACGGTATGTCTTTCTTTTTTCTTTCCGCGTTTTTTTCTTCTTCGAATTATCTACTTATATCATTATTTTTATAATGTAATGTTTAATCATTTTATTTACACGGATGCAAATAATGACGTCGTCGTTCTTACGCAGGTTCTTACATACCGTTTTCCTGAAACGCAATTCATCGCAGTGACAGCGTATCAGAACGAGGAAGTAACGAGCCTGAAGATTAAGTATAATCCTTTCGCGAAGGCATTCCTCGATGCTAAAGAGAGGCCCGCCGATTCACAAACTTATCCTCAATGCAAGTTGATCTATTATGTATAATTATATGTGTACAAGAAAAAATATTGGACATGAAATCAAAGTCGAGTCAAGTATTTTTAATATGATAATATTATTTTGCAGATGCGGGTGCATTGTTTTTACCGCAAGCCACAATGGGATACGGATACAATACTGCATCGGCAATAGCAGTCGCGCAAAATCAAGTTTCGGCTTGCGTTAGCAATCACTTTTCTAATTCGTGCACGGTCACCAGCTCTGGACACAGAAGCGCTTGCAGAGCAGCTCCTTACACTTTGAGACACAAATATGTCCAAGATGGTACGTAAAATTATTTCATTATTCTTTTAATCAGAATCTTAATCGATCCTTGAAAAAACTTCTATTAATTTTTAAAAATCTCTAATAACCATAAAATCGAATGAATTATGTAATGTTATAAAAAAATATGTAATATATATTTTTTCAAAAGAAATTTTTCAGACAAACTCTCAATTATTACCTATGTACAGAACAACACGCCGACTCATATACGCCGATGCCTCTTCTGCATTCCACGGCTTACGTGACAGCACCAGCTTGGTCGCCTCGCAGTCCGGAATCATTGCAGAATCTCAATTCCACGTGCTTACCGTCAGCCGCGTCGCAAGAGTGGCCGACATCTCCGTCGCCGTCACCGACGTCACACGCAGTCCTCGGCAGAGCCGTGGTAGGTACCGCATCCACAACCACAGTAACCGGATGCACCCTATATGTGCCGTCCCAGGAACAGCACGGCGGACACTGTGCCGACTCGTCCTGGATTCATCCCACCGCGTTGGAACAGCAGCAGCAGTCGCAGCATCAGCAGCAACAGCAATCCTATCTAAACTTGAATCTTCACCTGCATCATCAGATGTCCCCATACGGTTCCGTTTCGCACCCAGGACTACATCACGGTCTGCACCCGCAGAGCGGAGAACCCGTCGCTCCGACAGACGCGAGCGAATACGTCCATGAGTACCATCATGCTTCGCCGGTGCAATCGACCACTCCCGATCAGCACCGTCATCATCATCATCATCATCAGCAGCATCCGCAGCATCATTCCCAAGCGCAAATGTTGCACTTGCAGGCTCTACCGCAGGCGGAAACCTCTTCGCCGGTCAGTGTAGAGTACGACAGTCCACCTAAGGAGCAGTCTCATATTCCGATGGGTTATCCCGAGCAAACCGCGGACGCCTTGAACGAGGTGCAGCCGGACGATGAAAGAAGATACCTGACAGTCGTTGACCGTCATCCTCCTCATCATCTTCATCATCACAATCATCATCGGCAAGACACGGAGATTGCCGGCGAACAGCAAAACGCTTGGACGCCGTTGACGCCACCACCGGCGCCGCAAACTACCGCCATTTGATTCGAAAACTCTGAGAAATCTTGCATTACGCAAAAACGCATATTCGAGTTTATGCGTGACCGCGCGTAAGATGGTCGACGCGGGAATTGTCACAAAGATGCATTCTTGTTGGCGTGACATGTGATTGTCGATCGAAGTTAAGTGTATTAAGCGCGATAGTTAATCAAGAAAATTTTATCGCGCGCAATATTGATATTAAAATATCAATTTATATCAATCCGTCCTAAATAATGTAGTATTCCGATTATTTTTAATCAATTGCGAAAGATATTGTTAGTAATACTATGTCAGATATATCAAGAGAAAATAAAATACAAATCAAATATTTTTTTTCCTGAAACATTTATTTTACTCAAAATATAAGAAAGAAGTTTAATATTGTAAACATGATATATATATATTTTTTTTTCTGTGTCTAATTAAATAAAATAACTCAAAATAACTCAATATCCATGAAAATAAAAAATTAACTTTAAATTTCTTCAATAAAGACTATTGCGATAAAGTAAGACATTCTGTTGTGGGATATTAACGTTTCTTTCTTATTAACAGCAGGTAAGATTCTCACAATATTATACGGATATCATCATATAGGAAAAAATGTACGTCTAAAGCTCCTAAATTTCCGACAGAAAGTAACATTGAACGCATATGTATCGTTGCACGATAAGAAAATTCCATCTCAGAATTATCAAAATTACGTTTTACATATAAAATAGGTATATATAATAATAATTCAAAAAGAATTTTTGCTCTTGTACAAAATATTCATTGAATATATGAAAAATATCTTTGACAAAACAATATCATTGATTTTTGTTAATTTGTACACTCTACAATCAAACTTTTTTTAATTATATGTTAATTATATAAGCGAATATAAAGACTTACATACATGTCAATTTATATATAAATTCAGATGTAAAAAATTATTGTTGCGGTATATTAAAAATAACGATATTAAAGTCAATAGAAAAAATATATAATTTATATTATTTTTCTCATGTGTGTGCCGTTTTATGTCTATATTTGTATAATTTATAAAATTTTGTGAAAAAACTTTGATAGAACGCACGAATTTATTATAAATGTTATACAAGATTATTTCGTTTTACGGGCGATTTTCTGTTTTATTTTATGTCATCGATTTATCTCCACTATCTCTCGACGCAAATTAACGCGATAATCGCTAAAAAAAGTTTGACGCTATAAAAGTTCGAAGCATTTGATTAATTAATCAAAGCAAAGAAATCTTTGCTTCTTTGATTTAAATTGATTAATTAAATGGTCCGAAATTTTCGTAGCATCAAATTAGAAACTCACTCTCAGTCGTCCGGTGAAATCTAACTTAACACTTTAATGTGCCTTATTTGGGATTTTGTATTTGTTTGAATGCAACTGACGCAAGTTATTCTTCAGGTTATTCTATTTCGCTGCGCGTAATGTGTCATAACGATTTGTGGAATATATATATTGCTTCACCCTCTTCCATGCGCTTAAACTTTCTTCTCATTCGCTTTTATTACCTCGTTCTCGCCTTTGACGAGAGATACTAGGAGAATTTATAGCACCTTTCTACGAGAAGGAAAACAGATTTGCTGCTCCAAACACTTGATGTCAACGGTCGCTCTCAAGCAAGATAATCCTATATTTGTAAATCACGTTTTCTTGTCTTTTCCACTTTTGCGATCGAATCGTGCCATTAACAAAGCACAATTGCTCGATCGTTTAGAACTAGCACGTCGTTATCCAAAGTGTTCGGGTGTCAGATAACGCGGGCAAATACGTGCATGGACAAATCCGCGCATGCAGTGTATCGATATACACAATCACGCGCGAAATTGCACAAACGCTTCTCGTTTGCTGCAGCACGTTCACCTCTAACGATCCATAAGCGCGCTGCCCTTTTTACCCAATCGTTTTGCCCAAACCACCCTCTTGCGCGAACAAATAACATAAAACGAATAATGAAATGATATGGCTTCTATGGCCCTTTCTCCTTTACCGGAAGCAAAAGATCACTGGAATGCGGAATGTGGATCTCGCATCCACGGAAATGCCATAGTACGATAATGATAAGGTATGCGAAATGATCTAAACACTTCGTTGAAGTTTGAAACGTTCTTGGAACAAAGTATTAGCGAATTTCAAATTTTCGCTCCAAGAACGCTCCAAACTTGAGCGCGAGGTATTTAATCGTTTTCTACGTTTAATTATTTTTACATGACTGCGTTGGAGAATAAGATATCTCAAAATTGCAATCTCTGCCATATTATATACATAATTGTTTAATTAATAATTAATATTTTACAATAAATATACTACATCCGCATAAAATATCTCATCAAATAAAATTTCAAAAACAATCTTCTAGAGCGATTAAAATGCCACGAGCATTTTAAATCACAATTTTAATTATATATTATCGTCATCAATGGCCATATCGCGTGATTACAATTATCTTGTAATTATAATTATCGCGTAAAGATATGAGATTAATTGAGTCGCACAGTTAAGGACAAGCGGTAAAAACAATTAACCATAGGCTAGCACGGCTATAGCAACCTCGGTAAACAGTACTCCATGGTAATCCTATTATCGGCGTCCGGCAAACGTTCACGGGCTTAGCGAGGCTTACCAATCTCTCTCTTCCAGAGAGACCCGTCCAAACTGTGTTTCAAGGTCCACCGTTGCTGTATGGAAGCTAATGCGAGATCTGTTTTCCGTCAGAAATATCTGACAATATTATTGTAGCTGAACTCTAGACAATAAATTTATATTGCACCAAAATTATGAGATAAATGATGGTACAATGGAATGAGTAAATAATTGTTATGAGCCATTTGAATAAAATTCTCTGAGTCTCTGAGTCTCTCGAAATGGGAAGAGGAAAGGGAAAGGAAAAGAGATCGCGAAATACGTGGCAATTAGACTCGCGATACTTGTAACTTGTTTGTTTTGTTCTCAGCCAGGTTTACTAACGTTTGTTAGTAAATCTGGCTATAAGAACTTAACTTTAAATGTGAACATTGTTAACCGATTTATTTAAGTTTTTTATTGCGCCGTGATGACGATATTCAAACTAATTAAATTTCTTGTAACAAATAAAAATCACGATGCTTTTTACTTCTATAAAATATTAATATAAAATATTAAATATTAAATACTTATTTCTCTTATTCACTTGATTCATTATCGCTATAATAGTTATATAGATTGCACAAAATAACAGAGAAGAATTATATTTAATATTTTATTATCAATTAAATTTTCATTAGAATCGAAAAATTATGAATCATCAAATTATTCATTCAAAAGATCATCGCGTTAGTTTTATCGCTCATAAAATACACTATGCGTTTTATATTTTTTGGATTTCCGGTTACTACCACATGAGAAAATCGATGTTAACGTTTGCATTTGTGAACCGTTTGACGATTCAACAGTGGCTGCACTAATGTTTTGATGAATGCAATTTTCAAGGGAGATAGAAATAGAGGAGGAGAGATAGAGTTTGATGCGCGCATACACGTACGATGATTGCGAACGTTGTCGGACGGTGCCTCTGCAGGATTACGAATTAATTTGTAACGTTCTCCCGTGATGGCTGCGGATCTAGCACGCGCGGATTTATTGCGCCGTGATTACTTGCAGAATGCCAAATGTTAACTGGCCGTGAACAGAAATCGGCATCACCGTGCTTCGCGTCCGCGGCGATCAAATCGAAGATACCGCCCGTCGCTTCCAATAACATACTTGCATGGCAAATTGCAAACGCAATATCCCGGCACCGTTCGCAACGTGATTTCGGAAGCGACGCATTCGCCAATGAGGCTATGCACGCTATTTCATTATACAGTGTCTCCCGCGGAGGCACGAATGACTTACCTTCGAGTAAATTGCATGTATCGAATTGCAATCTGTTACACAAGAAAGTTGTCCGCACACGCGATCAAAAGATGAATTATTATCTTAAGTAAATATAAAACGGGACTTAAAATACAATTCAATCATTATTGTACAATCAGCTAATAATTATTTAATTTTAAACTGTTATTAATTGTAAATATGCCAATTTAGTGAACTTTTATAAGAGAGTCCAATAAACGGGATTCTAATAAGAGCAGGAAATGTATTTCAGAAAAAATAGCAAATTGGGCTTATCCTAATCCATCTCTTTTTAATACTTCCGGTAAAATTTTGGTGTTTGAAAAAGCTAATTAAAAATGAAAAGGAGATGAGAAATGACTTATTGTTAACCTATTGTGCAATAGTAAAGTTTAAAGTGTACAGTAAAAAGAGGATAGTGACGGTAAAGATGATGTTTTGTCAGAGGAGAGATTCTAGAAACTTAAGCTTGTATGCGATGGCCGTTTCAATTGCCAGTTAAATGACAACAGCCTCATTAATTTTCTTGCATGTTGAGAGCAGCTCTGCAGAGACGATGCAGTCTCTAGTATTTCAATCCTTTGTCTACGACGCAATCTTATATTAACATCCAACTTCCTTCGTCTTTTCTTGCAATTAGTAAAATTGACGATCAAAGAAACTACTTTCTCTCAAGATATATACATATATATGTAGCTAAAAGGTTAAAAACAGATTCTAAAACGAAAAAACTACAATGGGCAATTACAACTGATTATAGGTATAACCATATAAATGAATTGATTCTAATTTCCTCGAATAGAATTAAAACAATAAAAGAGTTGGCATTGAACATTTTTAAAAACTTTGTAGTGATTATATTCTCCATGAAAAAACAATTCAATCTGCATCTAATTATAAAGTACGCGAAATGTTTATTAGCGAATACAGATATGCTAGTAGAAAAGGCGTTTCTTTAATAAATCCAATAATTTATAATATATTTAAAACTTTTATTTTTTAACAAATTAGTTGACATTAATCACATTGAACTTTATCTTTAATAAAGTATATGAAAATATCTTAGATCAGAAATCTTGAGTTTTATCTCTTTGTCCGCAAAATAAATAAATAAAAGTTTTAATATCCATGTAATAATTTTTGTTCTTGTATGTTTTATATTTCTATATGTGTACGTCATATAAATAATAAAAATAATTAATAACGTTATTATTATAAAAAAACATTAAAAAAATGTATATAAAAAAATAAAATGATATATGTGTATGTATGATTATATGCTCTCTATTCTCTGTAAATAATATAAATATAAATATATGCTCTAGAGATAAAACTATTATTTATATTCTAAGTAAAAAAATATTTTTTTCTCTGTAATATTTATGTAATATATAAATATCACGCGTGTATGTTACATAAATATTACATATATATTTTTATCGTATAGATATAAAATATTTTGTAAAAAATAATTATGAGACTCAAAAGTCAATAGTGTTTCTCATAAGACGCATTAGGTCTGGGACCGATGTAGCTGTACAGTCGTATATTATTACATTTTCCTTATCAGCATCCGAACTCACTTTTATGGCATTCTGGAACGCGTGTTTTCTTGATTTTTTATTAAGAGACTTTCCTGTAAAATTCTCAATACTTCGCAACGGTGCGCTGTTCTGACTTCTACTAGTTTCCTGTTGCATACGATAAATAAAGATCTTCTTTGGTGATTTAACAGATTGCCGTGGATGCCATATATTATTTTTAGATTTTTCCTTGTTATTTGATTCTGCATCTTTAACATTATCCTGCGCGTGATGAGCACTATTTGTATCCGCGCATTTTTCAGATATTCTTTCTTTGACAATTTTGACAGAAATTGAAGTTTTTGATGTAACATCCAATGTACAATCTCTATGTTTATTTATTGCTATATTACATTCAGTAGAAGAGTCCGAAGACTGGGATCTCTCTTTCCATCCTCTCCCGTATCTTTTACTCTCATTGTGCATATTTCTTTTGTGATCATAATAATCACTTTTTGTGTAAAATAATTCATCTAAAAAAAATTTACCTTATTAATCTCATCCATATTGAATGAAGACATAAAAGGCAATTTTAAAAAATAGTGTGTGTGTGTGTGTGTGTGTGTGTGTGTGTGTGTGTGTGTGTGTGTGTGTGTGTGTGTGTGTGCGTGATATATATTTGAATAATGCGCAGCATTCATATAACAAACTAAAAAACAAAACCAATAAAAATCGTAGTTTCAAAAATTAATAAACAGAGAAATAATTTCTCTCTTATTGTATATGGACTATTTTAAAATTTATAAAATCAATTAATATTTATTATAAACTTCGCGTAACGTAATGATAAATTTTAAACGATCTTTCATTAGAAATATATATTTATTAGTAATATATTTTCATAAAGGCGTTGAATGCGGAATGAATTTTGCATGTCTTGCCGCCAACATCGGAAATTTTCATTATTGCTAGCATATAATTATAAAATACATATATATATAACATGATTAAATTATTGCTTATATTAATATGCGTAGTGCATTTATCTCATCAGTGATGCTTCGAGCGTATTAATATTATTCAGAAGTTTAAAAGTATCATGATTTATTTGCTGCAAGCATTTTAATTAATTTGCATGTCATCTGTCATCGTCACATCGACCATCACGGTACTCAACGTATTAAAAAAAAAAAAAAAAAAAATATATATATATATATATATATATATATATATATATTAATATCAAAAATTTATAGTGTTTTGTGTTTTATTAATATAAACAGAGTATTTTACTCATTACTTTGATGTAATTTATGATGGTATTAAAACAATATATTATATTTTTTTTATTTTACATAACTTTCCGATTAAAACGCCATTGTATTTGGATAGTCTCTAATTATTTCGAAATATAAAATAAATCGCGTTATAACCGAATATCACACACACATATACACACATTATTCTTATTTTAATATGCAGCTGAGAAAAAATATCTTTGATAATTTTTTGTTAGACACACATCATAATGAATAATACAAATTTATTTACCACAACATTTCCGCGCTTGTGTAATTTCGTGAAACCGTTTATAATGACGTTCGGCATTAAATCGGCGCGGATATACGTTGCCGCATATCATGCATCGATATGATGATTTGCCTTCTACTTTGATTTTAACAATATCAGCTATTTTATCAGGCATATCTGGAAAATAATTATTATTCTTAGATATTATTATTATTAGATCCGTACTAATAAATAAAATCGGCAACTGATCATTTTCTTTAATTTATCTAATTCTTAACCAATAAATCTAATTTATCTTAATCAATTTTTTAATTTAATTTTTTCAATTTTTTTCAGGAAATTTTTACTAAATTTTGTTTAGGAAAATTTCAAAAAGAAATATCGTGTCTCATTTTACTTTACATATCCTATGCGCACTGGAAACTAAATAAAAAATAGAAAATAATAGCGGTCTGTATTGAGATCCGCTCAACGGCATCTTAGTCAAGTGCACGCGTACTCAACTAATATTTTAAGTCGATTTTATCAAAAACAAAACCCCATATGAAAAAAATTTTATTATAAATTACCCTATATATGTAATTTTTCAGTACTATTAATATTGACAATCTATATCGGAGTACATAGTCATCCAGATCGAGTTATTCCTGCAATATTAGCATACAGCTTGTCTTAAAAAAGAAAAACATTACTACTTATATATATGTACTTTTAAGTATATTATATTTCTTTAAAAAAAGATAGTAAAGTTAATGATTCTCGCGCGAGTGCGTCATGTCGGAGAAAGTTTTCGAAATCTCCAAGAACATGGTCCAGAGAACTTTGATAACTTTGGCAAAATCAACCATTGGAAAAAATCAATGTAAGGAGCAAATATTGATTCTAAGTCGAGTATCGTATAATTATAATCAACTCGTAAATTGCTTAACTTTAAATTCTACCGTAATAAGTAAAGCGAACGCATAATGTAGCAAATTATTGTCGAATCACACAGTTTACAGATGTTATGAATTTGTATTTGTTTACTTACTTGTCACCATAATACGAGATTCGGAGCGTGTATTCTTCCTTGGGCACATTATAATACTTCTTGAAATGCTTCACTTTTCGTAACGTGCAAATGCCGCGAGTTGATCAACGATGTAACCGCGACTGAAGACTGAGAAAGACTGCGTGGAAATTTGGAGACTCCACACACTGTACCATAATACATACACTCTTCTATTATCAATAGCGCCGAAACGTGCGACCGCGTGCGACCTCCCCCCTCCCAACTTCTTTTGTCATCGCCGCTACCGGCGACGCTTTCACGTCGGTCCCTTTGACCTGCAGTTCGCGTTATCGTAATTCTTATAATAGATCGATTCCAAAAAAAAAAAAAACACCTTCAGCGTAAACAGCGACTAAATGCGTATATATGCAGTATGACATCGTATTTCTTTAGTTTTCTTGTTAAAATAAATTGCGAGTTGACAGTTTTCTCCTGCCACTTACCAGTAATACTTCTACGATTTTATTAATTAAAAATTTTTTGGAAATATGTGTGCTTTGCACGTGTGTGATATATCGATATTTATAATTAAACTTTAAGAAACAAATTATTAGAATATTGAAACAATTACCGATTTAAGCAAAGCGCATTTTAACGACAGTTTCATAAACACAATATGCAGACAAAGGCAATTGTGCGCAAATGCAATTAACGCTGATTATTATTCGGAAACTGTGTACACTGTGTTATCGAAATTCACTCGGTATGACCTTAGCAGACGGAGGCCCACTTAAAATTCATAGCACCTGCTGACCGAACGGTAACGAAAGTGTTTCGAGAGCGTTCATTGCGAATACATATCGCGGATGCGCAACGATTCGTGAAATTGACAGCGATAACCATTCCGATAATATTCTTAGTTTCCTTACATAAAAGATAACATCCAATTTACTATATTTTAACATACATTCTATCGTTTACTTAATTTGTCTATGATAGAATGTATTGCAAAATTTCTACTTAATTCGTATAAAATCGAACCTTGACTTTACAGTTATTTTATCGTTAGTGATGTGAATTGGCTATTATCTGCTTTATATCAAAGTTTTACGAACACCTAAACGATGTCCATAAACTGTGTAAATTTTACATAGTAAAATTTTGGAGGTATTGCTATGGAAGAGCATGAAATTCCTTGAAAAGGTAAAAGGCTATCGATTTACAATTATATTGTCGAAAATACATGTACAGCAAAATTATCGCAATCATATTTAAAGATATTATATATTTATGGAATTTCTGGAAAAAAATTCATGATATCTTAAAAAGCGCTCATCCTAGAGTAATATAACAATTTCTCATTATGATAAAGTAATATATATATATATATATATATATATATATATATATATATAATGTTTCTACTTTCATTATTCTCACATGGAATGTAACAATCTGTTAAAAAATTAATAAAAGTTATTTTAAATTAATTACAAAATTAATTAGTATATTCAAAATTTAATAGTAAATTATTTATATTACTTTATTTAGTTGTAAACCTCTCAAAAATATGAAACAATAATATAAATAAAGCAAAATCTTTTATCAAATAATTAAATATTATATATATTTAATTATTAAATATTTAGAAGTTTCTTGAAAGAAAATATAAATGTTTATTCTCATAATGTATGTTTGTGTTTTAGAAGTAGTGTCTTTATCACTAGTTCTTGTGAGAGTTGTTAGAGCGAAAGAATGCAAAGATCATTTGTAATTGTGCAATCGAGTATTCCGGATTTTTCATTATGCAACAAGAAGAACCGCAATTATCTATGGACCCGTTTTCTCGCGTAGCATTTATCAAGTGCGCAACGAGAAACGGCTGATTTCCCAAGTGGACCTGCAACATCTACGATTGTATATGCGAATGCAGTATTTTGCACACATCTGTGCAAACATCCCACTAGTCGCGTAACAATTATAATTATCTTAATTTATTACATATACAATTGATATTATTGTTAATATGTAGTAACGTATATTATTCTCTGCAATATATTTGATCAAAGTTTGCTGTTAGTTATTTTCATCGTTTATTTTTTGTGATCTCTTTAATTATATTTTTTAATTATACTTTAGCAATCAAACAAATATAAATTTATTAATCTATAAAATAAAATACAAGTAATAACTTTTGTTTTTACAGAATAAATTTACTTTTTATTATTACAACGAGTCATTAGGCAATTAATGTTCAACGGTTCTTGTGTTAGCTTTATTATTGCTACTTGGATTTATTTCGAATTCACATTATTTTAATTCTTCATATCGAAAATAATTGAGCAAATACAAGTCACAGTAGAGACAATAACGATAACACGGTTAAAAAGGACAATACCTTTATAGTCCGATGGCTCGTATTGATTATTTTATCGTTACTCGTATTCGTTCAATTACTCTCGATAAAGCACCAATAACGCGAGATTGATTCATCGATGTGATTGGCGATTTGGGATACGAAATATTAAAGACAATAGCGCAACGATAGAAGACCAAAAAAAAAAAAAAAAGTTCTCTGACAGCAATTTTTATGAGTGCGCCTCAAAATAACGGACGCGTTCAAAATGCACGTGAAAAACGTTCCCGATTATTTTCTCGGTACGATTATAGCGGTGCAGGATTCGCCGCGGGTTGGCACGAAAGAATTATTATGCGAAAAGTTCTATGCTCTCCTCGTTTCTTCCCTGATGGACGATTAAAAGTTCCATCCGAGTCGAATTTACAAATTCCTTCGGGGGGCATCCTCGTCGGAATGTCGGCATTCACCGTCCAGCGAAATTAACCAGCCTCCACCAAGTCGTCCGGTCTGAATTAGAATTTAAATCCGCGGAAACTATCCGCATCTAATGACGTTATTTCTTTTGACCGCGATTAAGCATCGAGAGTACCTTTTTAATCGTTTCTATTAGTTTAGTCAGGTATAATAGACCATAGAACAACATCTTACATTTTAATACAAAATGTAAGATAAAAATATATTGAAATATACTAAATTGAAACTCTATTTCTTGTATTTATTTCAAATTCTTATATAAAATAGCTTTTAATTAAACTTCTTTTTTTTCTCTCTTAATTATTTAATATACAGGATTTCATAGTTAAATATTCTAACTTAAAATATGGAATTTAGGACTTTAAAATAAGAAAAAAATTTTTCTCTGGACATATGCCCGTAAATGCTTTGTTTAAGAGATATTGACATCTAAAGTTACGAAATGATAAATTTAATATACGACTGCTAATATGTATTTGTTTCCGTAACTGTACATGTCAATTATCGACGGGCATACCAGAAGAAATTTTTTTTGTTAGTTTTGAAGTCTTAAATTCATATTTTGAGTTAGAACATTTAATTCTGAAACACTCTGTATATATAAAATAAAAACGCACATACCCACATAAAATACTATAACTATAAACATAATGATAGTATAACTATAAATATAACTATCGCGAGAAATAAATTTATAAATATTTATTAATATTTACTTACAAATATTTATTTTAAATTTAATTCATCACCACGAATGCGATGCGAAATGTCGATTTTTATTTTCAGATGACGTAGGTAGGTGACATTGTATGACACGTTCGTCGTGTTTTAGATTGAATACGATTTGGTACAAATATTTCTGTTACCAAGGATTGACATGGTATGTTTACATTTTGTTTTTACGTCGGAAAAGGGAATCGTCGGGCGCGAGCTTGTTTACGCGCATTCCTTCACTTCGTGAAAACTCGGTCATCTTCGAGGGCGTTCGCGGCGTCAGCGGCGTCGGCGGCGCCACGTCGCGTCGAGTCGGTCGAAGGGCTAGTAGCGCGCGACGTAGTATTCGTTGTGGTAGTAGTGGCGCGGACGCGAAGGAGAACGAAGGGGATCGAACTCGCGTTTGCTGAGAGCGGGTGGCCGGCAGCGACCACAGTCGACAGTCGACAGTCGGAGCCGGTCGCTCGTCGTGTGAACGTCGTGACGTTGATGTTTTTGTCGCGCTGTCTGAAAGACGCGAACTATCAAATCCGTTGTCGCGCCTCACTCATCGCTTGTTCATTCGCCGTAATCGGAACGCGTTCGCGATTGTGATTAATTGGTGCGCCGTTCGCAGCTAAGGCAAGTGTGTGTCAAGTGTGTGGTTAATAACGAGCACGGCAGAGAGATAAGACTTCGTTGTCGATTTGATTGAGACGTCATACAGCGGCGGGCTTCATGGTGACATCGGTGAGTCAAGCATATTCATTGATTGTATTATAATTCGAGACACTCGAGGTATCCGCTGTCACAGACACTATTATGTTGTTTCTTTAATCATTTTCTTTTGACTATAAAATTCATTGAATAGCGATGCGGTTTTCGTTGACGTCACGTGTCACCTTTTAACGTACGTCGAAGCGAGGTCGATTTTAAAGTTGCCGCAATGTGAAGTTAGACGCTTATTGCATATCAATTTCGTAACGAATGTAGTTCTAATTTAAAATTTATTTATTCCAATATTCTTTTTATTTTTCTTAAAATTTATTATTTAAGTATGACTAATATTATAAATATACATATTTTTAAATTGAAATGTTACAGAATATTTTTAATTGTCATAAAATTAATTCGTAATCATGTATTACGATCTTTTCATGTGAAAGTATGTCGGTGCGCGACACAATTCTTTTACTATCTAACTGAAGAAAATGCATAGGATTATTTTCATTTCGAGTAACTCTGGGATCAAAGGCGAAAGCTGTGGCGAAAGTCAACTTGTCGCGGTCTGAAAACGCAACCTACGTACGATCAACCCTTATGTCGTGTTCGTGTCGTTGCAATTTCGCATCGCAAGCATGCAAAGCCGCGAGAGCACACCTGTTTATGTAGGTCGCGCATAACGCGTTATCGTACACGGGTGTCGCAAGTGGCTCATTCGCGAATAGAAAATAGATTATGCGTTCCGCGATTTTTGACGTCTCTTTCGAATAGTCCTCGAACGAGAATGGAAATCCAATGATCCTCGAACTAGATGGACGGAGAGTATTCGAGAGCCGCGTCAAATCCGCGTTGAAAAATATCGAGGAGAGATATTCGTAAAGAGGACTCGAAAGTGCCCCTAGTATTTTCGACTTTGAAGTCCCTGACTTTTTGAACTTGCCGTTCGAAAGTGGATTTACCTCGAGTGTTTTTAGCATGCAATTATTTGTATACGCGAATTGCACGAATTAAAACAACGTTTCTTATGCTCGAATTAATAGAAGAGTAATATAATTTATGAATATTTTTGTGAGAATTTTAATAGAGAAAAGACACGAATTTTATGTATCATTTTAAGTGATTGATTGTGAGTGATTGATTGTGATTACACATAATACAACAGAAAATAATTAAATAAATTGCCATATGAAAATATATTTTAATTAATAGTTTTTATATAATATAATATTGATAAATAATAAAAAATAGATAATAAAAAAATAATAATAAAAAAATTATTTTATACTTTGCTATTTATGCTGTAAAATCGTATTTATATAATAATAAATTATAAATAATTACTGCAAATTGACAAGTTTGTTGAATGCGTAGCTTAAGAAACGTTGGATTAGATAAATATTTAATGTCATAATTATACAACGCTCAAAAATATTGTTTATTTCACTTTGAAATATTATTTCTGATTGATAAAATATAGATCGCATATGTCCTAAAAAATTGAAAATACATGATGCCCATTTTTAGCTCTAATGTAGCGATTACATAACGACGGGAAACTGAACGAATTTATGAAACTCATAGAATGTGGTTAATAATAAATATATTTCGAAAATTTTCATAATCGATAATTTTCTCAATGCTATTATTTGCAAGATCTATCTATGTATCGACAGCTTGTTCTGGATACATATGACATATCAGATGTAGTATAATTTGCGCGTCGTTATTCCCAGTTTTTCGTTTAAATTTATTGCTTGTGAAGAAACGTAGTTCGAAGAAACGTAAGTAAATCATCTCTGCGGTTGGTGTTGCGTTTAAACTTTTTCACTCTTTTTAGCCTTATAGTTTATTTTTTAAAAAAATTTTTATCTTTATTAATTAAATTTTTACTAGAAATCGAAACAAATGGCGAAACAATTAATTTTAGATTTCGCTTTTTTTTTATTCTGCATTTTTTTCGAAGCTTTCACACGAAATTGCGTTGTTTTGAATTGATGCTTTTACTCTAAAGATTAATATTTCATTATTCGCGTACATTTGTTTATCATATTTTTTTTTCAGCGATAACTTTGCTTCTAAAATATGATAACAAAAAGTCACGTTTATGAGAAATCTCATTTCCGATTACATATTTCTCGTCGCATGCAAACGTATAAGATTCAAATAAAGATGTTTATGTAGCGTGTATGCCAGTGAAAAAAATCCGAATGGTCTTGAATACGATCGTAAAGAAAGTCGTGAAACAATTCTAACGACCGACATATTCGAACTTTGCTTCTTGCCAGTACGTTCATAAACCATCGGTTGATGCTCGCATATATTACTATATAGTTTGCTAGAACGAAAACGATTAAATAGAATAAATCCGAATTTGCAGTCCATTTATATTTTATATTGATATTTATGCTGCATTAATGATAAAGAAACAATTTCTTTTTTTTTTTTTTTCATTTATACATATGTTGAGGGATATCGGTTACATCGAACTTTACACCAAATACTGTATCTTTTAATAAATAAATCTATGTAAATCTTGATATTATGTGTAGCCCGTAATATATCTGACGCGACTGCATGTTTTTTAGGATCGTAAAGGCGTCACGTGAAAAACGTCACGCGAACAATACAATCACGCGGCAATACAATTCTCGACAGCTGCATATTTATTCGAGCGGCATTTAATATATACAAAGCGTTCAATTAATCTAAGTGAACTAGGAAAACACGTTGGGGCACTCGGACGATAAAGATGGATGATAAAAGCGTGGCTAAATTTTCTCAATTACGTACGGCGAGCGCGCTCTTTTGAAAGTTCATTGTGATAATCCCGGAAATAACTGCTGGTCAGTCGATTGCAATTAATTCGCGGCAAAAGTAGGAAGCGTAACCGCGAAGCGAGATAAAAACAAAGTTCGTGCTCCGCCTACGGATTCATCGGCCGGATTCACAGTGATATTCGAATGGCAAACGCGAGGGCGGAAAAAGTTTAATTGATATCGCAGCCGCGATATACACGCTCCGTGGGGAAAATAAAATGTAGATATCTAACGCGATAGGATGTAATCAAGGGCGAGTCCCAAGTTCGTGCCGCTGAGCTTCATTCAACTTTAGAAACGGAGCGCAATGCATCTTTAATTAAATCTCCGGTTGGCCGCCGTTCTAGATTGAAATATATTCTACGAATTTACCGCTATATATGTATATATATATATATATATATATATATATATATATATATATATATCTCGCTTTCTTCGTGCTGTAAAGAATAGGATTACTTATACTTTTTAGTATCGTGTTTCGTTACGATCGAAATCGGAATTTGATACGAAACTAATCATATATGTGATAAATCTGTTCGATTTTGTAAGAGAGAAGAAGGGGAGTAGAGAAAGTAATAGAGAGAATAAAGATAATTAGAATTTTTGCGATATGAATTTAAAGTTAGAAATGCCCAAATTCAAAAATTTATTTTCAAAATTTCTCAATTTAGGAAATAATTACTAAAGTGCCTTTGCTTTAATTTTTGATATTTAAAGTTACTAAATTAGAGAAAAAGAGAGAGAGAGAGAGAGAGAGAGAGAGAGAGAGAGAGAGAGAGAGAGAGAGAGAAAGTTAGTAGAATTTTTGATAAAAATGACAAAAATCAGGCATTTTAAAATTAATTTACTTTTTTCGAATAACCAATGAAAATGTTAGAATAATATAAAAATAATATCTAAAAAATAAAAATAATATCTAAAAAATTGTTGAAAAATAATATCTAATTTTATCACGTATAATCGTCAATTGCCGTCATTTCGCCAAGTCGAAAAACATGGAAATATATCAAAAGTTGTTTTCTTCATCGAACATTTTCTTGCGTAGAAATTCGAAACGTATAAACGCGCGATTAGTGAAAATTTCAAAGCGAATTTCCGTGTAGGAAGCAACAACTTCATTTTCCTCCTCTTTTCGTACAATGCGGCTTAGTTGCATATGTGTCTACTTGCTCGTAATAGTTTGTTCTGATACAGCTACACTGAACTATTACCTCCAATCTCCTCCTTCCCCCGTTCTCTCCCCTTGGGCATCTTCAGTTTCCCCGAGTTTATACCATTTCCGCTTTTCATCCTAATGATTCGCGTACGATAATGCCTCTCGTCACGATCGTCCTGCATGTTAAGCGAGTCTTGACTAATGATTAAGACGTGGTATAGGTATGCGAGATAGATTCCAAATTATAGATCACGGATTCGCAAGTCCTTGCGCACAATGACGGGTTGCGTATCTATGTATATATGTGTTATAAATGCAACTTTGTGAAACTTTCCTTGATTTAAATAATGTCATATAAAAACGTACAAAGAAATTAAATAATTTTTTTTGAAAACCTTGATTTTAATTTATATTATATATTATAATTATATATTATAATAATGATTTAAAATATTGACGTTACAAAAATTATATTGTGATTATATTAAATTATGGGATACGATACTTTCGGAAGTTTCGTATGTACTTCTTTTCAGAGACATGTCGGGTATCGACAGCGTGGGACGAAAAAAAAGGCAGTGAGGTGAATCAAATTTTGTGTAACCAATCATTCGTCGCGGACTTGCAATAATCCATGGGCAATATATTCGGGCGAGCAGCGAAGCTGTGCGAGATATCCGAGTGGGCAAATATCTGGCCCCATTCCGGATTCGATCGAATTTTAAAAACGACGCTTCGAGGGGTTACATGTATGTGTGTATGGATGCGCGTATGTGTGAGGAACGGGCAGGAGGAATACAGCGAATTACAGCTATCCGACCCGAAGCGTACGACACAGCGAGTGCGAGTACAACGGTATGCTGTCTGGTCATCTAAAATTTAAATGTTGTGTGCTCAATGCACTGTAAATATGTCATCGACGGCCTTTTGTAGCCGGGAGTATTCGCCGTCTACGTATGATGCATGAATATTGCAAATGCAAATTTTACGACTTCTTTTTCCATAAAACGTACATGTATTGTTGATACATGATCTTAATTTTTTAAGCCATTTGTTTGCATTCCATTCATGTGTGATTAGGAGTACGAATTCGTTTGCATTTCATTTATGTCTCATTAAGAGAACGAATATACATACGAGTATGTACGGACAATTATTAATGTTAAAGAATATTTAGAATGACAATATTTTTCACATACGCACATACATACAGGGATATAAAATTTTTGGGTTTTTTTTTTTATATACGTATAGAATATTAATATACGTTTCTGCACAAATCGAAATATTAATTATTAGAATAATAATACTTCATAACGGCGTGAGAGAATATAGTAAACGTTCGTTCGATAAACAAGTTACTGGCTCGTCAAAGGATATAATTAATATTTAAATTATCAGCGAGACCTTTCTCGCTTAAAAGTGCCAACTCATAAAATTGAAGATATATTCATTGGTCTCATGTGATGTATTGATTCAAATATCGATTCAAATATATTATTAAGGAAATCATACTTTTACTTTTCTTTAACGCGTTCTCCAGCTGTTATATGAAAGTTGATAATGATCTCACGATTATTACATTTTTGTTATAATAGGAATCTTATTTTTTACACTGTGATTATATAAGAAAACAGATGTTTTCCTCCTCTACTTATATAAATATTGCGAAAGTCGGCAGAATTTTATTTTTACTCGTAACTTATAGAGAACAAATATAGAAGATTTATTATTTATTTATTATTATATATATTTATTAGTATATATTAGTATTTTAAAATATAGGATGCTTGTTATTAAGTACATTTTTTGTGTGTAGATGTTTTAAATTGCAGATTCTTTTATCAATTTTTTTTTTCTTAGCAAGGAAATCATTATTTTTATTAATTGTATGTGTGTCTTAATTTTCCAAATATATTAATATTGATCTGTGAAACTCTAAGCCTTAAATTAAAATTAACTTGAAATTCAAAGAATATTTTATTATTTATATTTTTCTTCTGTAGCATAATTTTTTAAGAAAGTTTTTAATCGCCTTGATATTTTTTTTAAAGAAATATTGGAATCAAAATTGACAAAAAAAAAAAAAAAATTGAAGAGAGAAAAGTCTTTTTTGGTGATAAATCTTTGATTTTTATATACAATATAATACAATATTTAACATATTTGGAATTAAATAACATATTGGAAATTAAACATCCTATTATAAAAATCGTTAATCAAACAATCTCTCAGAATAAATCTAATCGCCAATAAATCTATCTCAGATAATGATGACGGGAAAGATTGTATATAGCTTCTCATTGAATTTTCCTCTATATTGATGAATTGCGATATACGTTCGCGAAAAAGAGAGAGAGAGAGAGAGAAAGAGAGCTCCGCTACAGCTTTAAGCATCATTCATACGTATAGCAACTTATAGCATTCGTTACGCACTCCCGTTCGCGGTCACGCTTTCCATTTATCTCTCGTTTGAGGGACGGAGTTTGTCCCACATTGCCGAAGGCTATATTTTACGGATTACGTTTGCTCTCACCCCTGTAGTTGCGTGTCTTTGGCAATGTCCGAAAAGTTGGGTAACGCAAAGGATTAAATTAGGGACCACATCGGGCGTTTGCAAATGCGGGTGTACTGGCATGTTGAGGGTCTCTCTTTGTCTGCGGTATCGATCACAAAGCGGATAAACGTCGCTCTGTGCGAAGATCGATCGATTTGTTCTTTGGTGTAAATGCGGCTTAACGGAGATTGCTTACGGTTCTGAGCGAACCCCATCCGGTTGCATAGCGACTCAGAGGCAAACATGTGGTTAGACCGGTTGACTCAGACAGGTCGGTTTGGTTCTTACTTACTTGTTCTCTTTCTCTCTGCTGCTCTGCTCTTTGCTACACACTTCTTCGTCCCTCTTCCATTCAATTCTCTCGGTGGCAGTATCGCGCGTGTACCTGCGTCACATCTTTTGGTTTTACTGAGAATTTCTGACATTTTATATAAACTCGAAAGGAGCGGCGATATAAATCTATCTGAGGTTTTCCCGTCTTCTTTGTGAAACAAAAGATGAAGATTATTTTTTATTCTAAATAGCATATTTTTTTAATATATAATAAAATAAATTAAATGAAGAAGAAAATTTTTTATTATTATATTTTAAATTAGTTTTAAAACTAAATAAATGAATTTTTAAGGCAAATAATTATTTGTCATTGAAATTGTTATACGCGTTATTTTATACGTCTTATAGCAGGAGAATTAAATTATATATTTTGGGCGTCGATAAAGCTTTGATAGATTATAGATGCGTGACTTATACTTGGTGTTCCAACTGTTAAGTATATCGATTAGCTTCCGAGTCGCGGGTATTAGGTGGTGTTGTCATTCTTTACCTTACTTTATATAACTGGGTTATCGACCACATTGACTATGGAAATATCTTTGCAATCAATGGTTTGAATTAAACACGCGGTAACTTTTCGATTCAATTATGCGTATTTGTCTTTTTTTTCCTAGAGAGGATCGCGTCATCTATTACAATTTTTTTTTTTTTAAATCAGATAATTATATTAAATATTTATTTATTTTTTTTTTTTTTAATAATATGTTAATTCTTAAACGTATTTACACCTAGAGGAATTTTATTGTTGTAATTCAGCATTTAGGAAGCGCTCATTCGCTCTATAAAGAGTTAATTAGTTTTTATATATGTAAATTTAATCTTTGATTGGCAAAGCTACGTACAATCTTGTCTACGTTTTACACGATACATTCTTTTTTTTTAAATTTGCATGCCGGTAGTACACAGTAATTAGATGTAATCATCATACAAATGAATTTACTGTTTTATATTATCTGCTTATTAATTGATGCCCTGCTATCCTAGTACCGTGAATATATCGCACAAGGAATCGCGTGCACGATTGTTGCTACTTATTCAGAATATGATTCGTATCAATGGAATTTTTTTCACGCGATCGAGCTTACCTTCTATGAGAAACTAGTCAATGTATAATATATCTCGGGAAAAATCCTCAATGTAAATATATATTGAAAAATATTTGAATCATCGCGGACAGAATATTGAGATAAATTAGAATTTTTTCAAAAAATAAAGTTTGCCAGATAAAAATATTTCAAGATATTTAACGTAATCCAATTTGTAATTTTATTCAAATATTTTTAAAAAGAAAAAAAAAACTTTATGACAATTTGAACATGGAAAAAAATTAATATTAATATTTTATTCCTAGCGATTATAATAATTATTACAATAATTATAATTGGAGAGAAAGAGAGAGAGGAGAAATATTATTTTTCTGTAAATTTTAATTTGGATTGAATTTAATCATAATAATCCAAATATAGCTATATTTTGTCAAGAAAAATATCTTTGGACCACAGAAGCAATCTTTCTCTTTTCAAACATCGAAATTCGTGCACGTCCTGACTCGTACAAACTCATTTTACGTTTCTTAACATTTTTCCTTTAGTGAAAATTTAATATCTTTCAGATAAAACACATTTCTTTATAACATGTGCAATAAGCAGCGATAATTGCTCAGAAATATTCAAAAAATAGATATTACGAAGATATTATTAAAAGAACATTTTATTTTTATTGTCTATCCAAAAGATATTTAAATAGATAAAAATTTACTTAAAAACAATAAAAAATTCATCTATTAGTATTGGAATATAAGAAATAATGTTATAATCGATTCAGGAATCAATAGAAATTCAATTTTTTTTTTGCTGAAACCATGTCGCAATTGTTTATCCTAAATACAAATTTTATGAATCTCCATTCTTAAGAATCGAAAACAATCATAACCGTAAAACATCGTATGTATTTGACTGGGTAAAATCCGATAAAAACAATAATCAAGGTAAATGTAAGGAAACAACGCGGTAGGTCGATGACCTTGTTATACGTAGACGAGTAGTCATGATGAATACCTCTTCACGGACCGCGCTCGGCTTTAATGATCATTGTCCGCTTCCCGTTGGGCTGTTACCAATATCCTTATTATCGGTCCAGCGCTTCCCCAGCCGTGACATGATACGCGTCGAGAAATTATATCGCTTCGCAATATTATCGCCGCATGCGTGCACGTTGATTGCACGCCTGCGGACGCCTGTTCGCAGAACTGCGCGATTGAACTTTATAATTAGCAAAGTACAGTAATCAATGATTATTGTCTGTGGTTCGTATGGCGGCGCGACATTTTGCACTATTGCTTTGTTCGATTAAATCTTAGTACTATTGAATATAAGTAACGTAGTCTAGAATATTAGGGAGAGAGAGAAATAGAAGCAATAACTCTATCGTCAATGTACTTAAATCGATTGTGGACTGTCACGTTACGTGGCTTAGTAAACTAGATTATACAGATGTTTATTTCGTGTACTTCGATCCGTAACAAAAATGTTATCGCATTCGCCCGCGATATTTCGAGACTATACCACGCGCTTATTCAAGATACGTATCGATTTCTATAGTTAAAAAGATTTCGTTTCGCCTGGACGGCGTTCCGTTTATACATATATATTGCTCGCGTTGCTGCAATACGTCCAATAATCGAAATCACTAGGTACTAGCTTATCATTTAGCTTCTGGAGTATGCAAATGTTTACATTTGTGTATTCCTATCATTCAGAGAGATATTGTATTACGAAGATCTCATTTGTGTCTATTCTTGTAAATGTTCACACCTAATGTAAAGAATACGATACATTCATCTAGATAATATTCGCAATTTTAGTTATTAAAAATTTGATTTTTATTTATTGTATATTTTGTTTACTATATGCGCATTTAATTTGATATATTTTCTTTGTATAATTTTATCAAAGTATCGTCGGTTTGTTAATTTGCGATTTATGATTTTTACAGTTTATAAAATATTTATAAAATATTGCATCTGTTTGATGAGAAAAGGATAATTTTTCGAGATGATCGAGGTAAAGGGGAAGCTATACGATCGAAAAAAAAGAACTTATGGTCGATAGCCTGTTCGTCGTTGGTCCATTCGTTCTTAGTAGCTGAAATCCAATTTTCTATCTACTACGAGCGTCTCGGTATCTTCGAATTCAGTCTGCATTCTCTTTTTTTTTCTTCGATCTTTCTCCTCGGACGGATTCAATTCCAGACCGTTAAACTTTTGTCATTGCAAATCGATGAGCGTTAACCATTTCCGAAGGGCACCATTTAATTCTCGTACAAGCTCTCGAAACGCATCATGATTTAGAATCAACTTTTTTCAGTCAGAAATGAGAATAGAGGCATCCTTTGTTTGGAATCAATTAATTAGTACATCGATATACTTCTCTATTTCTCATATTTTGAATAAAGTTTATTCATAACAATATATTGAGAAAAGATTTTTAAAATATTTTTTTATATTTTTAAAATATAATTCTATATTAAATACATACATACATATATA
>JBCEZX010000043.1:2317885-2339542 GCA_039654345.1 Cataglyphis cursor | reverse complement strand
TATATATATATATATATAAGAAATAAAATTTTAATTCTTATGAGAGACAGTTACTCTCCTTATCTCGCAGGAAGCGGAAAGTTAGCTATGCATCCGTATATGTTATTGATAAGGAATACCGGATAGGCCCGGGATATGGAGACGAGCGCATAACATGCAAGTGCAGCTTACTATCATGATTGACGCCGTAATCAATAACGGCTGCTTTTTCTTTCATAATCAGACAAATTCGCTTCGCGTTACCCTTAGATCCTGTTCATTTAAATACATCATTTAGACGCAAAGTACTCTTATAAGGACATATACGAAGATTTCTCCTTTCGATGCGCCATTATCGGCAGCCATACGATAATGGTAATTAATTGGGTTAATAGAGGCTTTTAATTCTAGAACACGTCGCCGATCGATAGTGCGCCATTATGACATTAAGTGGAATTTAAAATCCGGGGCAGAGTTTCGCAAATATATATTTTATTTAAAAAATTATTCATTTATTTGCTGTAGGGATTTGACGTTTCAAAATAGCTTTAAAATTATTATGTATATTTTTTCTGGCGATAGCCTCTTTTAGATTTGAACAAAATATCGATATCATAAAAATATTCCAAAATTTTTTCATTTTTCTTTTTAAAGAAGTTATTTAATAATTACGTGAGAACGTTTGTGACATATATATTTTCTTAAATTCCACTATTACAATGTATATAGAGTTTTTAGCAAAAGCCTGTTTTGAAACTGAATAAAATATTGACTAACATCGCAAAAATATTTTAAAATTTTTATTTAAAAAAGTTATTTAGAGAATGTATGACATATATATATACTTTCCTATTAAATTCCACTATTACAGTGTATAGCATGGGTTTTTCGTTTAGTTAAGATCGTTTATCCCGCTATACGATTTCTAACATTTTTCAAGGCGCAGAGACTTGTCAAGCTTATCAAGGAAGTCACGAAACGTTGGCTTGAGCTAACAGGAAGTTAAGCATGATTGAACGCAGCTCGAGATGAAAGCGCGTTGCAAGATATTTGCAAAAAAAAAAAAAGTCTGCGATGCAAACGATCAGTAATGCGATGAATGCACCGCATTAAGGATAATCGCTTAATGAATTTCGTCTGCTCTTTAGAACATTTTTTGACGAAAAAAATTTCCAATTTTGATCAGGGAAATAAAATTTTAAAACGATACCATTTATACATGGAATTTCCACTTCGAGACGGGAGGAATTTTAAATGCAGGGTATTGACTCGGCCGTTGCTCCGACCGACTACATCTTTCGGTATAATGGGCACTCATTTATAATACACTCGCGGATCTCTATTGCCATAATTTATATGGGTTCTTATAATGGATGAAGAAGCGCGCCCGCGCGATCAAGCCCGATTTCGAAGAACAAGGAGAGATCGATCGCGACCTAGTTCGTAGGTTCCGGCTTGCACGCGCGATCACGTTCGATCCCCGATCTCTTCAACAATCTGGTACTATACATAACGAGATTGCTATTGTCTATCCTTATCCCGATCAACCGCGCACGACGTTGTGTACATAAATGTCATCCCTATTTTTACGCCGTCGCTCTCGACGTTATATCGCAAAGAGTGTGCATGTGCGTGATAGCCGTATAAATTTTTCTCCAGAATTTTCCTGCGCAAACTCGATCGACGACTTACGGTTTGGGTAAGGGAACGAGAGGAGGGCCTCTGTTGTTATCTTGAATTTATTTGCTAAATGTTTCAAACTTTTTGAATCCGCGTGTGACCGAGCGAGAAAGAGGAATTGGCACCGAATGGAGCTGGGGCGAGAGAAATGAAATGACGAACGTAGATGGAATGCGAATTCACTCCGTTCTCCGTTCGTGTGTCGTGCCACCTTTCCCCGCCCCCTTCCGGAAGTTTAAATTTTACATCGCGCGCTATACATCACTCACTCGCATGCTCTATTGTTCGCTCCAAGATAATGCGGCATTATTATCAGCAGTCCCATTTATTTTTTTTTTCTGGCGATAATGAGCACGACGCGATTCAGCTGGCGCATTGTGCGCGGCACTTGAGAACGAAATTATTACTCGGCGCACATGTACATGCGTTATGCAGGTGGAGAGAGGGAACTACATTGTATTGCTTTTACCTCTTCAGGTAAATTATTTTCTGCTGTCAAAAAGATGAAATCTAAAAGCGGTTGGGCGATACACATAATTTAATATACGCTTATTTATATTACATAAATTATTTGTTTTATTAATATTTCGATGAAACATGTTAAGCAATGTATTATATTGCTTTAGAGAAACGCAAATCAACGTACAAATATTAATAAAGCAATTTGATATTTCAATAATATAAAATACGAAATCGATTCTCCGATTAATTAAAAGAAGAAAAAGTTAACTACACATCGGTGTGTGCCAAATTATAATATTTCATTAATATATTACGTTATTAATCCACGTAGAGAGACAGAATATGCAATATCACATTTTCCGATCAATATATTAAACTAAATTAAAGCTTAATTGTGGAATTTGAAATTGTGTTTAATTATAACATCATCTGCATTGGACATTTGTCGTTTATGAAATTATGAACCACGAAGTGTGTTATTCCCCAACGTTTTGCAATTTTACTGTGATAATGTAGAAGGGAAGGGATCGCATATTAAACTGATCAAACGTTTCATTAAATAATCAGGAAAACATTGGCGACAAATGTGCGTTTATTATCGTGAAAACGCACTATACTCATTGTAATATTATTAAACTCGTAATCCGCGCGACAAAGTCACTGTAAATATGAATAAAAAATGGTTATTGTCTTTAGTTTAAATCATTCAACGAACGTTGCGGTTTCGAGCAGAGGTCTGATGATTAAAAAGACATAATGATCACGGAAATGAAATTTTATACTCGTCGACTTTGCGTCGAAGCATAATCATAATAAATAAAAATACTTTATAAAAAAAATGCAATGCACGTACGACTTTTACGAGATTTGTGTACGAAGGTAATTATTTGGAGTTCAAACTGGAGCAAATATATGTATATTTGTGTATTTTATTCCGGCTATGTATTTGATTTCGTAATTGATACTTCTTTTTATGATGGATACATAAAATTACGAAATGAGTCATATGTAGAAGTTAGAAAAATTTTTCCAAAAGAGAAAAATGTGTAATAATTAAAAATAATTGCCTCTTGGTTCGCACTAGGATACTTATTAGCGAAGTAAAGTGAAATTAATGAGAATAAAAAGGTGAGTTTTTAATTTAAAACTTGATTCACTCTCTAGTCTTATATTCATTTTAGTCGCGAACTCGAGGAGGACATCCGAGGGATAGCAAAGAGTAAAGTTAATCTTCTCTGATTCTACGAAACTTTTATTTTCTTTTTTCTTTTTTTTATTCGGGCTTTTACTCGATTAGATGGCAAAGTTGATACTCGTGAATGTTTGCTTGGCTGGAACGCTGATTTCACATTGCAAGCGGTTTCATATTAATCTTTACCATGTATCATGCATTTACTCATGATTGTAATCATCGACGGAGATGAAACACCGCGATGTATTAATAATTACCGGCGACGTTTAGTGAACTATGCAATTATGCCGCGCGTTGTCTTATCATTTATAATTTATTATCGCACACGCGTAACAATAAATTAAACACTGATTCTCTTATATTTTCTTCAAGGAAAGATTTCTTATTTTTCTTTCATTTTTTTTTATCGGTGACGCAGGCGTTTAATTGCAATTTTGACTTATGCAATTTTACATTTCTTTAAGTGACTTTTAATCAACGTTTTAAGTATCAATTTTTTATATTTGCTTCTGTCAGTTCTTATTTTATCTTGTATTTTATATTGCATTTTTTATATATTTATGACAAAAAACAGTAGTTTTTTTTATGTAATTATGCATTTATTGGTTGATTTTATTTCTCTCTCACAATCTGCTGATAATACTATAGCTGCAGTATCTGCTAGAAACTATTATCGTATAATGCGCAGTTGTGGACTAATGACATTTAAAACAATTGGTGGTATTAGATGGCGTAAAAAGTTAGCGTTGCGATCACTGGTTTAGTCGTTTCTATGCAGTGATTTTTATTCACATTAAATTATAATCGTTTTATTTTATAAGTTAACAGTAATTTTCTTGTTAGAGAAAGAGAGAGAGAGAGAGAGAGAGAGTAGATGCTAATATAATTAATATTATTTTTAATTTTTTTAAATAGTCGACAATAATGTATTACATTTATATATAAAAAAAATATAAGTGAATAATTGGACGTTAAATAGTGAGAAAAAGTCGTAAATTAATTAGAAGACGAAGAAAGAGAGAGAGAGAGAGAGAGATGTTCGCGAGATAACTGAAGAAGATTGTAAAAGACACGGAATGATGAAACACTAGTGAACCCGTGGTTCGAAAAAGTTACGCGCGTGCTTTCGAATTGAGATTCGGATCTTTCCTCGTCGACTTTCACGGAAGTGAATTATGATTTCTACTAAAGGAGATCTTGATTGGTCTCGGCGCGACGTGACGAATTGCGAGCATCGGCAAGCATCTCGAAAAATTGACTTATCGCAACTCTTCTGGCACGTGATCGCCCGACAGGCCATTGTTAATTCGAATCGCCGGGTAAAGCCAGATTGCTTTGTCGTCGACCCGATTTATTTTTGTACGTTCGCACAACGCGCTCTCCCTTATCGCACGATCCTCTCGCCCCGTGATCTCGCGTCCGGATCTTTTTTTGTCGCTCGTGACGCGATATTTTCATGCTCCACTCTACGAGTTAGTACGCGGCGGTTTATTAGCCGAGGACAATATACGACGCTGGCTGGGTGACTTTCAGCTTCCTTTTCATCTTTCTTAGTCTCACAAATGGCACACGGCATTCTATGCTCTCGAAAGCAGATTTAAACCCTCCTTTCTCCGAGATTCCGAGAGGCGCGCATGTTTCTAGAACGTGCTCGTACGTACGACTAAGCATGTCGACAATCGACAGGCCGATTCTATAGAATCTATCGAAGCACCGAGAATCAAGGAATTTTAAAAAGAGCAAAGAGTTTGTCATCGCGTTTAATGACCGTTATTAGCTGTAATATTATTGGAGCTTTGCGCGAAGAAAAGTTTTTTGTAAATTTTAATTTTAACACAGTATATAGATAATGCATTTTCTTCGTTTGGTTTCCAATCGACTTTAAAACGTATATAGGGTGTAAAAAATTTATAAACTAAGATATTTGAACTATTATTAGAATTATATTAATTAAACTATTTTTTAGAATTATATTAATTAACTATTTTTTTTTTGAAAAATATTATTTTTATTAATTTTGCAGTATTAAAAACATTCTGGGATAATTTTTTTATTTTTTAAGATTATACATGCGCGTAATATAAACTGCACACATATACATTAAATCTAAGAATCACAAAATAGATTAATATGTTATATAATTTGAATTTAATTATATTTTTATTACATTGTTATGGAAATCTTTAAAGTCTTTCTTATAGAAAAGACAATAATGGAAATACGTCGTTTACATAAAGTGGAATTACTCGCAGAATACTACGTAAAGTAAAAGTTATATAAGCGACCTCGCGGAAGAGGATAAGCGCGGAAGATGGCGTGAAGTCTTACATATGATATTCGCGCATTCGACATTCCTTGCAACTCGCTACGCACAATCGCTGCATTAACATCAATGAGCATCTCGTTAATCGAGAAGCGTAAGACGATATATTGCTTTACGAGAAAATTTATACGGGATTGACGCGTCGCGAATACATCGCGGTGACAGGAGAGTTTTAAGACGGCGGAAGTCATTAAATCCGAAACGCATCCTTCTTACTCTACTCCCTTTTCCTCGCTTCCACTCTCTCGCCATCGCTGTCTCTTGTCCACTTAAATCCGCTATCGTAAAACTGACACGGATAATTACAAGTTCCGGACGTAGTTAGCGCGTAAATGGGACCGGGCGCCGGTTACCGGATAGTTGCAAACTTTCGCTCGCGTAACACATTCCGGGCGAAATAGTGTTCTTGCGCAAAAATGCAGTTTGCAGGTTCTCTTTTTTTTCTTTCTTTTCTTTTTTTTTTTTTTTTCATTTGTCGATGCCGAGTCGCGCGGATTCCGAGTCACCGTGGGGTAGGAAGAGCTTTCTCAGTCACACATTCGGCTGTTTCGCGATCGAGAAAGTTCGCTTAGGTCGTTTTCCCGTCCGTTTCACGATCTGCCAAATGGAAACGTACGTAGATTGGCTCTTTGTGGCGACGCCGCTTGCTGCAGTTACCGCTGTTTTCGCAACCATTTCTCGTTTGCCTACTTTTTGCGCTCGTTTTATTGAGCTATATGTCCCACCGACGCTCCGTTTTTCATTTTCCATGGAAAATATTACCTTGGAACTACCTGGAAACGTCCTCCCTTTTAATTCTCTTCCTTTTGTTTCTCCCAAACTACCATTATTACTATTGCCGGCTCGGTACCACGCTTATCTCCGTTTACGATGACGATAATCAACCGTCTCGCTGGGCCCCGTCTCTTTAATTTTAATGACGTCGTATAAAACACTTTTGTTCTCGGCAGTGTCCTCGTGCATGTTCGCTTGAGCGAGTAGCAGCAATTTGCAGATCTTTGTCGTAACATTAGTTTTTTTTTTTCTACTGACTCTAGAATTTTTGTTCTCAATTTTTTTTCTTACACTTGTAAAATTTTAATAAGATTTTAAAGTGAATCGATTGAATCAAAAATGCAAAAATTTACATGTAAAATTGACACAATGTAAAATCGCGAAGAGAAATTGTGTCAGTCGTCGAATGTTTGATCTCGTGATCGAAGCATGCGATCGATCAACTTGTCGAGTTCACGGAACGATCTACGAAGTCGACGTATAATAAATAGCCGCAGAATTTCGACGACGATCGCGCGCGATTTTATAGATCGAGACGAATTTATGTCGCTTATACGAGCCGCGTCGGTGAATTTTTCGAATCGACCTTACGACTTCGTCGAAACGGTAGCGCCGATGGATCGGCCGACGAAGCGATCGCCCACCACGTATCGCTGATTTAGGCGAGATCAACTTTTTTTTTCATATACTCTGCCGCCGCGGTTGCGGTCGCTGTCGATAAATTTTAATCGAGTCCGCGTTATAAAGTTGGCGCAGTAGGCAGGCCAATCGAATCGATACGTATTTTCGCGAACTGAGCGAGTTTTAGCGGGGGCACAAATATTTAATTAAATCAATTTAAAAACACGGAATATATACATTTTTAAACTAACTCCATAACTCATGCAAAATGAAAGCAAACTATTAATTTTCATGCACAAAAAAATGGATGAAATGTTCTTTAAAATGACTTATCTTTTTTTTTTTTTTTTATTGTGAAATCAAATCGCTCGTTATTTGGCGGCAGAGCTTTTAAGAAAAATAATTCCGCATGCGAAAGAAGAAGCCTTTCCATTTCGTTTTCAGGGAAATGATCGAAACCAATTTTCATTCGACGAATGCGTCTATTAAAACAAATTGAAAACAAATCAGGGCAGTGATCTGAATTGTTTAAACAACCGTGACTGGTTTCTCTTATAATTAATGATTAATGATTTTTTTTTTTTGGATAATCATCAAACGATTGTAATCGTCGTTTTATAATACAGTATATGTTTGATAATGAATGTATGAAACACACATAGCTATTCTCGTCTGCATAAATGATGCGTCTGTTGTGCATACCTGTTTGCTTGTGTGCGCATATATATATGTGTGTGCGTGAACGACGATCCAAGTAGACGAGAGACAATGGCATTGTGCGTATATATCACCTAGGTATAGCTGTCCTCAGGGTAAATAATTGCACGACGGTGAACGGCTATTGTCTAGGCTATCGGCATGTTGCCGCAGAAGTAGGACAGATATAGACTCGCTTGTTGTTGCACGTAGTCTGCCGTTTGATCGACAGCGAAGTCACGTCGCGCGGAGCCGATAGAGTCGCCTGGAAAACCCGCCCTCGGTTTCCTACTTCGGAGGCGTTCTAATGAAAATGGGTTTAAAATGCGGTAAATGCGCTCGATCCAACCACGTCGGTCGGGCTTTACCGTGGGCGACACGCTCGTGTCACTCGAAAGGGTCGACGAGAGAGAAAACGCGGAAGTAAACGCCGGTGAGAGGGGGAGAGGGGGGGGGGTGAAAAGAGGGACAATGAGGAGGGCTCCGTTACGAATTCACAATAGCGCGCGATCCTCCTCCCTCTTCTCTTTCTCCTTCTGCTCCTGTCAGCCTCTTCTCTTTTCGTCCTGCGAAACGCCCGCATCGCCGGCTCTCTTTCTTTCTCGCGTGACTTTTTATTTCTCTTTTCCTACTCTTTTTTCTCTCCCGCACTTTCATCCTCCATTTACGTCCCACTGAACCCACCCCTCTGCTCGTTCGCCAACCACTCCAGTCGCGCCTACCGCATCACCATTAATGGTTTCCGCTTCCGCTGTCTCAATCTCGGATTTTCTTTGCTTTTCGTAGTGTTCGCTCTTTTCCTTGCCGGTCTTCTTTTTAGGCATTCCTCCGTCCGTAGAGCTTGTATCTTCCGCCCTTCTCACCGAGCGGAATTCTTCGTATCGTAGTAGATTTAACGAGTTTCCTGGACGAGAAGTGCTGCCCGCGCACAAGAGGTATTTCCGGATTAATAATAACGCGGATCGTTTAGTTTTGTCGCGATCGCGAGGACGATTATCGCGCTAGCGGTAATTGCAATATTTGCAATCCGCAGAGATATGACTTTGGCCAAAATCTTTCGTCATCATTGTTTGCTATAACTGGAAAAACATGACAAAATAAATAACTTTCGGCGTGGCGCGAGGTGGTCTTTTTCACGGCATCTAGTGTCCGTAAATTACCGGCGACGGCGTCGCCCGGCGTTTTAATTAACCCCGACGATTCTTTATGTTGGGAAAAACTGGGATGGATCTGGATTCATTATCGACGCGAGATGAACGCTGGAAAAATCTGATCTAGTTTCGCGAGCTCAAAAAACTCGAGCATCCACCATGACAGGCAGGATCGTTAGATTCGATCTGCTGTCACCCAAAAATACCCATATATCATATTTTGAATTCAACGAATATGAATATACATATGATAACGAACTTTTGACCGATGCACGGCAATCTTTAAAAATTTTAGTTAAAAATATTGTTAATTAACGCTTCGCGGTCGGATGGCGAATTAAATTCGCGAGATCCCTTTCAACGCTCAACATGCTCCGACCGCAAATAGTTAAAACATTATAATTAATTAATATAAATTTATAATTAAATAATTTTTAAATGTCAGATATAGTATACCGCAATAATACATCGTAAAAAAAATCATCATTTATGTGTATATGTATACGCTTTACGTTTTAATTTCTAGCAAGTTCCTTGACTGCATGATGAATATATTATGTAGCGTGCAAATATTTGACTTGGCGCCGTTCACATAAATCTCAACGCCTACAAATACTGATAACATAGCTGGGACAAATTTACAATGACAATTCTCCATGGTCTAGGTTTCGACGGTAACCATTGTGGCTAGTCATTAACATTCAAGGCGCGTGGTTTCTAATTCCGGGGCCGAGCCAAATCAAATCAACCCCTCGCAACCCTTCTCTCCTTTTCCTCCCACTTTTCGAACACTCTCTATGTGCGAGGGACGTTACGCGGATAAGTGCTAAAACCAACTTTTTGTTTCGACGAGGAGGGATAGGAAGAGAATGAGGAGGAGGGGGAGCTAGTTTTATGGCGGATGCGAGAGAGGAGGGTAGCCGAGGGACGAAATAAAACGGAACGGCTCGAGAAACGGAAGTAACGCGGCTGCTATATACCTCTATCCTTATTCCGTTTTTATGTGTGTGTGTGTGTGTGTGTATGATGCGTCTCGCGTATCTCTGCTCCCGCTCGCTCGCGCACAGGGGCTGCATTTTCTCGAAGGGTCGCGTTATCCGCACGAGTGTGCGCGCTCGCTACAGTTACTCGGATGATAAAGTGCTGCCGGATACCGGATCTTGGCGGATACGATATCCTCCTCAATATCGGAGAGGAGGACCTTTTCGTTTTTGAGGCAACGCACGATCGGCGATGCAGCGCCGCGACAATTTTTGCCAGTAAAATTGCACCGCGTAAATGCCGTTTTCATTTTGATTGAACCTCGCCGCGCGCAACCTCGTGTGCGTTGATTACTTTTTTCGTTTTATTTCGCTGCGTGCTTATTTGTTTTTATTAATCAATCGCAAACAAATATATAACGTAATTTTACAGATAGGTTATAGATTATTAAGAAAGAAAATAAAAATAATAAATCTGTAATATTTTTCAGTCTCTGTTGTTTTTTAAATCATAAAGTTTTATCTTAGTTTGTGAATGTAAATAGAGCTGTTGGAAAAAAAAAGCTGATATAATGGAGAGCGTAGATACGACAAAGTTTGATGATAAATAAAAAATGTCGATAAATAAAAATGACAACACATCGTGATTAAAATTTTTATCAAAAGCAGGATCGATTTGTGAAACACAGTAATTATACGTTCCGCGCATTTTTATCTAAATCCTATATTCATCCGATAGTTATTTGCCATCAGCGTACCATTTTCCATCATGCTTATTTTTTAAATAGCGAGCTGTAACGTGCGCTCTGTACGTAACGGCGCACTATATTCAGTTTTACATTGTGTTTGTCGTACTCGTTGTTTCTTTGTGTATACATTTCTCCCGTAGATTCGTATTTTATGCATTTCGCTCGCATCGCGTTCATTGTTTTCAGATACACCTGCAACCGAAAGATATAGTGTATAAATGGCTCGTTAGTTCGTAATATATATCTATAAATTTCTCTTATATTTCATGCGTTGTATGCGAGAATTTTTACGCATAGATTCGGATTTTGCGATACAAATTACAAAATAGGACAAGTGTCTAAAAAGAAAAATTCACAAAACTACTAACTATTCCGACCAATCATTTTTTGCCAGATAAAAGCAACACAATGAAAAGTGTCACGCGCATGTTCAAACGTTTTTTAGTAGAGATGAGTTGGTAGTTGCGATTAAAATTTCAAAATCTCGAAGATGAAATCGGAGCATTCGAGGCTTCTTCTCGTGTATGCGTGCTTTTATCTGTGTACTTTTTCCTACGGGCGTGCATGTATGCGTAAAAAGAAGCGTAGTGTAAATGACAGGTGAGGAATGCATCTCGGATGCAATTGTGATAGCGAGGTCGCGTGTTTTCCGAAAGGATTCCTATTCAGTCTTCCTTTATATGTCATCTCTACCCTTTCTGTGCGCCTGGGCGTCTTCCCTTTTTGGTTCTTTCCTTGCGGTACATCGCTGAAATTTATGGACTATTCGCAGGGAGTGCGAGAAGACGGGGAGGGATGGGTTGGCTCGATAAATCGCTGCTCGTAAAACGTCTTCCCGACTGTCGCGGGAGGGATGAGTAGCGAGAGAAAAGCGAAGGGAGGGTGTGATCTACGTCCGATGGCGGAATTTTTGTCGGATGCAGACTGCTCCTGCCTGTTGTGAATGGTTATAGCGTGCTCTCCTTTTTCGAGAGGGAAAACGGCTGCAGGACGCCTTGGACCGTGAAAAGAAATCGCGACCAATTCTTTAACGGGAGAATGACGTAGGTGCGTGCCTTTTACGAAAACGGCGTGCATGAGATTCTCGCTGAAATTCAAACTGCTCTTTGAGAGTAAAAGTGTGTGTGTGTGTATGTGTGTATGAAAGAGAGAAAAAGAGAGAGAGAGAGAGAGAGAGAGAGAGAGAGAGAGAGAGAGAGAGAGAGAGAGAGAGAGAGACTATTTTCGCATCTTGATGAGAGGTTAACGAGCTGCAGCGATAATCACATTGGCGACACTTATACCACACCTGCTATCGTGTAATTAGATTCTCGGCGTTCCTTATTAAGCAAGGTACAATGAGATAACTTACCATCCCTAATTTGAAAACAGTCTCGTATTTTCTCTATTTATTATCTCACCTAGCTAAGCTTTTCTAATCTCGGTCCGTATTTAAAAAATATTTTTTTTTCCTTTATTTGAACAAACGAAATATTATAAAATTTATGAATGCGAGAAAAGGATTAGAGATTCCGTTTTCTTTTTTTGGCATCTTGTAATGTTGTTTACCCTATGTAGTAGCATGTGTTTCCTAACTTATAGACTGTGTAAAAACTTGGAAAAAAAAAAATGCAAATTACATTGCATCGCGTCGCACGTGTTCGCAACACGATCGCCGTTGCCATTACGATGGAAAAGTATGTAGGTCGAATTGAGTTTGGCGAAAGAAGCGTTTAATAAGACGGGTGAGATAATTCGAAGCAATTGGAAGCGCGCGTTTACTTAAATAGTATCTCTTATATGGTTCTACGATTCACCGCAATAAGACTTATCGAGGACAAATTAAACGAATTATTTCACTTGACGTTAAATAATCGAGCCGCCCCTCATCGATATTCCGCGAGAATTTGTTGAAAGAACGTATTTTTTGCAAAGCATCAATTTACACATATGTGTAACAGCTCTGAAAATCTCTCGCGAACGGTTTCGTCTTTAGAGCGGTCGATTCAATCGCCGCAGTGGTCAGGGAGGGAGGCGGAGAGGGGAGGGGAGAAGAGGGGCTATCATTATTTACGGAAATATATTCGGCGTTAACCTGTCGGCGAGAATATTGCAAGGGTGGTGAGAAATTTGCCACTGCACGCAGGGCAGGGTCATGGAACTTTATGCGCTGCAGCGTGAGCATAAATCCAAGTTTGCAGCGAGCCCTTCGTCCCCTGCTCGTATTAGGTACCTGCCAAGCGGGATATCTATGTGCTAGCATCACCCGCGTACATATGTACTCGTTCCTTAGCTGTTCTCTTTTCGATAACATCGATTCCGGCACCGGCGCCGGCCTCTCTCCACCTATCTCTCGTCATGATATTCGATTGTCCCATCTAAGATCGCTCGACACGTTCTTTTCGATTTTACATCCGCATCCTCTGCTATTATTATCCCCTAATAATAGCATTTTTCGCGGATTTTGTCAATAGCTAGTCAATCGAATGCATATGTGACTGAAATCTGACTGTATTTAAATTATGTTATTTAATGTTTATTATTTTCTCTTTAATTTTGTAAATAAATTTCAACAATTTTTCTTATATCGCAAATTTATAATCACAATAAGTTCTTGTGCCTCTCAATCTTTTTCTGGATTAGAGACAATACATTCAAGTTTTTCGAATACTATCTAATTTTTTTTCAGCGATAACAGTTTTTCTGGTTGACAGAAATAAATCGAGTAGTCCATCACATCGTAATCTTATTTATCCGCAGCAATCGATCGATTTGTCTCTCTCTGTTTTTTATTTGTCATCTAAATCCGTTAATGTTCCGATTAAAAGCCCATTGTTCGTAAATATATTTATCTGCTATACGCCTGCCAGTATACATCGATGTCCACGTCTGCACGGTAACATTGATTCGTTTAGCGTTGCCAGTGTTAATTAAATGCGATACCGTAATAGCCAGACAATGCCGTGTCGCTATCGGAAAATATCGAACGCGTACGAGCCACTCTTCATTAATTTCGTTGATTACTCTCTTCGAAACTCACCGTCAGTTATAATGCGAACTTATCGGTACGACGGTTATTGACTGACCTGTGCGGTGACGTCCTTGCCTGAAAATGCATCGCAACCTACCGCTTGCAAAGGCACCTCAATATCCACGCTGCCCATCATGGGTTATGATGTCAGAAGCGAGGAAATTGCGAGGAAATACACGCGAGTAACTCTTGTAACTTACGTCCACACAAAATGGCTTTCACTTGGAAACGTTGGATGATTAAATGTGACTGCACCCGTCAAAATGGTTCAAGCTCGAGATGCCGTATGGTAAATTACATTTCGCGTTTCTGACGTATTCCCAGAAAGCTGACGAGAGTATATCGGGACTTTTCAATTTTTTTTTTTTTATTACGGCATTTTCCACACGAGACTCATTATTAGCCGAAATTCTATAATATTATAGTTAGGAAAAGAGGATGGCTATTCTATTGCCGGCTTAATTCAAAGTACATCCCTTGGAATTCGTGGACTTCGCGTTCATTTAGCCCGATTTACGTTCCTGAACTATTACAAACTCTAACATTAAGTTTTGCAGAGACCGACCCATATTCGGAGTTCTCGTTACGCGACAGTTAGCATCAGCGATTTTGTTTCTCTTAGCTTTCACAGATTTTTCTTGAGTGTTCTGTAAACGAGTTACTAATTTATTTTTACTTTTCTTTCTGTATTAAATTTATATTTGTTTTTTCTTCAGTTTCCCTTAAGAATTTATAGATGGATAAATAATTTTTGGATATTATATATTTGAAAACGATATGGATAGAATTGAAAATGCGATTTTAAATTGAATTTTTAAATATCTGTTAGCCTAGATCTTCGTATAATGTCACAAATAGATTCATGTTAGCTGTGATAATTCTAGATAATTCCAGAGTCGATAGTCGATAAATTATCGATGATTCAAACAGGCACTCAAGTAATTGACGAAATGCCGAGTAGACACGACAAATACGCGCATTGATCGACTTCTGGTTGCTCCGATCAATGTGATTCAAATCATTCGATGTGGTTGACGTTTGGTCGCACCTGCGGCAAGCAGAGACAATGCTATCTTCCGTTGATGCACGATTGTCTACATAATGTATATACTCTGTTTGAGATAACAGAAACACTAACTGATACGATTTGCATGAAATGCATTTTTTAAACAATGGATCTTTGATTTAACAAAAGTACTATTTCTGACTTTTAAATTATTTTCAATAATTAGACTTTTATAGCTTTTAAATATTTGCATGATCACAGAGATCTTTATATTTTTGGACTTGGAGAACTCTGTACCTTTTTTAAAATTTTCAAAATTTTGATTTTTAGTTTTTTTAGTATAATTAAATTTTTTATGGAGTTGTTCATTTGACGCATCGCGAAACGATACATAAAAAATAGAAATACATCATATCGTGTTGCATTGCTAGAATTTTATAATCGCTCGGCAGCAAGTAACGCTCGACAGACATAAACTCACGCCTTAGAAAACTTTCTAAAGCTGGTCCTTTTGACAGTTCGCTAAAGCGCGATTCGTTGAGGTTTGCGCAGAGGAACGCGAACTTGCGTGTCGTTCGTTCGTGCATACGCGATTGTAAGCGCATAAACCACGCAGCGAACGTTTTGTCGTAGCTACCAGTCGGCTAATCTCACAGTTTACTGTTATTATTATTATCACCGCTAACCATTAATTTCATTCATATTAATCCTTTTTTACCTGTTAACACGCCCAACATTATAATATTGGAGATAATTTGTATATTTATAACAGATGCTGATTAATCTCTTATCTTCATTATCAATCGAGATTTTAAGTATTCCTGTTCTTGTCGGATAATAGCACGATATAGTCGGATATTTAGCACGAGTCTTAATTATAATTTACTTAATTTTACTATGACGTCATTTAAATATACTGTGATGGAATGTGTTTCACCGATACGGGCGCAATGGTCGCTGGCATAGTGATTGTATAAGTTATACGAACCATTACGTGACAAACAACGTAACTGCGGTTAAGCGTGCGTTAATAGCGCGCGGATACTCGAGACGATCCGTTGCACAGCGCATCGAATGTCGGGGCGACGGTGAACCGCGATTACCTGATGGATAGCCGTGTCAAAACAGTCATCGTGCGGTTTAGGCAGTCACGTGTGTCCCGTCCGCTGACACCTGTCGCGGACTACACGCAGTTTGCGTTAACACGAATAATGGGATCAATATAGAACGGGAAGTCATGGGGACGTCGACGTCTCCAAAACCGTCCGATGACTGAACTTGGATTAACACATTCTTATGCATAATAATTAATTTATTTTTGTTATTAAATTTCAGAATCTTTAATATTAGCGAAAAGAAAGAACTTAAAATCACTTATATGTATATTGAGGAGTATCATCCGTCAGAAATAAAGATTATTTAGACAGACAGGTAAAAGTGATTTGGCAATTGATATAATAATTTTAGAATTAATTCGGGCATATATTTTATTTAAAATCTAACATTTGTGTGTATATGTGACATTTGATAAATTAATCATAATTTAATTGGTTTTTTTATAGAATTTTAATAAAAATTATTTACATTCTTTTTACATTAAATATTTCTTACGTTTTTAATTTTATAGAAATGCAAAATTAATCGTATATTGGTAGTTTTGTAATTTTTATGATTCTTTGAGAGAGAGGACGTCATATTTTCGCATATTATGTTCGTATTCATAAATATATTTAGAGTTATCATTCGAAAGAGAGTGAAATTTAAATTCTCATACCATTCTTTGTATCCCGAGGAGAATTATCACGAGTCCGATAAAGTTTTTTCCGAATTCTGCGATTTCAATTTTACGAGCATCACTGCCTCGTTCGATCCATCCATTGATCGGCGATAAACATTTTACGAGAAATGGAAGATTGCGTCCTGTCGCAAATCGCGTTCTACCTACTGTTTTCATCTCTTCATGTTACGAGATTCTCCAGTTCCACTATTGCAAAAGGCAAGAGAGATAACATTTTCCATTTCTATTTACTATTGATCGTAAGTACAACAAATCTAATGGCGCTCATTAATTTAATGAATACAACGATCGATAAAGATGATTGAAACTTTAAATATCGAAAATGCAAATATTACTGAATAATTAAATATCGTTAGAGAGTATATCGCGAAATATATATAGAATATATTTATAACGAATGAATGATAGATGCGGAATATTACATTAATATATTAACATCACGACAGAAATACATTTTTATGTAATTTTGCCATATAATTAAATATATGGTACATTGACTATGTGATTCGATATAAGAAAATATACGCCATTAATAGTCACAACGGATTGACAACTTTAGCTTGTGCGAAATAATAAAATTACAATATTAAAAATATACAGAAAGAAGAGAGGTTTCGCGAGTGTAGAAATTAAAATTGTGATGTAGCTAAACCTTATATGCAGATCGCGCTAAAAGTTTCAAGAAAATATTTTATTCCCTTTTTATTGACGCAAGTAGCGTGTTTGTCGAATGTCAGTTTTCTCGTTGTTCGCATATCGGATCTCGGTGCATCCCTAGCGAGGGCCGCGGAAAATAATACACAAAGCTGGACAAAACAGTTGTGCGGTTTCCGCGGCCTGGCTTTGGATCCTGCTTCCAACGGCTTTGAGACGACCTGTTTCAAACCCGTCGACAGGTCCTTTATCTCTCTCTCTCTGTCTCTCTTCTCTCTTGGCGCCTGGAAACGGCCAACATGCCGAGGAAACTGCACAGGGGACTCTTATCGGGGGCGTTACCGAATTATCACGTCGGCAACGAGTTAACGCTTCGACTTCTCGACTCTCGAGGAGTTTGCAAGTCCCACGAGGATCAATACTACTCCGCGGTCGTTATTAAATCGCCGACGTTACGAGCCGCCATCGCGAGGCAAGGTGCAACGCACTCATCCAAATGTACGTACGTGTACACACGTACAAGCGTTTCGCGTGTGTACACCGCGTATGTCGAGACGAAATACGAGCATTCGAAATTGAACACGATGTATGTATATATCATTTCGATGAGTACGGTACGCACGGTATGCTTTCGGTAAGCCAGATTGAAGCCATCTTTCCGTGCATTCCCCGATCGTTCGTGCCCGGAGGAGCAGGACTCTCATTAAGACGACTTGGCGGAATGCACACGCGAGACGTCAGATCTATAAAAAGGAAAGAGAACGTTGAAGTTGAACCGACTTTGCGAAGTCAGAAGAGATCGTTAAGAGTGTATTGACACCGCGGCCGAGTACGCTTATCGCATTTTATCCGTAATGAGGGACTATTGCAAAAGCGACGAGCATAAATGAGTTTTCTACTACATTGAAAAAATTATTTATATGAATTGTGGATATAATATAGCGAGAAATTACGATAACGTCATTACGATCGATAATTAAAGTAATAGATATTTTATTAAAAAAAGATAGGAGCATGAAAAAATTCCTATATACATATATATATATAATATTAAAGAATTAATTATATGTGCAATAATTAATTTCTTCGAAAAAATAATTTAAATCAAAATAATTAAATATCAAATAAAATCAAATAAAAAGATCAAAATAATTTACAAAGTAATAGTTTATATTGTTACTTTGTATATTATTTCAATTTTACTAGTATTAAATCGCAGTCCACGAGTATTATTATTACTGATAGGGAGCTACAAATCAAGTGAAAAGAGACTGCGGAAATCAAACGTTCAAACTGTCTTCGGCTCGTCGGCGGTCGGTATCAAGGGCATTCTTCGCGGTCGGAACAGTAGAACTGCTTTCAATGAAAGAGCTCGGTACGAAAAGGAGATTTCAGGACCGCATGAGATTGCTCGTTTCGTCCGTGAAAATCCAATACACGCATTTCCTGAAGGAAACTTTGAACTATTCTTCAAGTTATGCTCTTTACTTCAAAACATCGCTTCGTAAAACGTTTCGCGGACTAAAAAATGTTGTTATTGCTCTTCACGCTTCAGATAGGCATTCAAATTCGCTTGCAAAGGGAAGAGAGGCGACAAGTGGATATCGATCTCTCACGCCTTAGTTTTTTTACAAGTTGAGATAAGTGTTTGTTGAATGCAACCATCGAAGAAGTTTCAAGAAAACCGTGATATGATCGAAGAGAGAGCGATGTTATCGCTGACATAAAATACTCGCAACTCGGCGATCGTGAACCGCGACTCGTAAAAATTCGTTTTACGTATTCGAAAATGAAATATTCAAGTTTATTTTTAGTCGCGAGTTAAGCGTTAGATACAGCTTTCCGTCGATGTCCGGAGGTGAGGAAAGTTTTATCCGATAACGTACCGCTAAGGTAATGTTGGTTTTAATAGTAAAATTTTCAAGCGCGGATTTTGTAATGTTCTCATTGTCGTCGTAAGTAAAAATCAGGCGTCGAGTACACGAGCACTCTAACAATTTTCAACGTTAATTTTATATGTCCGAGTGGCGACGGATTTCAAAGTGTGACGGAGGGTGCTTGTTAATGGGCAGAGGAAAAGAATTTTCGCGCTGAAAGCGCTCGCAAAATTGCATTTACGCAATCAGATTTTGGCTCTGTAACCCGATTAACCCAGCTAAATGCGCTAGCGTGCTCCGTGGAGGATATCGTGCTTGAATTTGCTGGTGATCGGCTGACGCTCTCATCTGGAATAATCGTCTATATTGTTTACATCATAATTACTCATTGAATGGCACAAAGTATGGTTTTATAAGCGCATGCGCTTTAATTATTTCCGTTGTTGTTAGAGCTATGCAATATCTTTCTTGTACAATTTCATTTCTTTAAATAAGTGAATTGTACTTGACAATATTATACATATATATATATATTTTTTTTTTCTTTTTTTTTTCTTGAGCAAAAGATATCGGGATCTCTTTAAGTGGCCTTAAAAAAATTATTCTTTGCTTACATACTGCTTATACAGAAAAAGTAAAATTATTGTACGTACTAAACAAACAAAAAGTATTTTTTTACTTATATACATATAAGCTAAAAAATTTATGCCTAGTACAAAAAAAAAAGAAATTGTATTATTTTTTTGTTTTAACTAAACATACACCATCTGTCCAGAAAAAAAAGACTAATTTTCTGTACATCGTACAAGTGGCGCTATTTATCTGTCTAGAATCTTGTAGTATCATTTCTTAAAAGTATGTCTAATTGTTTATTAGCCTAGTTTATTAATAGCCGGTTTGAAGTCGATCAATGTGCAGTTAAAATTTGTTACTTTTTTTATCGTGTCAATGGAGCAACGAACAATAATTAAATTTCACGCCAAACTGGCAAAACACCTACAAAAATATTTAAAATTATGAAAATTGTTTACGGTTCGTCTTTGTCATATAAAATGTTTAAGTGATATATACGATTTCGTGAAAACCGAGAGTCGCTCGAAGACGATGAGAGATCGAGGCGGCCCGCCACAAATTTAAACAACGCAAACGATTCGCAACCTTCTTCCTCTCACTAACCGTCAAAAAGAATCTTGTGTACTAACTGTGAGTCTCATTTTCTACATGAAACACGACGATTAGTAAGGAGAAGATTGCGAATAGTACATAAAATTAGTCTCCTTTTTCTTCCGAACAGACGATATATTTGGTAATTAAGACCTAAAATAAGAATTTTCATAATTATTTTTCTCATTAGTATAGCTGAAGGAATATTTATATAACTATAACTTAAAAATATTTGAGAAAGATTTACATTCTAGTAAAAACTATTTTGTGTACACATTGTGTGTGATTTAGCATTTACATATTATATATCCATAAGTTTTTTGATGAACAATAACCTAGACAGATCAAGAATATTACATATTATAATTCATAAAGGAAAAACAAGAAATACGTAGACAGTTCTGTTTTCTGCAATCCATTGCGCTTTATTACAAATGAATCTACGATATGCGGATTTACATGAACGATTGCCTATCAACGCAAAACTTACTTCTAGAAATATATTGTCGTGCATGAATAAACCTAAAAATTTTAATTGATCTTCAAGTATTAAAATATTTTCCTTGAATTTAGTGTATTACACACCTAAAGACATTGTTGACAAAAACATTCTTAAGCAATGAAAACATTATAAAGCATATTTTTTTTAGTTTTTATAAATTGCTGCAATATTGAAGTTTTAATTGTATGTAGTATTGTATGCAGTTTGTTTTATTTATCTGTCTCTTTGATTATATAGAGATTATCTTCTTATCCATTATTTTCAATAATATTGTTATTTTATCAATAAAAGAAAGTAAAAGAGACCTAAAATTTCATAAATTATATACTGAATATTATCATACGAAACTAATTGATTATTCAAGAAGACAAGATGGCATGTCGATGGTTTAGTTGATATTAAATTAATGTATCTCTAAAATAACATCATTAATTTAACTCATAATTAATATCTATGTAATAGTTTTATTCAACACTTTCCAAATTTCAAATTTCACTCAAAATGAGATTTGTTTATAAGATACGATAGTTATGGTAAGTCTGAAGAGTTTTCAAATAAACTTTATTTGCAATGTTTGTCAACATTGTTTAAAAGTGTATAAAAGTTTTACTAGACATTATATGATAGAGAATATTTGATATTTAGAAAATAGAAGACTAAATCATAATAGAGGCTTCAAAGGCTTTCCATTTTGCAATATTAATGTCAATGAAAAATAAACGTAAACGCTATATGTAGCTTTGTAAGTTTCACGACAAACGTAACGCATAAATCTAACATCATAAAATTTATCAATTAAAATGATGTTGAATTACAGAGTACGATCCAAAATTAAATCATCGCTCGTATGAGCAGAATTTATTGATTAATTTATTGATTATTCAAGAAACGTGAGTTTATGATAGTTGCATAACAAAAAACATCATAACGCGAATAAAAGGAAAGCATGTGAAAAAAATACACGTGTTATAGGGCAGAAATTAAACGCGTCTCCACAAAAAAGAAAGTATGTAGTATTAATTGAAATATATACATATAT
>JBCEZX010000043.1:2242763-2317785 GCA_039654345.1 Cataglyphis cursor | reverse complement strand
TTCATTTCTTTAAATAAGTGATTTGTACTCGACAATATTATACATTATATATATATATATATATAAATGTGGGACACGATATTAATTATACGAGTATAAATTAATATAGTATTCGCACATTAATCGCTTTCAATGTTAATGAAAGGATCTCTTGACATGAACTTTATGCACGTTATTCTTTGAACGAATTATCAAAGATATATATACGTGCGCTTTTATCTGTTGCTTGCATCGCATCATGACGAAGCTTCGTGACTGTGACAAATTGCCTCATTCACAAACGTCGGTGTTTGCTTGCTCCGTCTAAGTCCCGAATCGATTTGCAAAGTTGACGAAGCTCATCATAGAGTCATCATTCGTTTGGTTACCGGTCCGCAAATTGAGTGGTTTATTTCTGACTGGCTATAATTCGAAGAAGGCCTATGGAACAATTATTTAAATGTTCGTTTGTCAGGTTGAAAGAAGAAATTTTCTTCCCTCCCCCCCCCCTCTCTCTCTCTCTCTCTCTCTCTTTCGACATGTTGGCGAACAGCGGAGAATTTCGTTATTGCTGCGGGAACTTTTAACTAGAAAAAGTTGAGCACGAGTTCATTTTTGGTTTTTACTTTTTGCATCTTCGTGTATAATATCTCGTCTAGAAAGCTCCGTTACATTATTTCGAAAACAGATTTTTCGTTAAAAATAAGAAAATGATATTCTCGTTAATTAGAGATTGTTTCAATCGCATTTATATTTAAAGAAATTAATTTTGAATTGAAAAACACTTTGGAAAATTCTTTTATAGGGCGATGAACAATTACCGAGCTATTTTGTTTTTCATATATTATAAAAGCGCTTTTATACATACAACTATAAATACGTTTATGAATCATTAATTATGATTGGTTAGTAGTTGTTATGTGAATGATGGCGATATTTCTTTGAAGCAATAAAATATTGACAATTTATATCGCATGTTAAAAAAAAAAAATTTAATCGTACACTTTAATAGCCTAAATAACAATGCTTTTCTATACATATATACGGAGCAATCTTTCAAAAAGTTAACGCGAAAATAATCCATGAATGAATGTTTGCATTGCCTCGTACTAGTCTCGACTCGCATTCGAAATCGAGGCAGTCGTACAGAATCTGCGCGACACTCTTTCAGACATTTGACTCGAATTTGAAACACGTAGGAGGCACGTCGCCAGCGAACCTTGACAGCGAGCGCGGATGGAAGATCCTACGGGAACGATGTGACGTTTATCCGTGTGCACCGTGGAAACACGGTAAATTATGTCGATCGGATGTATTCCGCCCGATCCCACCTATCGATACCGATGCCGAACTGACAACGAAAACGCGTATCCGTGTCTTGCAAAGGTGGAGGAATTGCTGCTTCATTCCTTGCGCTTCTCGCTCCTCGCGTCGAAGTCGAGACAGATTGTCTGCCCTCGACAGAGCATCGCATGCATGGAAATTTCGTATCCGTAGATTTGAGCTTGGTTTATCTCGAAAATCCCGGGTTTTAGCGTAGCGAAAGCATAGGTGCATTGCACGCAATAAGAGTTGAATGTACCATTTTACATAATTTTTTGTGTTTGTTTTGTAATTTAATGAATAATTTAAGGAAAGAGCAGAAATCATAATTGAACGAGAATAAGATTTTATCAAATATTTTTTTTTTTTTTTAATATTAATTTTGCTGGTTTTTAATTTTTGGCACTAAAAATATCTTCGCGCAATTGGATAGATTTTTTTCAAATTTATGATATGCAGAAAAATTTATGGAACCAGAAACGCTATATTACGTAATAAAATTGGCTATTTGTAAAATGAAACAAATTGCTACGCTTGAAATCGTGAATCCTAACAGAAGGGAGGCACCCGCGTGCGCGCGCGGAAAAGAGAGAGAGAGTGAGAGAGAGAGAGAGGGAAGGAGGGAGGCTGTTTGCTGAATACGCGGGAAACTCCGTGGCAAAATCGAAGGTCGATAGAGAAGCGATAGAGTGGAAGGGACGAGGGTGAGAGTACGATTTACGTTTTACGGATTTAATTGAATAGATTTCCTCTCTCTCTCTCTCACTTTCTCTCACACTCACACATATAACCCTTTCCCTCCTTCACTCTTGTTCACGTACACACATACACATACAATATACATACAAACGCATACAGATTGTCCGTCGTAAGATTGCTCGCTACGATGAGTGAGAGGACACAGCCTATGGAAGCGCAAAATGGTTATTATCTCCAGCACTGCAGACATAGCTGGCTGAGCTTCTGATTTATGAGGTGCCCTCTCGACTTAATCCGCACATCGACTACTCGTTCGACCCCCGCAATCAGCAGAATAGACCCTCGACGTTCAACTCTATCGGCGAAATTAACACAGACTAAAGACGCGTTTCAGGATAAGGATCGGGACTTAGAACGGCTAGTAAGAAAAGTAAAAGTGATCCTTGACATTTGGCAGCTAATTACGATATTCATGATGCATTTGCTTAACATATTCAGTCTTTTATCGCACGTAGCAGAAAAGATATTAAAAATATTTTATATATTAAAAGAGAAGTATATTTAAAATAAATGCATTATTCTCTTGATTTAATTAATATAAATTTAATTAATTTCTTTTTTTTTAATATTTTTGTTCTTAATAATATTAGCATATTAGTTTTAATTTTATAACATTACAAAAGTAACATGATAGTTTTAAATTGCGATAGACGCCTTGCAACCGAAGAGCTTATATATACTACTAATGCGCGTGTGCGCTAAATTTAACTATGCTGCAAATTTTCGAAGCGCAATTTGTCAGTGCTTAGAGATATGCGGAATTCTCGGCACGACATCACGAGCAGCGGTACGACCTTGTTCCGGTATCTCACGATTATGTTAAGTTCTCAGTTTCGCGACGTGTCGTGAGTACTCGTTACGCAGTTATCTATCTCAGGAACGCGACAAAGTTCGCGAACGCGAAAGTCTCCGGGAGGAACGGGGGATGAAAAATATCGCATCACGTTTGCGTAATTTATTTTCGGACGTTTTCTTTTGCTCCTTAAAATCGAGAAACTCCTCTTGGCTCTTTCTGACGCTTTGCTTTTGAAGCGAGATCTAAGGGGGACCCGGTGTAGCGTATCGCTGCAGCTAATAGCATCGATTGCAGATGCAGCGGCACTTTGCTATCTATCGGAGAGTAGCATTTCCTACCGGAACGGAAAAGGGATATGTCTAATGGTCGGGCAAGACTCCAACGCCAATGATCTTAAAGGCACGTCTATAAAGGCTTCTATGCATCAGGCATGGCAGCGCCTTTAAATAAAATTCTATATTTGGATGGAAAGTTTGAGGAGCTGACAAAACGAAATTTGGTACATAATATCTATAATTTAACGAGAGCATTTAATTTTAAATTTTAGATTTAGTTTTAAAATTTATTTCAAATTTAATTCATAAACTAAAAATACTTTTCTTTTCAAGTAAATACATTTTGTTAATTTTGATTTTTTTTTTGCTTAAATAAATATAAACTTTATTTCGAAAAATATTCCGTTATATTAAATGAATTATTATTTGCATGTAATAAATGTTATAATTTTTTGAAATAAAATATTTAAAATTTTAATATAAAAAAATATTTATTTGAAGATAAAAAATTATTAAAATAAATATGCAAACGAAAACATTCAAAAATTAAAAAATGTTTTATTAAAGGAAGTAATTTAATATAATAAAGATAAAAAAAAAAATTTTTTTTTATTTACAAATAAAATACTTTGATCCTGCCTCAGAAGCATTTACAAACTCTCGATTAAATTTTCCGTTTCTCGCGCGTAAAGCACAAACGTCAATTTTAGGATACGCTATCGAGTCGAAAATGTAGGGAGATCTTGTTTAATCTCGCCAGGAATGCGCGGAGACTCGCTCGTTCTGGAAGGACGCGTCTGTTAAGACACCGTAGTGTTGGTGGCGGTCTCGGTTTAGGATCGTTGTAAGGGCGACGGTGGCAGGTCCTGCCGGAACTCTCGGCCGCATATCAAGCAGCTTCAGGCATGGCGCAAGATTAATGCGAGCTCGTCTCGATAGTCGTTACGGACCTAAGACGATTACATCCTCCTTAAGTTCAGGAGCCGTCGTCTCTGCCGTCTTAATCGTCGGGGCTGTCCTATATACGCCATTCTAATTAGTTAATCTACCTTTACCTGCGCGTCACCGTCATCTCGCCACCCCGTGGAGCAGATGTTAGCACGAAACGCTCACCAATTAGAAGCCATGGCCCGCTATGACAGTTTACGAATTTCCTATATTACATGTCGCGTGTTCCCTCTTTCTCTTCCTGTCACGACGCCACTGATATTTACAGCGAATATGCACGAGCGTGCGGTCTCGAGATGTCGGATTAATTAACTTACGAAGTGAGTCGCGATTTTTTATTCGCTCTTTGTTGCTGAGATATGCGATGTGTATGCAGAGTGTATTGTAAATGCAAATAACTATGAATACGTTTTCTAGTTACGTTACGTAAAACTCAGACTTTTTATTACGGGCTAATTACCATGGGACTTTCATGCGCTGGTCGACGAGAAGATACACTCGCGCTGCACGGCGAGGATATAGAGTGTACACGGAGATAAATTATGACGCTTTCGCTAACAGATGTATCGCGCGCGGCGTCGGAGCGAGTCCGGAAGTGTCAGGAATGGCTCGCTTTCGTGCAATTTTTAGTTTTCATCTACTCCGGGATATATATGGCGCCGACCTCTTCTATCTTGCTCACGATAGCTTGTAGCGATAGCGGCGTATTTGTTTCGTTCAACTTATCCTCCTCGCGAGAACTCCTGGAGCGCGTAACGTCGAGAGGCGTTCGTACATCTCTCGTACTTTGCAAATTTTCCATTCGCCAAGGAGTGATCGATGCCTCGATATACCCTCTTCCCGCAAAACTCGTACAACTGATAAAAAACTTAGACAAAGAAGGACATGATGGAGCGGAATAAGGATCAGGCCGAGGAACTTTTCCTGCAAAGGAGCTAGAAAAATCGAATTCTTCGGTTATAACGAAGGATTTACGTGCGGCATTCGGCCTCGGTAAAATATATGCGATGCACGTGACGCGTATATCGGTCCATCGAGTCGCGAAGGAACGAGAATAGAAGGATACTAACGACGAATTGCTTCAAGATGAAAATTTAAACGGTTCTAAACTAACGAAAAAGAAACCTGAAAAAAAAGATTAATTAAATTCCAAAGTGACTTATTATGGGCTGATAAAGCAGAAGGAAGGGCACGAAAGACGAAAGGGGAACGGAAAATGTGCAATAGCTTTGCCCGAAGCAAGCAAGGAGCAATTTTCTCGCGTTTCTACCGTTTCTCTCGTTTCCGTGGTGAAAATTTATAATGGTACATAAAACACTTGTAAAAAAGTAGGGAGGGGGAAGAGAGAGGGGAAATTTACTATTAACGTAAAAATCCGCGGAATAAAGCAAGCGCCGTTTTTATTTGAGGTTTTTATCGTTCTATCAGCCAGTGCCAACTCATCCGCTATTCATTCTGATATTCCTCGGCGAAGATGTGACGCACGCTTACGTTCCGGGACCAGGTTTTCCTCTATTTTGTTCGCCATCCAGTCGAGAATATGTCGCACGAAAACTATGGCCGTTACCATTTTTTCTTCCCCTCTCCCCCCCCCCCCCCCCGGCCACCGTACAATGAAACACGGACGAGACGATGACTGAACTACGTGAGAATTGCACCTGGCGGAGATGCAGCGTGTCTCGCGCGCGATTCCGATTAAAACTTTATGAGCCCGCCGTGAAATGTCTCGGCGATGTCGGACCAGCTGAAATTCTTGAGTGCTTCGACCTCCTCGCTCAAATATTTTTATCTCGACACGGAAGGCGTTTTATCCCGGTCGTTGTCGCTTATTCGTCACTCATCCCGGTTCGTTTGTATGTATATGTATTACTCTACGACATCTCGCTTGTTTCTCTCCTTTTCTCTCGAAAAATTCTCACCATTTATTACTCTCGCGAGTGCGGCGATAAATCGCGGTCGACATCTGAGGTGAAATCAGGAAATTTGCAACGTTCGACGAGTCGCCGTTCTTACCGACTCTTGCCGGAAGGCGCGATATTTTTACTTTTACGTATTTTATATCCGTCAGGTATATACGTGGGGAGCAACGTATATGCGTCCGTTGTGAAGATATCTCACCGGAGAAATGGCATCTCGACCCATTACGGGGGAACACGGATAGATTAGGTGTACCTTATTCGTCTTCCAACGACCGGAACTCCTCCTCGTTCTTCATCCTCTTTGGCTCTCTCCGCATCAGCACGCGCGTTCCTATCTTATCCTCGCTTTTTCACCTACCTACGCTCCTGTATAAGCGACGCACGCAGTCTCTCCTCTCGGGATGATACCTCGTGCCCGCGAGACACGCATTTTTCTTTATCCTCCATCTCGTTTCCGCAGTTCTCATCCTTTTCCCGACGATCTTCCGGCGCGTAGTCTGCAAGTCGCAATTAATTTTCCGTCTGCGCGAGCGCCTCGTCCTTCTGACGGCGATAAATCAAGCAACGGAGTTTCAATTTGGCGCAACGAGCCGTGGCCACGCCGAGAATTCTCATTACGAAACGCATGTCGTTAATCAATGAAATCGGTCGCCCCTGTGTCCCAAGCGGAAAAACGCCTCGGGTTTGTACACTGTTGCGATGCGATCGGCGATGCGATGGATGCGCACTTACATGTGTCATGCTTGACGACTTCCGAAATCGCTGATGGAACTGTTTTGTGTAAAATTCTCGTCGTATACAATTTGGTTTATTTAAACTCCTTATTAACACATAGGAATTGCCTTGAAACAATTATATGAATTATATACTCATCGCTTCAAAATCTTGTCAAAGTACACGATATGAAATTCAATCATAGTTTTTTTTATGACAAAGTAAATTTGTGAATTTTGTATCATACACAAGTCGCGATAATTGTGTACAAATCGACGTGGCTATTTTAATTTTAATATTGCTGCGACAAATTTCTCGATGCGGCGCCCTGTTTAATCTCGACATTTACGACGAGGGTGAGGTCGAAAAGTTTCGCACGTAGCGCAATGTCAGTCGGGTAACGACGTCGTTTACGCGCGCTCGATCGGATAGCTTACTCGGCATCTTGCTTACAAGACACGTAGCATCGGCAGGGGTTATCGAAAATTTAATAACGTTCGAATTAATAATGCTGGTGTTGCTGCGCGCAATGGTGCGCGGGTGCGAGAGACGGAATGCCGCAACGCGCTTCGTTGGAAGAGCAATCGGGCTAATAACGTACCGGTTGGAGCGGACGGATAAATTAAATTAATCATGCATCATAGGAGTTAGGGGCGTCAGGTTCGATTGTGCATTGACCGGACAAACTAAATTTCTTCTTTGTCTGAGCACAGCTGACCGAAATGTAAAGATTCTTGCGTTATTATCAATGACATTTATATTGATTGAAAATTTCTATTTTAGTGTTCAGTTTACTTTATCTGATTACATTAAGAAATTAATTAAAAATTATTCATTTTACACAATAATGACATTTGAGCCGCGCTTATTTGCTCAACTCGTTTCTGTCAATTTCCCTAATGAAATTTATATAGTGTGCGCAATATGAAGTACATACATTAAAATATTAAGTTAATTGAATTGTTCGTGCGCGCTACATTTTCATAAAATAATTTTGCAAATGGATCTTATTTTTTTTTTTTTATTCTGTGACAATCGCAAATTTTTGAAAATTTTTAAATTCCGAAACTTTCTAATTTCTGGACAAGATATAACTTTGACATGCTTACTTATATATATTTCCAAGCGCTGTAAATCATCGGGAAGTCGTGCCCCATGTGGGCGATAGTTGCCGCTGCGAAAAAGATACTCTGCTGGTCATTAACGTCCGAGCAGGAACTTCCTCATCCGGCAGTCGTTATCGCTATTCGGAGGTTCGCTTCTGCTATTTTCGTGGATGTGCTATTATGCTGACTGCGAGAATATAACATTTAAGCGGTGCTTAAGCGTTTCTCTTGCATCAATTTCAACTTTGAATCATAACTTGTTTAAACTTTGCGCATATACAATAGATTTCTCGCGGAAGACAGCCGATATAAATTTTAGAGTGAAAGAACAACAACAAAAATAAAATTAACGAAGAGACTCGAAGGAATATAAATAAGATAATAGATAGGGGTTCGAAGAGCAAATAGCGGATGTAAATATTTTAAATCAGAAGTTGAACAATTTACGAGATAAATAATTATCTTAATTATTTAACGATTTAAATCTGAAGTAAAGTTTGCAAAAATAATATTCATGAATAAAAACAAACATGTTGCGAATCACATAGAAATAATAACATAATGACGCAAAATACAACAATAACGCAAACGTTTTTGTCCTAGACTTTTTTGAACTTTTTTTAGAACTCTTGATATAAAAGCGTAGAAGAATAAAATACAAATGATTGAGATGTAAAAATTGTAAAGAAAAGAAAAAAGAATTGGTTGTTAATGTTCATAGATAACTCCAAAGGTACGTCAGTGAAGATTAAAATTTCTCATCCATTACAAAGTTTTATCCAGAACCTGTTGGAAGACAATAAAATTGAAGTCAAAAAGCCGCCTAAAAATTAAAAAAAAAAAAAGGTTAATAAACGCGATAGTGAATGAGTATTAAATTTGTTCTTCTCTACGTGACTTCATATAAAGTAATATAATTACAAAAATTGCATCACAGACGCGTGCTCGCGGGTTATTGTTTTAAAATATTCAATTATTACATATTTATGAATTGAAAAGATCTTTGACCTTTTTAAAGTTTGCGGTTTAAAATTGTAGTGGTTTCAATTTTAATATTTTTTTTTTTGTTTATTTATATTTTAATTTCTCTCGCTAATTTAAAAACTACATTTTTCTAATAAAGAATTAACAACATCTCATAAAAAAATTTAGATTTTAAATTATAGTTGAAAGCATATGATGAGTATGGTTTTATTCAGCAAACAAATGGGCCAACTTCAACCGGCCATTTATTAGTGCATCTGATAGCACTCGACGAAAAGGGAAAAAGCAATTTCACGCGATACGAATGTAGGCTACGAAAATGAATGAGGTTTGCGTTTGTATTGTTGCACCGACCTCTGCATTCGATTCGATGGTTATCTACGAAAATTTTAATTGAACAACGTATATAAATATCGCGTATAACATTCCTGTCAGACTAATGACATAATCTACTCGTTTCTCTGAAAGAATCAACGTTCCTTTTAGCTTAATTGTTCGAGCTCGTTCGCCTGCTGCGCTAATACTATTAGTTCCTTATAGTCTCAACCATTAGAAGGTGGTTCCGGCAGCAAGCATGATAAGATACCCGACATCCAGATAGAGATAATGGCGCGTTACGCCGAAAGAAAATAAAGATGTCCGATTTTTTCGATTACTTGATTAATTTTTTCAGTATTTTATTAGAATTTACTTGTTTCTGTCACGCGACGTGAAAAGAAACAGGTCTTATACAAGAAAAGAAAAATACATAACTTATTTATTTTTATTTTTATAATAAATAATATATATATATATATATACACATTATTTTAAAATTGATATTTTTCTAAAAGTACTTTGACGTTTTTGATTTTTTTTTTGCGATATGTATAAGCTGATACGATTGATAATGACAGCAAATTGCAAGACGCAATCTGCCGCTTTTTTAATTGAGGATTCGAATAAAACTTGACGATCATTTAATATAGTGTCCGCTGTGCCAACCGATCGTGGTCACATTTCCGCTAAGGCAAGTTATCGACCAAGGACTCCTTACTTGGAGTATGTCCAGCGTCAAGTCACTTCTTGAGACGTCCCAATTGTTCCAAGTTCCATTACTGTTCAGGTCAGACACGTGAAGGAGCTTGTAACTTGATTCGCCTTGGTCTGAAGGAATCTCTTTTTAGCTAGTGGACTCTTTTCGCGTTCAGGAAAAAACGAACATGCCATGATTCAAGATTGTACGTATCCTTGCAGAACTCGCGCGTTTTTTAATTACATGGAATTCTTAAACTTAACTGCGCAAACAACATGATGGCGTAATTACAAAAACGCAATACGACGGTAATTAACAAGAAATCGCGCCACAACGTTAGAGTTAAATGAGATATCGTTTTTCGTGCTTGTATTGTGCCATTTGTATGCTGCGTGTTTCTCGGTTTTTAACCAAATTCTATTTTCATGCTACAAAGAGGATTATTTTTATCAACGATTAAGATAGCTTTTGCGAAAAATATATCTTTACATATCTTTTTGAAAATGTCGAGATATTATAATTAATATCTAAAATTATTTTACGATATATTTATTTAATGGAGAATAAAAAAAAAATTTTTCTTTTCATAAAATTTACATTATATTTTATAATAAAAATGTTAAAAATATATTACCTGAAAAGCATCATCAATTAAGTAAAAAAATGGAAAATTATGAAGAAAGTACGAAACTTATTGTTCGAAACGATTATTATAATTAATATAACTCAATGTGCAAAATAGTAATTTTTATAGATATTTAATTAAATAATGCAGAATTATTATGCGCACACACACAGACATAAAATCTTTATATTTTTTTTATTTTACTTTCTGAATAGCATTATTTGTATCATTTATATAACATATTTTTTATTTTTCTGAAAGTTATTAACATTATGAAATATGTATGTGAGATCTCAAATGTAATATATTTTAATTTAAAATTCATTATAGAATACATCTATTTTAATGTAGTATAATTGTTTCGAAAATATACATACGAAATGTACACAAATGGCAATGATCGAGTAGAATACGGATATCGATTAATGGAATGGAAAATTGATTACTACCGACCGGATAATTGATCACACAGATTGTAATGGAACGGGAGCAGAGTTTCGCAAGAGCGAATGTATCAACCGATCGTTATTAATCTACAGGAATAAGGTGGAGCGTCTAATCTGTCCCTACCGTGGTACGTTTACGGCGTAGATTTAATCTGCATTGGATTTAATTAAAATCAAGTGCTTCCATAGTGGCATACTCTCGTTGACAATTGCATGCAGATTGGATTAAGCTTGGAATTAGAACAGAGGGTGAATTCATGCTTCGCGTTAACCCGGGTGCTCGTTTGTCCATATTAATATTCGAATACGTGAAACTGGGACGAATCGCGCGTTGTAAACTTTCACGATAGAGATTGTCAATGATGGCAAGATAATCCTCCATGAGCTTGTCGTTATCATTCTTCGTGCGAGAGACATGTAATTTATTTAATCATCTTGTCTCTTTCTCTTCCTCTCTCTCTCTCTCTCTCTCTCTCTCTCTCTCTCTCTCTCTCTCTCTCTCTTTCTCTCTAATACTAGATTATTATATGTCAAAATTATTTTAATATTGAATTAAAAATTATTTAACTTAATAATTTTATATTTTCTTTATTATGAATTTAATATGAATCTTTCTCTATCTTTTTGTCTTAAGTTTTACTTTACTTTTTTTAGTGTCTCCTTGGAAGATTTACGATAACATTTTTGTGCCACCAACTTATCATTTGCACTATATATTTATATACAGTGATCGAAGTTTCCCGAACTTTCAAACTTTCAAATGATTTGCCCGCACCTAATCGGAACTTTCATTTCTATTGCAGAAGTAAGCGGCCGCTGATTTCGAAATCTTGGAAATCTCTCTCTTCCTCGCGCGCGCTTTTCCGCGCATATTGCCGGCGTACGTAGAAGTACATTCGAAGTTTTCGCCGATAATCCGACTTAGCATCTGCCGCTTAACAAGGCGAGTATAATTATCGAAGATGCGAAGAAGACCGTTTCCCTAGTAGATATCCGCCTCGTTCCGGATAGCCTGTACGATTCTCAAGGTACGTATCTTGAGTTTGCCGTTCTCCTGATTGCATCTGCGTGTAACTGTGCCAGATACGGAGTGTCCTTGTAACGTATCACACCGATCGAATCTTCACCGGGACTTACTAAAATTTTCTTACGTAATCTACGATGATAAAACTCACGTAAATTGGCGTCACCATAGATAACAAAATCGAGGCTGAAGATAAGAAACATTGTGACATAAGAGCATTTTTAGTACAAACAGATAGATTCAGATTTAATATTTCTAAAAATATCATTTTTTATTTTAACACGTGTTATATAGATTTTGTTGACATAAATATCTTAAGATATATCGATATATTTGAAGAAATACTTTCATAAAATGCATAGAGAATTAGTGGTATTTTAAAACGAAAAATATTACCATTTGTTTTTGTCCAGACCATCTCTCTGACCTATGTGACGAACCGAGTTCTAAAAGTAGAAAAAAAGGATATGTGTATTCTCATTATATCTGTGAACGAACATATGAAAAATGCATAACGTCGAAAGAATCGTTATGGTAATTTGCGGAATACGATAATTTCGTCCGGTTTCGAGCTTGCATGATCTATACGTCATCAATATACGCACATCCATACATATCCATATATATATATATATATATATATATATATATATATATATATATATACACACACATATCCATTATAATTAAAGCTGTTCATTATAGATCGGCGCGGAAAGTCATTTCTTCATTTGTACTATTCATTTGCATCCCGTGTCGCTTTGATTCTGACAGCAAAGTTTCCAATTTGATTCCAATCCGTGGCAGCTATAATAAGAATAATTGAATGCATAACTTGATGGCATAAATTTGCAATGCTGACATATACGAATAGTTTGATATATGTTTTTGATATTTGTTATATTATAAAATGGGGTAGTGCAGATTTTATTTTACATTACGTGATTTCTAGTTAATCACGACTATCGATTCCTATTTGTTTATCTTGTTTTCATAATTATGCATGAACATATGACGCTTATCGCGCGATTATTTTCGTACTCGTGTGCAGAGCGAAAAAAAAACGATTGATCGCTTTTTTACCTCAACTATGTCAGCCGGCCTTGAAAATTCTAGAGTTTATTTCCGCACCACGCGATTTGAGTTATACGCAGCGAGACTAACGACCTTTTAATTATTCACCTCTAATTGCGAATGTTGCTTGTTACTGGAACGCATGCATTATACGTGAGACGTGTGTTACATTAGTTTTCATAATCGTCTACTTACATTACCTTTGTGTTTTCCACACATCTTAGTCAGATATAAATTAAACATACATACAAGCGCATATAATTTTTAAATATTAAAATATAAATATTAAATATTAAGCAAGGAAATAATATATATTATTTTATCTTTTGATAGCAAATTCTTTTTATTGAAATATTAATATAATATTTTTAGAAAATGATATTTATAATTATATATTTAAAATCTATAATTAGTTAAAATTATTCATATTTACTTAAACTCGTCTTCAATAGCTAATTTGATTGATGAATATAAACCTCGATTCTCTTTGTAATTTTAATTTCTGAGAACGTTGTACGTGTTTATTATAATAGCATCGCGAGAATGTATATATGTTAATTGTCTGCCTTGGTTCGTAACGTCGACATTATCACCTGATCGGTTTTATGATGCGATTTGATTAAAATCCTGGGCGATTTTACGACGTGGATAGTCTAGCTAAACTATTATCTGAATCTTTTGATTTGCGGTAATTAAATTTATTCAGTGTTTTATGAATGACTATATGATGGAATTAACCGTTAATTAATTTTCATTTTGCCTTCAATTTGTGCAGTTAAAATGTATTATTGGGATGATGAATTACGAATACATATTATGTACATATATTAAGATGAGTTATTTTGTTTCGCGTATAATATACTTATTTTTTTTTTTAGCCAAACTTGTATATTTTTTTATTATATTACTTTATATTATTGTTCCGCGGTTTTCGCGGAATTAACTTGACAATTGAGAAAAATAACAATAAGACAATAGAATTTGGAAATATAATTCTCTCGTAATACTAATACGAAGGAAGGAATCATATTTTTGTATAATTATTACATAATAAAAATATGATAAATTATTATTTATAATTAATTATTATGAAATAATGTTTATATTTAAATATATTAATATTTGAACATCGTAGAATAAAGTGCGAATAATATTGTACATATAATGTGATATTCTTTAATAACATGAATAATAAATAATGTGTATATATGTGTTATATTAATAATTTTTTTATATAATTTTTAATGCATATGCTTTCATTTTCTGCTTACACATGAAATATTCACTTTGGGGCATTATTTTGTAGCAAATCATTCTAGAAAAGAACCTAAATCGTTCTAATTTCCAATTTAAATTAACCCCCCTCTTTTTATACGAAAGGATTTAAATTGAAAGTACTTTTCAAGCGTGAACTCGTGACAGGAACAATGAGGCAGTGTGCGTTGCGTATACGCTTCTTTTAAGCGGAATGCCATGACGGCGAGTGACCCGAGAGTGACGGAATTGTTCGCACTTTATTCTCCATTCCCATTATACGTGATCGTTGAAATCTCATGCATCACAAAAGAACGATCGACCAATGAATTTACCCTGCGTAGTTCGCTTACGTATTACTAATTCATCATCCTTCGATGTGTTCCATTCCTCTTTCACGCGAAATTGCAAAAGTCCTAAATACATGCGTATTTGAAATACAAGTAAATGTTAAGTTAAAAGAGAGAGAGAGAGAGTTTCATTTATATTGCGAAGCAAGCAGCCATCATTTTTTAAGCAGCATAGAATTTTATCACATAAAACGATATATACATTTGTAAAAACATTGTTTTATCAAATTTATCGGATCTATCAGATAGTGTCAATTATCTGATATGTTTATAGCATATTTCTAATCTTCATCTGATTCATCCGCTTAATTCATTCCGAGAATACTCACTTTACTTTCCGCATCTATCATATTTTACTGTCAAGTTTTTCGAGTACTTTCATTTGTCCGCTCATCGATTTCATGTCCGTCGTATGTCTCGCTAGAGGAGGCGAAACACAGATAAGCGGAAGTGATTCCGATGAAATAGATGACGGAGACTACGCTTCGTGAGTTTTGACTATTTGCCACCGTAAATACGTGGACATGTGACAAACACGTATAACGTATCGTCCAATCTTCGATAATTTATCAAGAAGTGCCTTTACTTTATAGAAGACTTTATATTTTTACGTATATCCAATGGCAATATTTTATTTTTATTTGCGTAACACGCATACATCAAAATATACATTTTCACTCATATCCGTTTCTTTTTTTTAAATCTAAGCGATATCTAATATATTAATTGAGCTTACGTAATGAAAATGTGCATTTAATATTTTATATTTATTTTATATTTAATATTTTATCTTTATTTAATATTTAATATGTTATATTTATTTAATATTTTATTCATAAATGATAAAATATATATTTTATTAATCAATACTCTTAAATATTGGAGTAAGAGGGAGGGAGGAAAAGGGTAAAAAGTGAAAAACCTTTGTTAAAAAAAAAAAAAAAAAAAACGTTCTATCACAATTAATTAACAAATTTATTAAGAAATTTAGGATTAGAGCAAATTTCCAATTAATTACACAATATATTCAAATATAATTTGTTGCGATAAGAGAGAGCATTTAAGATTTTTTTTAACAAGAATTAGAAAGGATTTTTAATAACAAAATAGAATATATATAACTTTTTGGAGGAAATTAAAACGTAACAAAGGCAAAATTAGACAACGCTGAACAAAAAAACCACGCGAGGAAAACGTTAGAAGAACGTTTAATTTTTTCAAAAGCAACCGCAATTAGCTTCCCTTCAGCATTGCAATCGTTCTTTTCAATTAATAAGTCGTGACATTTGCTTGCGATACGTCGCCCTCGGCCGCTTGTCGGTTTTATATTAGTTGCAACGTAACGCCATTTACGTGGCTAATGACGTAGTTACGCGTTTCAATCCGTTATTGCCTCGTTATTTGATTAATACAAAGGACGCAATCGATAAAAGCGCCTGCCGTGAGATTGCACGTAATAGCGGTGACGCAATTAAATATATTCCAAAGGTTTGTTCGTAAAGAGCAATTTTCTGCAAAAGAGATATAGTTGCGCAAAATATAGTCGGGCGTTTCAATCCGTTATTGCAGCGTCATTTGATTAAGATAATAGATACACTCAACAGACCGTCACAGAAAATGCGGGCGTAATAGCTGGCGTAAAAGCAATTAACGCGAAGAAGAGATTTTTTTTTTTTTTAATTATGGGCCACTATACGTAATATTACCGATCGTTGAATCTGACGACTCATCGTATGACCGCGATATTTACGTATAATTACATCTTTTTATTGCGAGTGTAAAAAAAAAAAAATTTACGGAATGAAGTGACAACGTCTGCATATCTATGGAGAGGTAAATGTATCCATAAAAGCATTAAACCGCACACTATGCGCACAGACTGGTTGCTCCCGATTTCGCCGTTGCACACCAAGTGTAGCTGCCGTGCAATTAAAAAAAAAAAATAAAAAAATAAAAATAAAAATCTATTCGTTAAAAATATAGCAGGCGTATCGAAAGATAACGAACGGACTAACGGTGCACGCACTAACAATAACATTGTAACGATGAGCGTTGCGCGATATTCACGTTAACGATAGCGCACGCCGATTATTTGCGGCTTAAGATTATGTTGCCAATTAGTTTTTATCGTCATGCGAGCTCATATCGTGAGTTTTGTGATTAAACGATCCATTTCCTACGACGAAACAATACGGACGAACCTGTGTGTGTGAAAAATCTTTCTAATTAAAGTTTATACAGTAGTCTATTTTGCAGATATACTACGCAGATATAATTTCGCTAATATAATTTTATATTTTGTTTTTCACGAATACCTTTTTTTTTTTTTTTTTTAAAGAATTGTTATATTAACGTTGAATATAGAAATGTTGCCGAATAAAAAAAAATGAAATAGCGAATTTGAATCGCAATTCTCTTTTCGCGACATATCGAAACGCGACAACGCCGTGCAAAACTATGAAAAAGCCGTCAATGCGCGCGCAAATGATCGGTCTGTGCATTTATGCGATTATTTCTCGCCGGTGAATTAAATTACACGTCGACGAATAATGCCGTGAAATTTAAACGAATTTCAATACTCCACAAAGCGCGGATTATATATACACCGGACAATGTCAACCTTTGTACTTTACATCGTCATATTGTCGCGGATCCGCAAAATTACGAGCGTTATCGGGATATTAACGGAGCGCGTTTGTTGAATCGGAGGTGGGAGGGAGGGAGGGAGGACACACACGCACATACATATGTACGCACAAAACACGCGTGTTAATCCTTTAAAATTAATCCGCGCGACAAATTTCACATTGATTTATATGTAACGTCGTATTTATAATAGCACGTGCCACTATCATTGGAACGTTATTGGCCGTGCCAAAACAGAGATATTGGCATACTATAATAATGATGATTAATATTGAGTTATATGAAGTTCACATTGAAACGTCGCGGTTTTGATTGCAATCCGAACTCACGGTATTTTATGATCCTTGCTTTGTCACGCACACGCGCAAAATGTGGTGAAAGTCAATCATGCGTTTGCAAATGACAGCTTTTACTTGCTAGAAAAGACACTACATATAAATTAATACGTTATTTTTTTTTATTGATCTATTTCGCGCCTGCTTGCGAGACTCGATCTAGTCAGCTGCTGTTAGACTCGAGACATTGGCGACAGCTGTCGATAATCGCTGCTTCTTGTTATGAGAGTTCCCTAGGTTCATTGAAGTTTCCCTTTCATTCTCATCTGACATTTATGTCGACATTGATATCTGTTAAAAAGTACACGATACTATATTTCTTAGTCGAATTTATTTTAGCCATTTCTTTAACTGACTGATCATCTCTAATAATTTACTTCAATATTATTGTAAGCTCTCTATCTTCAAATTTGATTACCTACAAAAAATTTATTATTGATTAAACAATCAACAATATTTCTTTGGTTTATCTCTCGGATTGCCAATATATATTTATGCATGTTTCAAATAACAGTGTCTTTCATGATAAATACACAAGATTCTTAAAATCTACAATGCTCAGCAGTTTCTAATTAATAGGTATGCAAATTGGCACAGCAGCGTAGCAATTATCAAACTTTCTCTTGCATAATGACAGTTATTAACGAGATTCTACGACGAAGAGATTTTATTTCTACTTTTTATACACTAGATTCAGATAGATTAAATTTTTTTCTGTCATGTTTTCTCTCGAAGCTCTATTACATAGTTGCGATTATAAAATTATTTAGTAGTTTATAAATTATTTAGTAGTTTATTATTTAGTAGTTTATAATTATGGATACGATATGCGAATATTTCTTCCGTCGTCGATAGCGAAGAAGGCAATAGCACATGGGGTTGAAGGAGGGAAACCGAATCTCCCGAGGTCCATAGAAAAGCGAAGTATCGGTTGACACGCCCGAGCGAGGTCAGGGTCGTCTTTTCATCGTCGATAAAGTTGCATGAACGCTGTCTCTTTTTTCCCTCGATTCCTTCGTATCCCGAGCGATCCGTTTAAAATTTTAAGGCACGGCGGCAGGAAGGGACTGAAATGAAACTTCCGTTTTAGTGCTGCCAAGCCGACCGACGAAATCGAAACTCCAGGAGGGACGGTTTGCGCGATTGGATGGGCAATCGCGAATTCGCCGTAGGTAGGTTCACCGGGAGAAATATGAGAGCTAACAAGAAATTCTGTTAAATGGACAGTCAGCTTGCGAAGAAAAAGGGAAATTAAAAATTTTATCGTTTACTTTTTTAATCTAGACCCGAGGGGAAACGAGAAATGGAATATTTTATGTGGATGATAAGCTTCCGACGAGCACACACAATGTATGTATATATTAAAATCCCGTGATAGCTTTGAAATAATAATAGAGAAAAATTTCAATATCATTGAAATTATTTTAACCATATATTATATAGGTCCTTTAAATATCGTTCTATTTTATATTTTTGTACTTTTATTATTCATCACATAAACGATTATTAATCTTGATTAAAGTAGCGGTCAAGTTTCGCTTTGTAAATCTCATTATCGAAATTCAGAAGACATCTCGAGGATCGTATAAATATTGCTGCGTCGTTACATGCGCGTTGCGTCGTGCAGTCAAAATTTTCTCATGTTTACTCGCTCTCGATAACTATGTACCGTCATGCAGAGGTACGGTGGGTGGTTTGCCGGGAGAGAGCTACGAAGCGGTTTTCAGCTCGTTGGGCGCCTTTGTGCTCCGAGGTCAAGAGAGAACAGTGCAGGCAAGATTATCTCCCTCCCCCTCATTCCTCGCCTCAATTTCGTGCCGTTGTGTACAGCAGCCCGGCTGAAGACGACTCCGCGAGAACGTTCTTCAGCCATCGTTTCCATGGATTCCTATCATTCTCCCTCTTCCCCTCCTTTCCTCCCCCTCTCCGCCCTTTTCCGTATTCGCTATCCACTCGCAGATTTATCCTTACAGTGCCGTCTTCTTCTTAGGCTCATTATCAAGTTCCCCTTTTGGCGAACATCATTCGCTGCTCCTTTGTTCAGATATGCCTATCGACTGCTTTTTCGCTCTCACACTCTCGCTCGTCTCGATCCATCATCATACGCGTTCGGGGGGGTTCCCATCCATCGCATTTGCATTCGCATTTACGTACGCGATCGTTCCCACTCCCATCCGCCTCCCCGTTTTCCGCATTTCTTCCAGTTTCTCCGTTTCATTCTTCACGTCTTTTGTTCTTATTGTTCCATTTTTTTTTTTTTTTTTTTTTTTTTTACCCTCTCCCACGACTCTCGATTTATGAAAGTGGGCGATATGGGGTAGCTCCACGGTTATTTGCCTCCGGAGACTTATAATGGCCGCTTTACTGCTCTCGTGAATAAGTACTTCCTACTAAATAACATCCGCGAGGGGGAAAAGAGAGACGGCGTGATGCTCGCGGTCCATTACACGGCGTGTAGCTCGTCGGGTTAGATGCGAAACCGCGCGAAGAGTGATGTGGTTTAGCCTTCTTGTCGGGAAGGCTGTATTTTTGCGGATAGTTAATGCATGGACAGCGGTTGGTTGCAAATCCAACGGTGCAATTACGATACGTATTTTCGATTGACCTCTCCCGCAAATTTTTTACATCTCGGATGTATATATCGTGCCATACACATATTAATATATATATAATTTTATAAAATATTAAAATTATTTATCTTTATCGTTTTTTTTTAAATTAATAAAATGTTGTGATTAATTGTATTCTTTTATTATTAATATGCATAATATTCTTCTCTTCATATAGTAATTTATGCAGAATTTAAAGTGTCTATTAGATACGAAGAGACCGGGTGTCTCGTTGAAAATGTAATAAGTTATGAATAAAGAAGAGGAGAAAAAAAAAATAGATGTTACTCCAAATTATATACTTCAATCTGTATACCGGACGCGAAGCATAGTGTCGAAAGGATTATGTGTCCAAGTGCGCGATCTCTCGACGTTTCACAGATACGGTATCGCACGGTCCTGTACCTCCGGTACAGTAGGAAAAGCTAATTTGTGATTCGAATATATACGCTACGGGGATTGTCTTCTCCTTTCCCGGCCATGTAACAATCGTCTCCCCAATCTTGGAGAGTTTCGATGCAAGTTGCGCGCCATATTGCGAAGTTATGGAATACGGGATTACGAACGGCGAGATGACATCATCTATCACGTACTAGGATGCAATTATTCCGACTGAGATTAACCCAGGACGAAGGAAGGGTCGTTGCGCGCTCGAAGGAGCACCGTCGTCATTTTCTTAACCGCGCATCTTCCGTGAAAGATGGACGCCGATGGTATATAAATGTTGAATAATATTAATGTTACCTCGGAAATAACAAAATTTATAATTAACAAGGATAATGGAATTAATTAATTATTTTATTCATTATTTTATTTATTATTTATTTATTTATTAATTTTATTTATTAGCGTCTTGGAAGTAATAAAGGCGCGGAGTTTTTCGCTTTTTTCTTACAAATTACGTAAGTTTTTCACAATTTCGCGATTAATTTTTTTTGCGATTCAAACGTGATTTTAAAAATAATTAAAAGTTATTAACTGATTATTAATTTCTTGGTAATCATCGCAATTTAATGCGAAGAAATTTTCACGTGAGATGACAATTTACATTACCCGTCAAACAAATTAACCAGAGTAAGTGTCGTGCAAGCGAGATAATACTTCTAACGAATATTTCGCGCTGCGAGAGGCAGCAAAAAAACTGGACATTATTCTGAGTTAAAGGCCGGACAGAAAAACTGATTGCTCGTTTCAGCTCGATATCTTCGTCGTTCCATAACGATCTTCGTGCGCGGCTTTTTGCAGGAATATCATTTTGTACCGATAAATCTGCATTACCGTTCTCGATCTTGCGGCATAGCTGGAGATGGCGAGGTCTGAGTCGTCGGGATCGTTAAGCTTTCCAACGTCGTGCGTGTGAGCTTTAAGAGCGGTGTAAAAAAGATTATTTTTGATCGATCGTGAAGCATTATTTATCATTACTGTAAATGCACGCTGTGATAAGCCGGGATGTTCTCACGACGCAGCAGTGTCGATTTGATTTTCGTGCTGTACATTTGAATATCTATCAGACGATTTTTATCAATGAGAGTGAATGAAATACGTATATAATTGATTCAATTTTGGCGTGAATTCGAAAAATTACATTACCGAAACTCGACAATTAAATTTCGATTAACGATTTTCATTTTTCGCAAATGGCAGTGCAAAAAATTGATAAAGTCTACGGACTCGTCTCTCATGTCGTATTCTGGTTATGATGATTGAGGATCTCTTTCCTCTCCCAGCACCTTTCCTTAACGCCGATAATATTTCAATGCTGGGTCAGGTGGCGAATGTGGCGGTGTTGGAAGGGCCGAAGGTTAAAAGAAATTGCGGGAACTGTCGATAGTCATTGCTCGGAAAGCTGCCAACGAATTGACTGTGATTAATCGTCGAGCGATGTAAACCAAAATTTTTGCTGCAGTCGCACGAGCAGATATGAAGCGTATTTATGGGATGAGTAATGTGGTTTTTTTATAAATTATAAAATTAGAATATTTGCATTACATTTTTTTATGAAATGCCTTTTTATATCTATCTAAAAAAAAAAATTTATTTTACATAAATATTTATAGTTTTGATGACATTTTATTCTTCTTTTCAATATTTTTACAAAAATGTATGAAAAGATGCTATTCTCTGAAAAATATTAATCTTTGTCTCATTGTGAATTTTAGAAATTTTCAGCATGTCGTACATGTCACTTCCATCTTGTTTCTCAAGCGTGTCGCATAAAAAATAATGTTATGGCTTCATGCAAATTCGCGTGCGCGATATCATTTTTCTTTTTTGTTGAAAATAGAACAGATTATTATTGAGAGCGTGAAAATGCCGCTCCTGTGAAATAGATTTTAATCAATGTAATGGAACGTCTTGGAATTTCGATTTTGATGTGCAAAAACTAGGCGCAATCAAATGGAATGTTTGTAATTAAAAGTGCACGTATACAAGTTTCATAATTAAAAGTGCACGAAGAATTTATGACTTCGTTGATAACAAAAAGTTATAAAAATATTTTATTTGAATAATTATTATATTAATAATACATTAATAGAATTATTGAGAATAATTGTTGGGTAAAAATTTTAATCAAACCAAAAATCAATGGATAGTTACTGAAAAAAACCCGTTCTGTATATTTATAATAGAAAATCGCATAAGCTAATAATAAAGAATATCATGCTTGAGGAGATCGCGTGAATTTTGTTCTCGACGATGATGCTTCCGGTTGATTCTCGTGGAATTTCGCCGTAAATAATGTATTATTCGTCGGGTCGTTTGGCCGGTCAGAAATATGGCGGGCATAAAAGTGATGTAAGACCGAGGAGAAATGGCTCGTTCGATCGGCGACTGCTAGCTCGGTTGCTTCCTAGATTGCGTACGAGAATTTTTGGGATGGGAGGCTCTTTTCCTATAGAAGGATTTCTTCTTCGTCGGCGAATTTAACTCGCGGACGCGGCAACCGATACGGATCGACGGCTATGATCGTTTCACCAGGCAGCGAAAGAAATTCGGAGGCACATGGTCATTTTTCAAAAGGATCGAGCCTATAGATAAAATCCTCGAATGGGTTATTTTTCACAACGGTCATGGAAAACTTCTAAAAAAAAAATGTTTTGATTATAGATTTGTATTTTGACAAAGATTAATGATTATTAATAATATTAATTGATGCTTTCGACGTTGATAAATATTTTTTTTATGCTTTCGAAATATAATTTGTTGTAATTTTTTTTTTCTAAAAGCCTTTAAATGATGATAATATAATTATTGTGATCAATTAATTAATCGTGAAATATTTGTAGTAATAATTTTTGGGAGATAACATATTTTTTTTTTTCTTTTGAGCGCAAAATTCGAAATTCTTCTTAATTATTCTGTATTATGTGCAACAGAAATGTGTTTAACTATTTTAATAGATACTTTTATGTTATTACGATGTAATGATTGTGTGAAGAAATTACTTTACTTCTTGCCATGCGGCAGCGTCTACAGGGGCAGACTATACAATTTTTGTTGCGCAGTAGCCGGGATGGAGTTGGAAATAAATTGCTTTTACCGTCGGCAAATTTAGTTCCCAACGGCGACCGATGCGGATCGATGCCCATGATCGTTGCACTTGTCGGGGCCCTTCGGAAATGCAGTAATTTTTCGTGGAAGGGAAAGCTGCAGTCAGCCATCGGGAGATCCTTCCGAGGCTATTTTTTTACGTTGCACGTTGAACGAGACAGAATGAAGGAGAGGCCAAAAATATGTTTCCCTTAAAAATAACCGCTTTCTTAAGCCGGGACGCGGGAGTTGGTGCGCGTTTCATCTTGCGAGATGAATTATTTTGCAGCATAACACGGATGATGAAAAAAATGGGAGGATATTATTTTCAGTTTTCGTCGTTGATTGAAGTTACGAAGTCACTTGGCGCGTAACTGCGCGCGCGCGTGCAAAAAATAACATTGCAATATCTATCTGTGTGAATCTTGTTAAATGTCACAATCCATTACTTTACGCTCCGCTTGACACGTTGACATCTACTACATTGCCCTCGATATTCCGATATTCTCGTGTCGCCGATGTGATATTCATGGTAGAGTACCTACGAATAATGTCCCACACCAACAAGATATTACATATTAAATTGCTATTTGTCTATTGATTACATCTGTAAATCCAACAGTATCCGAACTTTTAATTATTTACGATATCACACGATTGTTTATCCGTTGAGAAATGAATATAATTACTCGCCGCGATGTAATTTTCTGGAATTTGACATTGATGACAGTTACAATAACATTCTACATGTACTACTGTATGATATCGATTGGAAAGTGATTGGGATGAAATCCAGGATTTTTTTTTTTTTTTCGTATGATTGATTACGTGATTGTGAAATTGCTATTAATTATGAAAGCGAGACGATACAAATATATTTTAACAAACTGTGTAAATTCTGACATTCTTAATCACCGCATCATAGTCAACGTAATCTGCGGTTTAATGGATTATTATATAATTTTGATGATGCACGAAGACAATTGAGACGTCGGTTAAAAATAGCATTGAAAAATATGCACAAGATTTAATTTTACATCATTTACAGCTTTTTACATGAATAGAATTTTTTAACGTAATAAAAAATAATTGAATATTTGATACGAAATATATCTAGATATGAATTAGATTATTTAATATTAAATATGAAATATGTAGATGTGAATATTAGAAATAAAAATAATGAAATTTTATTACACCAAGAATATTCATTGAAACTAACACCATGATATGTTAAAATAGAAATTTTTGTATAAGTAGAAATCATATGATTGACACAAGATTTCAGATGTGCTTAAATCGTTGCTATGACACGTTTGTTAAAAAAAAAAAAAAAAAAAAAAAAAAAACACTAAATTAGAAATAGTGCTTTTTGATCCAGGAAAAAAGAAATAAAATGTACCCATAAAGGCGAACGGTTTAAAGGGTCGATGCGCTCGATGCGATCTACAAAGTACTGAGGCGATGCTTCAGGGACTCTCGCGTGCCTTTTTAATGATTTATTAATTACTCTTGTGCAAAAGCGGGCATTTGGAGTCTGTACACATCCCAGGGATAATTAGAAATTCGTCGAGTGTACGGCCAGGAAACGTGATGTCGGACTTCCTTTGCACTTCGCCGGAGGAAGTCTGGCGTAGAACAACTTCTTTTCCGCCGCGACAACGAAATATCTCAATTAAGACGCGTGGCTTTATAAACGTCGCGAACATTGAAAATTATATTACTTCCATTAAATCTGAAAAAGGACGCGTCCACAATTTGATAAGATGTATATATTTAAAAATATAAAAAAAAAAATATTTATATTGTGATTTACCATACCATTAGCGAAAGGAAAATAAAAGTCAATGTCGCAATTAATTGATGAATCATACGCATCTTTAATGTACTTTTATCGCGTATAATATCGTACATAGTATTAACCGTCCAAGTATTTATACGGAAAATGCGGAGTATTCGCGATGGAAAGTCTCCGAAAGGAATTTACAATGATAGTTGCCGTCATACCGGATATACATGCGGAGTCCGTGAGCGGTAGATCAAAATCGATAGCAGGCAGCAACAACGCACGTGTAATTTCGCTGCGGATATTCGAGGAAAAGCTATACCCATCTGACGGGATCCAAACTTTGAAACGCTGGCAGCAATCGCTCGGGAAATCCCTCCACTGATTAGACCTATTCCATTCTAAACGAAATCGAGATCGGCCGACCGCTTGAAACGATCGATGGTCCACGAGCGCATCCTTAATTCTGATTAAACGCGATCTTTGTGAATCCGAGTCTCGGCGAAATTTCTCGGCGTTTCTCTTATTCTCACAATGGAGCGGCGGAAACTTTTTGAATTCGTGGAAGTTTGCGAAATCGAACGCCACGCGATAATTTGGGTTAGTAGCATCGATTGGATATCTGATTAAGAAATCTTGTTTTCCGTTTCTATTATTTTTATTAGAAAAATTTTTACGCTGCTAGAGCGAATGTCACACATACGATTATAATTAATTTAATCATTATTGCAAAATGAAACTTTTAAAACTATAAAAATATTTCGTGTAATATACTCTCTGTATTCATAGATTATAAAATTATATCGTTAGGTGAATATTTTTTTTTTATTCATCTGAATTCTCAAACTTCAAGAATTTTTTACTTTTATAAAACGTTTGCGAATTAGCTTTGTTTGAATGCATCTAAAAGATGAATTTGACGTGCGTCACTAGCTCTTTTTGCCCGTTGAACGATCTCGTTTTGTCGCCACTTCGTTGCAATATTGTATCGGTAATCGAGCAAATTGCTTCCTTCCATACAGCTGGTTTCCGAATTACGAAGTCCATAAATAAAACCGTACCTACGGGGAATTTGTTGGCAGGAATATCGGCTAGCTGTGACCGTGCCCATAAGTTATCAGTATCGCGCGAACAGAATTCAATCGCGAAATAAAACGTCGCATGAAAGGCGATCGCAAGTTGACATTACAATCAGCTTCGCGTATAAATAAACATTTCGAAGAAATACAGTTATTCCCATAAAATGTTTGTTTACTTTTTTCTAACGAGCGTATATAGTCACGAATCTGACCTAATATTGGAAAACTTTTCGTAGTAATTACTGGGGCGTTTTTAAATTTAAATTCCTTGCTAAAAATATTTATTGTTTCTTAATGCAGTGTCTAATTATCGAAAAATATATTATTTAGAAAACTAAATTTTTTAATTATAAAATTGTCTTAAACTAGAGCTTTTTATGGACATAATTAATTATCAAAAAGATTTTAAATGTTTGCATGAAAATTTTATTACATATCATAAATTATAATGGAGAAAAGAATATTTGATATCTGCACGTTTGGAAAATAAAGGAACAATTGTTTCTAGTTAGTAATTAAATTTCTAAATGTACAACAGCGGGACACAAAATGTGCAATTTTCTGTGTATCACTTGATATTCGACGTTTATGTTCGTGCAGTCTAAAACGATACAACAGGCTTACATCATTACACGCTAATTACATGCCTCGAAGATCTGTAATTTGCGGAGAGAAGCAGTTGCTTTACGGCATGTATCGTTTAATCTCGCTTTTGATTCACAAACGCTAACTGCTCCGCGTTTATCTTATTCTGAATGCTTGCTACTTACTATTACCTTGGTAACGTAAAGTAGCGTACACACCCGTGTATTTCATATTTTCCGTTTAATTTAAATCGTTTAATTTAAAAAAGAACAGATGTAATTATAATAGAAAAGGAGAAGCTTATACCAGATATCTCACACATATGCGGATATGTGGATAAGTGGATAACAAACACATATTTTGACCCTAATATTTAGTTTCTACAGATTAGATTAGATTATCATTGAGTAACGAAATAAATTTTTATATTGGCAAAGAGATAAAATTTTGCTTGCAAATGTGCAAGTATTTATTAATCCAATTCGAATTAATATCATAAAAGAATTTTCAGTAATGTCAAAGTTAATAATTCAAAAAACAATATTAATATTTAATATTTTTACTTTACGAAACAAACCGTCCGTAAAATTCGAAATTGTGATAAATAATTATAATTTAATTTAATTCGCAAAATTGTATGTGTGTGATATTGGATATCTAATGGATATTCCGTGAATGATAGATAAATTTTACGTATATTATTTTCCTATCCGATTAAGGCCAACCAAGGAAAATCAATCTCGGATTAGTATAAGAATAAACCTGCAAACCAACTACCTTCAAGTGATTATCCGCTTGTTAATTGTCACATTTGTGTTCTCGAGGACGATTCTAATCATAACAATGGAATAAAAGTGCAGATATATATCGCACCACTGAATTGCTTATCTATATTTACCGACAAATATCACGCGGTTATTGATAAATCATGGCAACTGCGATTTATTACACTGATACAGAATATCGAGACGGAGATAGAACTGCACGTGATCTCAGAGAAGAGCGACTTTACTTTGTATGACAAATAGATGCGGAATACAGTTTGCAATATATTCCCAGAGATTGGCTTCTACGATTTCCCGAGAAATTGGTGCCGCGGAAATTCTCGAGATGCCTCGCGCCGATATTTTGTCTCCAAGATCGCGTTCTCTGTCGCCGCGTTTACGAATAATTCAACGGGCGCCGACTTCTCCTCAACAGGTGGACGCGTCGCGCTATTCGCCGCTTAATTTTAAAAACGTGTTAGAAAACGATGTGAAAAACCGACGTCGAGGAAAATGCCGAGTTTCTTTCGCGAGAAGACGATCGTGTTGAGCAATCGCTCGGCGGACGAGCCGAAGGTTCTTGGCTGCTGCTTTCGCGCAAAGGCCATCGCGAGAGAGTATGCCTCCGCTCCTTCTCTCTTCACGGGTTCACCTTCTCCTCCCTGGTTCACCTTCTCCTACTCCAAGGAATCCGCAGGTCGCAGGTGTACGAGCCGGCACCGCTTGGCCGTCGTGCTGATTTCAGTCACCGCCTGGTCGTCGCCAGGTTCAGCGCCTTTCTCGATATTAATTTCGCATTGGATGTGGCGCGATAGATAGATTTCCGTTTGATAGAGTTCCAGTTTATCTTATCACAATAGCGACAATCGATATGATCTATTGATCGCGTGTCTAAGATTACGGTGTTATCACAGAGAATTCGTACTCGAGTTTTGTCGGTATTTTTCCATTTGCTGACTTTGAAAAAAAGATCGTACACGACAAAGTGCCAACGTGGATTTCATCGATAGTGAAGTGATGATGTTTGAATGGCATATTTTGTTTTGCAATTTGACAATTAATACATACGTGAACGGAAGTAAATATTCAACATATGCATTTTAAATGCAACATTTATATTTAAACACGGGTAAGTCTTATGATAAATAATTACATATGTTTTATAGTTCTGGGGAACGCTATTTCAGAATGAAAAAAAAATTTGAATATTTTTTTGTAATTTATTATATATAAAACTTAGAAATCTTTTTATATTAGCATAAATGTACAATATCATGCATAAGTGAATAAATTAATTATTTTTATTCTGATTTGCTATTCTTAAATTACGATTAATATAAGTACGTAAAGCAGGCAGATGTATTTATTTAACAATTAAAATTTCTGCTAATGATTCACATATAAATTGTAATTTTGTCGACTTGAAACTACTTTCACCGATATATTATGCGTGATCGCGTTATTACGTAATAATGACTTTTATTATTTCTCTCTATCGGGATTTTATTATATAATTTGTAATTCAATTTTATCGCGACGCGATTTGACGCTCTATTAATTTCGCGTTTGCAAATTATTGTTATACCGGTCAAGTACACACGAAACTCGAAGCTTGTCGCGAATCACGCGACAAAGCGACACGATTTAAATAAACTTTTGTTGCCTTGAGCAGCGGTTGGCTCAACTCTAACATCGAAAATAAACGAAAAGACGTACTCTTGTATATATAATAAATGCATGATTATCTTAATTTTAACGCTAAATTAAATTATACTTTTCTTTGAACTTAATTATTGGAATGCGAAAACTTGAAGACCGTCTTTTTAAGCAATAATTGAGTCATATATATGCAGAAAATTAAGTTGAGTTCAAATTTATATTATACAATAAATATTTCTGACAACATCAAGAATAACGATGAAGGACAGCTTAAAAAATTCATTATATCATAATTTGAAACAATCATAACGTATATATATAGCAATTCTAGGAATAATTAATGCATAGTGTGTAATTATTTAATACTTTCTGTTATTACGAGCTGTCAAAATTTTACGGGTGTGTGCGTATATATGTATACAAACATTTTTAATAATTATTATTTTTAATAATACAAAGAAAGGCAGAGAGAAGGAGAAAAAAGAATTTCGATTGAAAAGAATGATATTTTCAATTAAATAAAGTACAATATCTCAGTTTGGAGAATATTATACGATTGAATCAGTTATTCTGGAAATATGATTTTCTTTCATTATGATATTTTATATTTATAAATGTTATTTTTATAATTTTATATTCTCGCGAAACGGAATATACATGAATTATATTGCGAATAAAAACTGTTAGCTTATGAATTAAATACATTATCTGATTAAATTCCAATATCGAAGTAATTGCCGACAAAGTTGTTCGTTCTTTCTCTCTCTCTCTCTCTCTCTCTCTCTCTCTCTCTCTCTCTCTCTCTGTCTTTCTCTCCTCTCTTCCCCTTCTTCCCCCCTCCCCCTTCTCTTTATCCCTCTCGCTCCGATATCTCATAAAGAAGTTGGCGAACAGTCTGGAGAATCAGCTCCGGTTGAGGAATCCAAGCGGTCTTTACGTGTCTGCGCTTCCTATCGCTACGCAATTGCTTCCGGTAACGGCGCAACAAACCACGAAGAAACTGTACGATACGAACTAACGAAATGCTAAAGGAAGTCAGAGAAGGCGGAAAAGTATCTCTCAATTGAGAGAGAGAGAGAAAGAGCTCTAGCGATCAATCTTGACTTACGACTACGTTACGTTTTTAAAATTGCACATGTAACAGCAACTAGTTCAGCGTTATGAATTACGAATCTTGATATGCCTTTTTAACTTTCTCACTTATTTTCTACAATATTTATTCCGTATTTCCTTCTTCCTATTTACAAGGTAGAATTATATAACAAGCATGTCGGTATCGATCAATCAATCCGACATGTTAATGTAATTAAAATAGGATAGAAGTATCAAGTATACGAAGGAAACATTAGATATATCTTATTTGTTATAAAAAAGAATATTAATTTTGTATCATTCAATAAACTTTCAAACGCGTGTATTATTCAAAATCAATTATAAAAATTATTAAAATCTGAAATTGACGGAGCAATTAATAAATGATCATTATTAGCTTTGACAAAAATTTGCTTTAATATAAAATTATAAATTCAATATTATAAACTTTTTTAAAGATATCTATATATTTTATCGTTATTTTTTTTTTTTATATCGTATTAAAATAAATTCAAAAGTGGTCATTCACTGTTGGTATGAGCGGTCATTCACATATCCTTATCCCGTTGCTCAATAATCCATTCGCCGCTGTTCGGCAATCTGTGACGATCTGTAACGAATCTATTCGAATGGAATTTAAATTGAAGCACAGCCAGCACTGGTAACGCTCGCGATAAACTCGTAGGCAAACTATGCGAGCAGAGGGATTCTTCCGCGCGCCTTTATTCGCACCAACGTCGAAGTATGCAGCGAGTTATGCGCAGCGTGTGTCGAGGCTGAAAATCAATCAAGATCGATTGGCGTTACACGCGCGCGCGAAACCATGCGATGTGTATCGCATTTCCGACCTTCGTTGGCAGAGCATTGTTTCCCGTACGTCAGAGGGTACGCGCGCGCGAGGCTCCGCTTTTGCGGATACGCGTTTCGGCGAACTGTATTCCGGGCTGATTGCGCCGCCTGTTGCGAATCCGCACATACCGCGGCGGCGATAAATAAGCCGCTTACGCGGTAATCTAATCCCCGTATAGTCGTTTCCTCTCTCGCGGACGCGCGTATAGCGGTGCGGAATGCGCGTATTAACCGTAGCCGCGAAAGAGATAGGACGAAGCCGCGGGAGACGGAGAGATTGTCTTGGATAAGAGCGTCGGTGAGATGACGAAGATGTACTTCGTTGAAAGAGGAGATAGACACCGGTGTCGAGCCGTGGAATCGGATCCTCCTCCTCCTCCTCCTCGACTGACGCACCGGATTTGACAGATCGTGACAACAAACGTGCTGCGTGTTGATTTCCCTCCCTAACTTGTTTGGGAACCTCTCTTCGGAGAGAGAGAGAGAGAGAGAGAGAGAGAGATTCGTATAAATCTTACTCGACTCGCTTCTCGCTTCGAATAGCTTTGAGCAATATCGCATTCTATATAAAGCATGTAACTATTTGTACAAAGGAGAGATCTCCGATGTAGGAGAATACAGTGGAAATTCGAAACATTTATAATTTCAGTGATGTATAACCGGCCGCGTTGCTGCCAGCGATAGCCAATTAATGATAAATGACCTCTTGTCTGTCCTCGCGAATATCGCGGTCATAGACTATTTATCATTTGCAAGTGAAATCAGTCGATCTTTCGTCTTCGCTGCACGACCGTGCATCGCGCACGGGTGCAGAATACGTTGCGTCGTTTCGAGAGCCGCGATACGTGACATGCGTCAGTGTTGACTCCTCGTCTATCGTAATGTCGCGGTCGCATACCGCGGCTACATTGCACGATCGCGTCCGGTCCCGACCACTTGCCGTTACCCAATCTCTTAACCTTGCACTTCAATCGCGGCCCCCCCCCCCCCCCGACACTTCCTATCGCCTTCCACGATATCGGGTACGGATAGGCAGCGACGCGCAAAATCGCCGTTTCATTACAGCTTTATTACGCGAGTTAGATCAAGATTTTACGAGGCAAACTTTACATCGTGGCTGCGACGGCAGTCTGTGGTAACTTTACGAGCATCGGAAAGGACACTGTCTCTGACATTCCCTCACTGCCGAGAACATTTCGTTTCTTATTCTCTTCAAACGTTATTTCTAAAATATCGAGAAAGCTATTTAATGTCTGATTTGCACATTTCTTTCCCTCTTTTTTTTTTTCTTAGTCTCTCTAGTTTATTATTTAATATAGTTATGCAAAGAATATCTAATTTTTTGCTTTATAAATAGCATTGTCTGCTAGGTAGACAGGGAGCTAAAATTAATTAATTTAGATAGAAGTCAGAAATTTATCATGAGACTGATATGGAGTAAAGATATTAATAAATATTACAGGATTTTAACGATCATCTTCATTTAGCTGCTTAAGTTATTATATTTAAAAATTTTATAATTTTATCGTTATGCATAATTTTATTTTATTATACATCAATTCTTGAAAAAGTCTTGTACTGACATATACTTTCACATTCATTTTATTAAAATAAATTATTAAATTATTTTCATTGTTAAGATATGGAAAGAATAATGGAAAGAAGTTAGGTAATGAAATTTTATTGAAAGTGTTGTCAATTTTATTATATAATATTCATTACTTTTTGATACTCTCTTTTTTTATCGCATCGTCGCTTTATATTGCATGCCGAGGTGATTAAAGCATGTCTCTGTGTGCATGTCTATGTGTGGGAGAAAGAATCTATTCATGAATATCTCATTGACATTTTCGCATAGATTTTCTAACAGATTGCTCAATACGACATGATTGTATCATCGATGCGGATTTTAAAGAGTTTAACGGTACTTTCTAAACGCTCAGAAGACGGACTTGTTAATGCGTATCCTTAAAAGCGATACTACACATCCTAACAATGAATTTTTCATATCGTTATCGTGTTATTATTATCCTTTTCCACGGTGCAACCGTTATGTGACGGAAGCGGTCGCGTTCATTATCGCGATTAATTATTATCATTTAATAAGTCATTACGCAAATTGAGTTTGTGTGAGCAGTTCGGTATAATAATTGTGACCGTGGTTTTAATATATGACTCTAACAATCGTTACTATAATTTTATATTCGGGATAGAGATAATAAAACTAACTATAACAAAAGATATAAATCTTGCGATTATTTAATTGTTATAGATTCTCAAATTGACGAATATTTTTATTATGCGTTTCTACTTCATTTTTTTATTTCTATGCAAGTGACGAAAAAAAAGGAAAATTTTTACCTAAATATAACTTTTGATAAATATTTATAATTTTCCTGGTTGAAGTTATATTCTATTTATTGGCTGTATTTATGAGTATTAAATTATTTAGAACATAATTGTTACATCGTTATATTATTCGTTAGTTGATTTGACTTTACATATTATCAATATTAAATTCATAAATGTGAATTATAGTTGATTCCAATAAATTAGATACAATTGATAACGAATTAATATGTAATTATTTGAATTAATATTCTTCTAAAAAAATAATAATATCAGTGTTCGATGAACTTTTGTTTCTGATTATTTCTCATATTACATCTCGCACAAATACAACTTAAGAGCATGGCTATGTGACTTTATGTGGTTCGATTATAATAATAAAACCCACAAAAAAACTCATCAAAATTATATTTGCTTGACGTACAAAGCTATCAATTTTCATTAAAATCGGACAGCTTGTATATATAAATGGACATTTCTTATCAAGATATACATATTATTTAGCGTTATATGTCTGGAATTGCGAAGGCTCTCGTTTCAATTAAATAGTAGATTTACTTCTCGTCTCATTGATGTCAATGGTCGAGCTTTCTCGCAGAGCTCACAATTACGTGCTTATCCACGCGATCAAACTATAAAATAATCCATCCCGACGATGCCGGATAACGGACTTTTTATCGCACTTCTAGCTGCGCCGATCGATTTGGAACGGGAAAGCTCCGTTTCTTCGTATTGGCAAACGAGATCATTACGAGAGATGCTTTGCGTAGATTACTCGATTCCTTAAGTAGATTTCTCAAATTAGGCAGTATAATTAGATGGAAGTTCCGTACACGTCTGCCAGTGTCTCCGCCATTCTGTACTTTTATTCCATTCATTTTCTTACAAAGTACCTTTTATTATTTTCATGGTTCAATTAGTCGCAATATCAATTGGTCTTCTCAAGTTTAAAAGCCGCCTTTGTAGCCGTTAATACATCTCTTAAACAGATCTGTGAACAAAATTATCTAAGATCAAGTATCGTATATATATAATTTATTTTAGCAATAACATTTATTTTGTGAAAATTAAAAAGAAAAATTTAAAGAACGATATAACATATCGAATGAATAGATGCAGCGCAAATTTTGCAATCATTGTATCATTCAAAAATTTATTTTTCTTTTTTAGTGCACATTTTATAATTGAATTTAATATACATCTACATAATTTTATAAAAAAAAAATCTTTTATTTTAGAATTATTTTAATACATATATGATAAACTAATACGATGTACTATATGATGTTACTACATTCTAAACTTTCCCGAGTTGTTTCTCGTAAGAGCATTTGAAATGCAAATTCGCCTGCGCGACGTTTACGTGACAGAGAATATACATGACTCACGATTAGTCGATAGGAATAATTTCTCTCGCGATGTGTTGAACAAAAAAAAAAAAAAAAAAAAATTTTCTCGAAACTACCGCGTATTATCGGAAAAGTCTAAAATATACAGCAAAAGGAAATATTGGAACAGACAGCGGTAGCGAGACGCGTCCCGGATATAAATCTATCCACTCAATGTCACGAAGGAGGAAAGAAAGAGATAAAAAAAAACGCTTGCTGTAGGCTTTTTATATATCTGCCAAAAATTCCGGATTCGAGTGGAACTCCGAGGCAACAGAGCTCGACAAAGGATTTTGCGATGCGCATAGCCAAAGAAAATAGCGCTGCCTATTTCGGCAGAAACTGCAACAATCAATAATGTGTCGCGGAAATGAAATCATTGCAATAGCTAAATTCCAGTTTACTCTACTTTCGATTACGAATTTGAAAAATCACATCATGAAAGATGAGAAAAGTCCTTTAGGACAAGAATCTATAATATAATCAGAAAAAAGTTTATTCTGTGAAAATTTTAAAAGTAAATTTTCTATGTGTGTATTTCCTTAAAGGGGCCTATCCATTTGAATTCTCGAGAAATGAGCTCCTTTTTTAGATTTTTTTACAGCGCAACTCTACAGACTTGATAAAAACTTGTTATTTGTTTATAATATTAATACAATATTATTAAGTACATACATAAAAATTTTCAGTTAAAAAAAATTTTTTTTTTTTAAGTTATGCAAATATTTGCAGAGGTCCCCCAATTTTGGATCTGCATAGTGTGTGGAAACATTTGTTTATCACATCGGAAATAAAAATGTTTTTTTTATTAAACATTAATAGCTCTGTTATCCGTTAAGCGTTTTTTTCAAAATTTTTAAAAATAAAAAAATGACACGGTGCATGAAAATATAAAACTGCAAATATTCATAATTTAAAAAAATTTTTTTTAAGCTGAACATTTTTATTTAAGTTCTTAATAATATTATATTAATATTATAAAAAAAATAAAAAAGTCTTATCAAGTAGCGCAAAAAAGATCTAGAAAATGTACTCGTTTTTCGAGGATTTAAACGGATATATCCCCTTAAAGAGGTAATTATAGCTATGAAAATAGAAGCTAATGGCAAGAAGAGACGATACGGAAATATAATGAGCGCTAATTTCTCGTTGACATCTCATTGACATTTTATAGATATATCTGTGTAGTCCGCGTGCGTATATGTAGACATTGAATAATTTATCGCGTAGTATCACTTCGCTATAATATATGTATACGATTTCCTGCTTTTAAGAGAATGCAAGAGAAACGCGAAAATAAACGTTCGTGTATCCGTTCTTTCGAAAGTTGCAACTGTCATCATATATACTTTTATCGGTTGACATATTAGAAGTGAGAATGAGGGAAAGTTGGAATTACTTGCACTCTTCCGTGTAGTCTAAGTCTCTGTTTACGCGAATAAATAAAAAGATTACTAATACGTAAGACTAATTTAGTAAAGAAAAATTTAAGCTTTCGGCATGGCCTTTTTTTTTAATGAGAAAGATAACTATTTTCATAGCAAGTTTTAAATGTGAGATTGGAATATAAAAAAACTCGGGTTTAAAAAATTATGAGCAAGGTTGGAGATATTGATCTGGTTACGAGACGAGCGCTTTATTATATATATTTTTTTTGCGTAGCGAGTGGACAAAAGAGAGGGGACGCTTTGTTATTTGTTCTTATGAAAGAGGACGAGGCAGATAAGCATTATTTAAATTGGGCAATCTCTCGGGACGATTACGTCTGCGGTTTCGCTAATTGCAGGGCCGTTGCACTGCCATAAGATGAAACGTGTCGTGGCGTCGAACAAAAAACTCTGCTACGCGCGATTGCAGTTTGCGAAAAGCTCGAAATTCCCGCGCGAAATGTCGCCATTAATAAAGCACGGTGGTGTTTTTGCACACGGCATCACGGGATAATAAGACAATTAGATGAAATTCATCGCAAGAATACTGCGAATCTACAAGACTTGCTCGAGGAGAGATATGTCGTTTGACATTTGAATACGACCAGGCGCCTCGAGAGAACACGTGTCCACGATAATTTCTCTTCGCTTGCACAATCAATCATGACCGCTTTATAAAATCCTGGTTTATCTTTCTCATCTCTCTTGTGATGTATTGAAACATCAATTGATCTCACGCATATGTTACTTTATAATGATAATAATCATTTATTCGCGAATTATGTAATATTTTCGTCAATGAAATCTATTTATTACCGTATACACACAGTTTTGCAAGTGTGACATACGAAAAAGATCTTACGTTTGTTAAAGATGAGTTAACGTCGCGTTTATTGAGAAAAAAAAAAGTATGAATAATTGCATCCGAAAGTTTCGTAATATTCGGCGTTTTCGCGAAAATAATAAAATTAAATATTAATTAGCCTAACATGCTACATTTTACAATAATTTTAATATCGTGCGACCGTACCATCGAGAATTCTCGTGAATGAATAATGCAGAACATAATGTTTGATCCGTATATATATTTGCAATTCCCTTATGAAATCAATAACTCCATTATACACACATACGTAATTGAATTACGCATTTCGTATTAATATATGAATTGTTTTCCTACATGAATGTCATCAATGCAAGATTGATCGTAATATTAATTTTATTTTATCGCGTTTTTAAAAAACAAAATTTCATCAACTCTGTTGTAACACATTACGGACAATCTACGCGAATAATTAAACATTATTAATTCGTATAATAGGTAATTATTATCCTTAATATACAAAATCGCTTATCCGTTTATATTGCTTTGGAATTAAATTAGACGTTATTTCTCTCTCGTTATTAGATTGCAATCTGATACACGAAAAATTTTATGAATATGTAATATATATTATATATATATATATAACATATATGTAATATATGTAATATATGTTATATTAATGTATTATAAGTTTAATTTAATGCGAGTATCGAAATCGCGTTATTGACTGTTGCGAAATCTATTATTCTACTTCGATCCTCTTCGTTTGTAATACCTCGCAGATCGATGGATTAGGTACATCTGGTTGAAGTCGTCGTCTGGAAGTACCAGCTATTTGCGGTAACGCAAACGTTTGCTCTGACGACGCGATAACATCGAAGATAACGAGCTCGATCGTAGTTAATACCCGTCGGAAGCCTGGTACGTGACTTCGTGACCAATGCCGCTTAATTTCACGGGGATCTATCGTTGTCACGTATAACTATATCGGCTATAGGATCGGTATTGGTTCGCAAACGAAGAAATATTCGTATCGATTATATTCGCGCGAAAGTTAACAAATATTTGTCCGCGCCACGTCACGTGTACATATTGTCGATTTAATATACTACGCGATTGTGCATCGCGCGTTCTCGATTAGTACAAAAAGGTATTTCGTACAAAAAAAAAAAAAAAAAAAAAAAAATTTTATACGAGACTTGCTACTTTTTTTTTGTCGATCATACATTCGGGGGGTTTAGTTTCCCGGCTGATAAATTTTTTTTTTATCGTCGTTAAATTGTCGGGGAAAAACGACGACGCTAATTTTCGCGAGCGCGACAAACGGTTTGTCGACTTTGACGCGGATCCGGCTGATGGATCCTCGGATTTGTGAAAGCTCGCGCGTCTCGTTTTCATAAAACTCGGCGGTTTCATAATATGCTAATTCACGAACTAATAAAAATTCAGTAGTACGACGAAAGTACCGCGAAATTTTATGCGGCGATTCCGGATGGCGGTAAAGCTTTTCGGGAATGCGCGGCGCGTCTTAGGGGGTTGGCGGTTGCTTAAAGGCTGTTTTTGCATAAGGTGGCGAGAAGAGGACGGATAGACGGAGATGTCAGGTTTTTATGTTAATCTTTGCGGGGGAAGATTTTTGTTTGGCGCGAGGTAATGGAATGGAACAAAAGTCGCAGAAAATTTAAGACGCCTCTTTATTTTCTCTCATTCGCGCCACCGCCTTTCTTTTCGTCGCTCGTTGACCTTTGAAGCTGTGATGAAATTCTAGTGGCGTAAATGGTACAGTTGGATTGTTTGTTCAGGATGATCTCGTCCCGGCGTATAACGGGATTATGTAAAGCTGCCGAAATATCTCGGCGGATTTTTCGAATAAATTCGAATAAACTATGAATTTTATTTAAATTTCTCGACAATTATATTGGCCATTTTACTCTCGTGCGATAAATTTGTTCGCGCTATCGTTTTACATCAGCTTCGAGCGTCTCTCCGAGAGCGAATTGCACAATGTCATTTTGCAATTCGACCGAAGAGAAAGCACGCGTTGACGCATCCTCGAAAGCCTGCAACATTCCATGTGACACCTCGCTCGAATGTTGCTCTCGAATGTTCGTGAGAATTATTGCAGAATGCGATGGCTTGGATCTTGAACTATGTATGCCGCGGTAATGACGAAGAGTGGAGGGGGAAGAGGATACGAGAAAGGATGCGAGAGGTCAGTTACGGAGGGGGAGAAGAGGCCTTCTTCGCTGTCATTGGGAAAGTATGCCGTCGAAAGGTCAGCATTTACTCTCTACGGAGATACTAATCGCCACTTCCTCCTTCCTCCTCGCATCTTCTCTCTCAACCACAGTATCTCGATTCGCGATTATTACATTAGAAGGTAATAAAGAAAATTAGAAATATTTTACAATATAATATAATAATTCTATTAATCCCGATGATTGTATAAATTATTTATTAAAAGAAAAGAATTGTTGATATTAATGTAAATATAATTTCTTAAAAAAATATATATGTATTCAATTTTTATGCATACAATTATTATAACGATTAAAAGTTAAAAGATAAAAAAAATTGTTTAAAAAAAGACATACTGTTAACAAATTTATCACTCAATAATATATATATCAACGCAACTAATTAAATTGTTGCTAGCTAAATTTATATTAATCAGAGACGACGGATATCAAAAATGTATTGACATTATCTGAACGGCATTGTTACTGAAGAATCAAAGAATGATATTCTATATATGTACCATTGTCTGATATAGATATCTTGAAGCAAAACGATTTCATGCTTCTTCTAACGCGACTAAGGCATCTTCATTTCGCTCACCGTTCTCTTCTTCCGTTTCCTTTACTCCGTGAATTTTCGAAAGATTTGAATTTTAGCAGGACGCAAACGATTCCTTTTGCCAGCAATAAAATAGCTTCCTTCGCTTTTAAGATGTCGACTCGCGCATGATGGAGTCCGCGGATTATTTACTTCAGCCGCAGAGACACAAAAGCTTACACCGACGAGAAAGTAAATCCCTTTCTCTCTCTCTTCCTCTTTTTTTTTTTGCCCGATAGCTTGAAAAGGAGAGACGCATTTTGCTTTGTTTTCCTCCAGCGTTGCGCTGAGCGCTTCATGCTTGTGATCTTCAGAATCTCAATGCACCGTTTTACCCGCGGGCTAATATCTCTCGTCGAATTATTCTAATGGAATATTGCGATCACGATGTAATTTTGCATATAAAAATATACGAATATTTCAGAGAACTACGTCAACCGAAATTGCAAGAGTCAAATTGCAAAAACGTTCCCATTCGATTTCAACGGGAGTTTCAATCCCGTCTTACTTTCAAGTCCTTATTTTAATTCAGTTTTCAAATTACATTTTCTTGCAGACGGAGAAATTACCGACAAGCGAATTTAACGGTCGGAGTAATACACTCGAATTGAAACTGCTCGACAAAATATTAAATTTCTATTTCACCCCGCATTAAAGTTATTCTTCCGCGAAATCAAACCCTACTTGGTATCGACATTCTTTTATAAATGTTCGTACGTCGTCGACACACGGACGGAATTACTTGGAATATCGCGAGCCCATTCGCGGATTCTTGGCCGATTGCCAAGGTCGATCGTAGCTCGAGTGGATTTACACCGGAAGCAGTGGAAGTCCTTAACGGGACTCTTCCCTCTAATCCCGCATCGTAGAGAGAAGACTCGATAAAGTGCTTACTACGGTTTCCAACGTGAAACCGTGAAATTGATCTTTCAATATCAGATGATAATTTGTCAGCTATCTTTAGGATAAACGAGAGACGAGACATTTTTTTATTTTTATATTTTTATTTTTAAATGACGTTTCCCTCGATGTCTCTTTTTTTTTTTTTTTTTTTTTTTATTCAAGATATTCTGATTTCATACAATTATATATTATATGCGCGTTTTGCCACCGATGACGACATTTTCTTAGGAAAGTTCATTATGTAAAGAGCCGGCCGATATTTCCGAGACGACAAAACTCTTATTACGGCACGCAGGATAGCGCAATTATCCTCGCGGTTAACGACTCATCGCGGCATCACATCTAGATTTCGCAATCGCCCAAGTCGCTTAACTTAATTTCGCGCTCGGTCGCCGCAGTCGGCAAAATTAGACTAATCGTCTCTGCAATTTGTCGCTCTGTCGCGTGCGATTGGCCAATTCATCGTCTCGGCGAGTCACGGATTTTCGTGATTTTCCGTAGCAGCCCTCTCCGGGGCACTGTCACAGCTGCCTTTTACTCATCGGGCAGTCGTAACAACAACCGCGGAAACCGCAATGGACCGCAGATTTATTCGTATATGCGCGATATAATCCTTCGCGCGAGGCGCGCGCTCGATAATAATTTCAATATTTCTGCGCGCCTTATACCGTTTGCTTTCATGCTTTAATGAGTAAAGCGGGAAATGCGCATAATAAGGCGGGTATTACGATTAGCCGCCGATACCGCCCGTCGTTGCATTATAATACAGAATTCCATTTAATCCAGCTCAGGATTATGATTTTACACATCATATTTATCTTTAATAATTGTTCGCCCTCTCTTGGGCAACAAAGCCGAGAAAACAGTTGTGTTTCTGCGATAAGGCACACTGTATTTTCAAAGATACATACGTATTATTAATTTAATTTAAAAAAAGCTACAAATTACAGAAAAATTTATGTTACGTAAAAAGAGCACCCTGTGTGTTTTATATTATTCCAGTATTAAATACGCGAGTTAAGAGGAACGCATATATTTTCTCGGTTAATTTCTTTGACGTTTGGCATGCGAATATCTGTCTTCAAGAAAAAAAGGATACTTATGTAGATGTATATAAAGATAATCCTTGCCGTTTTACGTCCTTTCGCGTTCGTGTCTAGATACTCCCGACGGAATTTATCGTTCGGCCCCTTCTTCCCTTTATCACCTTCCTCCGCACAAGTAACTTTTCGAAGATAAAAGCAAAGTTTCGCGAGTTTCTCGACACGGCTCGAGTTTCTGTTCAGTGTCGTGTGCTACGCGCACGCATAAATCTGCGATCTCGCATCATTGCGGTCTCGCAAAATCTATTCCGTTGTGAAGAATATTCGCGGAGAAGAGAGAAAGAGAGAGAGAGAGAGAGAGAGAGAGAGAGCATTTCCGTGGCCAAGGGCAATTTATTTTTTATCGCGCATACGCCGCAAGCAATCAGTATTTTTACGACACGTTCCGCATGTCGGATTATATGTCAGCCTCGTGCAAGAATGTATCTTGCCGTATATGATAAGTGTCGTAATCTAATCCTACTTCTCCTTTTCACTTTTTAATAAGATTTTTACACGAGAATCACGAGTAATCTAGACTTCCGTTCTCACGATAGAGTCGCTTAATCAGATAACGATCTTCAAAACACGTCGCTTCCGCAAACGACTTTTTCTCTCCCCCCCCCCCCCCTCTCTCTCTCTCTCTCTTTTTCTCTCATTAAAGTAACGAATAAATTTCGGATCGATTGTATCGGCCGGGTGATCGTTCAGTCACGAGGTCTCACGAACGGAAATTACATCGACGGATATAGGGGAGGGAAAAAGCGCGGAAATTACGACAAACAAGACGGCGTCTTGTTTTACATCTCTCTTCCAGCGCATGCACATCCAAGTGATGAACAACCTCTGCGTAACTCGCTCCGCCACGGGCGAACATCCTCCTTTCTTCTCGCCTTCCGCGCCGCCATCGTAATATCCTCATAATTCATGAGGAAGGATGAGGAGGGTGGGACAGAAGAAAAAGCAAAAGAGATTACGTTGTCCAGCAGTTTTCTTTCGTAAAGTTACAGTGCCTCGATGGATGCAGTCAGTCGCAGATGCATTCGCAGCCAATTACGGTCTCGGATGTACTATCTCGATGAGTGATGTAAAATACCGTTCTGTCATCGTTAAAAGTTATGGGATACTAAGTTTCCCTCATTTTCTTCATTTTCTTTTTATCGTAACAAGATCATTTTAAATTAGATGCGTCTTAAGTAATTTCGAAGAAACAATACATAGCTTGTAAACTAATTATAAAGAAGGTAAAAATATATTTGTAGATAGAGCACTTTTTACAATCATGAAATTTCTATTTTAATGAGCAATTTTTGGACATACTATATATTACATTAGTTTATCGTTAATTATACAAGCTATATTTGTAGAAAGTGCTAATGACCCAAATTAATTATTGCCCAAATTAATCATGATTTCACAAAGCGATTGTTTTCGGGTTTTTTTTTGGCCATCAGCGAGACTACGCAATTACTCTTCTCTTATATACAACGTAATATCTTGATATCTAGAATTTGTAAATTACTCAAGTGATCGGTATTCTATAGATTACATCTGCCTTTTCAATTTGAACACCGTGATTGCGACATTGCGCAAAGACTGTGAAGCGGATCGTTGTATTTAAATCCGCATTTATTTTCTTGTGCAATGCAAGTTCCCTCGATAATGAAACTAATGGCTAATGATAATTTTAATGAATAATTATTGAATTTTTTCTAGTATAATTAATAGGAGACAAGTTCATTGTAATCTGCATTGTATCAAAGAACACGCGAAAAAACAGATATTTATTTACCGTTTAAAAAAATTACTGCAATAGTATAACTTTGCGCGCGCGGACGGAGATGAATAATATTTCCATTTGCAATATCGGTCTTTTCAGACCGAAGCTGTCGCTTAATTGTTATATATCTGACTTTTGCACATCGGTAATACCGTGCTGTGGTAATTTTGACGTTGATTAAGACAAAGTATCGAGGCGAATGTTTCGAATTTTCTCGGCGTCTCTTCCGATGACAAAGCTCGTTTCGTGCATCAAAGGGTGCATTAACTCGTAGTACTGCAGATCAGGGAATGAGATGCACCCTGAGCGTCCCTGATTTTCATTTCGCGTGTTCGCCAGCTGTGTGGAGTTCCACGAAGGTCCTTTACCTCGGCCCTGCGCAATCCTCGAGCGTGACGTAGTTAATCGCTGATGCGATAAAAGCAGACATTGTCTTTTATTAATCTGTTTTCCCGCAAATAGAGTGTTATTTTTTTTTCTTTTCAATTATGCATATCGATTTACATGGAGATTGTGAGCGAGAAAGAAAGAATCAATTGTGAAATTAAAAAATTAAGAAATTGATTTTGAAATGTAAATTTAATAAAAAATCAGAGGAATAAAAAGATTCTGCATTAAATATTATCATGCTCATATTTATCGTGATAAAAACTACAATACCGTAGATATATAACATCATAATGTTCCCCAGTTAACGAATTACCTTTTTAGTTTACAACAAAACGTGTCGGTACAGTTTGAAAAAAAAAAAAAGTATCACTCTATCAAGAGATGCAACACGATAGGCGGACTTGCTCATTAAATCATGCAAAGCGTTGACAAAGCTGCGGCGAGAATAGGTCGGTCCTCAAAGACGAGCATTTCCTCTTTGCAACGTTAACCGCGTCATGTTACCAAATGCGCGACAGGATCCCGCAACATAGAAAACACCGCTAGATAATTTCACATTCACCCAATTTTTTTTTTTTTTTTTTTTATCTTTATCTCTCTCTGTTTCTTTTCCGAGAGTTTCATTAGCGCACATCATATATATGTATATTTAGTCCCCCCTAAAATGAAATCATAATTGCTCGCGACTTATAAAAATTATGCTTTATAAATGTTGGGTTTTATTATATAAATATGCCTCTTAGAACAAGATTTTTCTATTGCAATCAGTATTTTTTAATTAATATTTCACACACGCAATTATAACATTCCGTAAACAACGAGGGGAGTCGCGTCGCTTTCACTGAGAAATATATATTTTTTAATTATGAAATTACATATAACGTAAACTTTAATTATAGAATGCATTAATAATGTGCATAAAATATACGTACATTAAATTTATATGCAGATATTTGATTCTATAGATAGCTATTTATTTTAGCAATATTCAAGAGTATTTTGTCAAACGCGAAAGACGTTGTTTCAGACAGAGGAAAATAAAGTCTTCTATGAAATATCTCGACATTTTTACGTATGGTAGAAATATCTCGGAACGCTCGTTTCTCGTCTGTAAAGAATGACATCGTTCTTGGTCACAGAGCGATGCGCTCTCGGAAGCAACGTCTTAATTAACTCGCTTCATTGGCGAATTCTATGGATCCTCTTCTTTTCCTCAATGTTTCCTTCGTGTACCTCGGGTACCTTATAAATCCCACTTATATCCCAGACATTCTTCACGGCCGCTTTTCCGCGACCGGAAGATTTTGCGAGCGTGGATTCGTCGGGCTTTCCGCTCGGTCGTTAAATCCATTAGCCGTCGCTGTCGGCGGAATGAAAAAGAGGTGGCGGGATCATGCTAGATAGTGGTAAAATCGGGAGAATCACACACGTGCATCACGTAGGAAAAGCCCGGGGAAGAAACTTCGTTATGAGAGAACTTGTGACGCGACAATCTCTGGTTGGGTCAGAGGTTTTCCATTTGAAAAGTCCGTAGGACTTCACCCTCCTTCTCTCTCCATTATGTCCTCTGTCGTTTTTACTTGTTCTTTTGCACCTTCTTCTTACTCTTTTGCGAAAGACTTTTCAACTGCGTGAATCTTGTTTCGATGAGAAATTTACATCGATCGGCTCTCTGATCATCGAAATGGTATTTTAGGTGTAGAAGTAGTCAGGTGAGTTTGAGCGGCGAAGAAACTTGCGAAGAAAATAAGATTGAAAAAAGTTTAATCTTTTACTGGGTATTTCCGATCTATAGACGGTTTCTTAGTATCATTTGGCATTTTTTTATGAGATATATTTCGATAGAAAAAAAGTAAATGACTTTTTTTTCATTTTATAACGAAGAGAGATATCACATTTTTTTTTTTATTTATTAATAGAGATATTCTTGTTTTTATATTTTTTATAACGTACTGGCTGAGCGCTCATGTTGGTTGTTCAGATAAAGTTGCATGCAAACAGATTATTTTAATTTAGTCGAAGCGATTATACAAGCAGTGAATTTGTATAGTTAGTAAATTTTGGGAAATAATATTTGGATGGAAGTTCCCCATTCACGAAACATACACATTCACATCATATGAAGTAAATTATCGAAATTTCATGTATGTTTCATTATTACTGAACTTCTCGAGCGTAGTTATGAAAAACCGACAATGTTTCCGGATCTCTCATTTCAAAGCGTCATAGTAAATGCACGAGATATGAATTAACGGATATGATAAATAAAGAAAGCAGATTATGCGCTCGTGTACAAAATGTACTGGAAATTATATGGCTCCGAGGAATTAAAAGTTAATTAAAATTGCTTATATTTTATTTATATTTTTAACGTTATTATTTATTTACATTAAATTATATTTTTTAATATTGTACATGATAAAACGAGAAAGCACGTTGATAAGAAGTAACAAAACTAATTTATTATTTTTAGTTAGTTTATTATTTTTCATTACTTTTTTCTTTGTCTCATTTTATGTAACGCTGAAAAATTTCCTCTCAAGACTTACGCGAATTTTCAGCTGTTAAATGTGCTATTTCTCTTATGCGCTCGACAGAAGATCAGTTCTAAGGAAACAGTTAGAGATGAGCGACAATATCCTTGAAAATTGCTGCAAATATGTGTAAAGGGATCCGCTTCGTGTAATAAGTGAAGAGATGAGTATCAATTTGCTGTTATTAAATTTTGTAAAAGGGCCAAGAAATTCCTTATTTACTGCGTTACATCTTTCAACTTGTTATCATGAACGTAGTTTTGAGTTTGCGATTTATACGATATTACTTAATTTTATCTGATGGAGAAGAAATATAAAGCTTGAATATTATATTTATGGAAAATAATTTATATTTAGGAAAATAAAATAAATAATTATTAACAAAATAGAGAATGATGAGATAAAATATTATATAGTTTTTATTTAATTAGATCGTATTTTTCTTTTAAAATTCTTTTAAAATTCTTACTGGATCCGAAATTATAATGCTTTAAATGTTAATAAATCTCGCGCGCTGTTGTTTCATAAGTCTTAGAAAGTATCTTGGCACTTTTTAACGGCAGTTTCGCTCGTTATACTCTTTTCAAACTAGCCGATGTCTTGGAACACCATTGTGTGCACCTTTCGTGTAAGTGTTTATAATGACCGCGGTTAAGATTATTCGAGGTTTTTTTCCAGACCAAGCATTCAGACTTGGTTGGCGTCTTTCCTTTTCTTCAAGGACGGTTGGCAGGAGTTAATTTCGCTTGGCAAAGTGGCGGGACAGGTTGTAGATTGCATCGTTCGTGTCGCGGGAGCGCCGATTGCGTGAAGGGTGCGAGTTCTTAGCGCATTTGAGAAGAAAATGGGCGGGTTGTGCCCGGAGAAAAGCAGTGATAAAGGAAATCGCAGCGAACTATATATAGATGCTGTTTGTTGGAAATTCTCGCATTTTCTCCAGATCCGACTCTACAATGTTTTATGAATAAATGTCCCCTATTGCGAGTACGTTTACTCGGGAGTGTGTAAGGTTCCATTTTACACAGTTTACAAACCATTTCATCCTCTTGTAATCCACTTACGAAAATTGATTTGGCGTAATTCCGCCAAAAAAGCATTTTACCTTGATTTATTAGGATCTGGGTCTGTTTACAACAATGAATAAAAATAAAAAATTTAAATTAGAAATTTTTAATTAAAAATTTACAGACCCGAGGGACATAATTAGATTTCGAAATCTCTTTCAAGATGCAGTCGAAAATTTTAAATCTGTTTTGACGAAATTTTTTGGAGAGAGTATGGAATATTATTGTTTCCAGTAATTATCAAAACATTTAATACTACAAAAAGAGTATAATGCTTCGCGTTTTATTTTACTTCGGTGATTTGTTTATTTCGTCTCGCGAGAGAATCCTCTCTAATGAACACTCTTATACAGCACGGACCCGCATAATCATGGCCATTGATCGTGGCCGTCGTGCTCCAGCAACGGTACCACAGAAAGGATCATGTCCTTGGTATAAGGGCGCGCCATGAAAAACGACGTACCTGTCACAACGCCGTTTACCTTAATCGATGGAGTTAGCGCCGTGTTACCGGTAACGTGCGTACAAAAGCGGCCTTTCCGGTATGCGACGGTGATCAAATCACTCCGATGAAACCCCAAACGAAGGGAGAGAGAAAAAGAGGAAGAGGGAAAGAGAGAGATGGAAAAGGGAGGAAAAGAAAAAAAGAGTGTCGAGCGGAATGGAAGCGATAAAGTGGAGCGTACGCGAGAAAAAGGCAGCCGGATTGGCGGATATAGGCCTTTATAGCGGCATAGAAAATATAGACCGGAAATAGAGCTGCCAGGAAAAGTTTCATGGAAGCGGCATTTCTCAAGGAGCACAATGCCGAATTTACACTGTCGCGAAAAAGGCGCAGCGAAGACGTTTCATTCGTTAGTTTTGACTCGTGCCGTTTACTCAACGTCCGCCCGGCTCCTTTGTATCCTGAAGGATCCGAAAGCATCCTTTATTCTCGGACAACGCGAAGTACAGGCTCTCTTTTCCTCCGGGGAAAGAGATGTGCATAGTTTTTCAGTTGGTTCGATTTATTTTAACGAGAGACCGATGCGCGCACACGTGCGGCAAGAAAACAGACACACACACATACACACACACACAAACGAGGTTGTATAGTTAAATTGATTCCTCGAGTGAAAAATATGGGCGCGAGAAATAAAATAAAAGGTTCTCCGACAAATTTATTTTCTTGATTTTTCTAATCTCAATCATATTTTTAATGTTCTTCAACAAATGCGTTTTTAAATATATATCCTCCTTTAGTAATTCAATAATAAATATTCTTAATAATAAATATCCTTTAATAAATATTATATAAAACAGAATAAAAATTATTTCTAACATATGTGATATTATCGTAGATTTTAATTATAAAATAGGCTATTATATCGCGCGCGATGATTCCTTCTTTTCAGATATTAATATAAAATTTAATATTCTAATCGCTAATATATTATTGACAACCATTATTAGATTATCAGTATTGTTCGACCAGCGCGAGCTGCAACCACTCACAACCAACTCTCCGAGCCATAAACTGTCGGCAGTTGACAATTGCAGCAAAACGCGTCAAATATAACACTCCGACTTTTTCCGATTGCGTCCTGTTGCTGTCGAACACAAAACTGTCCGGGAGGAAAATATTTTCTCTGTACACATTGGCATGCGTGTTTGTGTACATGTACACGTGTGTGTCCGTCCACAGTGCGAGGAACGCGAACGATCTCTGTCGTCTCGAAGGCGCGTAAAAACATTTCTCCTCTCGGTTTGCCGGCGGGCATGTACGTGCGGAAGATGCCGAAGCTGGCGGAGGTTACCGTTATAAAAGGTAGAGGCTATTAAGCCATCAGCGGCGGGATTTTATCCTCGTTTCTACGACCGCGACCACGACGAAGACGACGACATTACCGTTCTTTCTACTGTCGTTGACATTCTGTTTAGACGGTAACTACTGCGCTTTGCTTCTTTCGTCTCCTTGATACTGTCACAGATGATTTACGACCTCGTCTTTAACTACATCAGAGCCGCTATCAAACAGGTACGCGAAAATCTGATGAAATCAGCTTATTGATTTTGATAATGTCATTTTATGTCATTACGGTGTTATGGAAATGATAATCTTGTCAAAGATGCAAATGTTCAATGAGATTAATGTGCTGTCGCGATGACGTGTAATATTTAAATAAAAATCGAAAAGAAAAAGAGAGAAAATATGTCAGGATATAATTTTCTAACAAATAATATTACAAATAATATTACAAATAATTTGGAGGAAGTAATATATCGAGATATCGGAAAATTTACATTATTATTGCAAATAATAAATTGAAAAAGTTAATTTATCGGAAAACTCATATATTACTTAAAATAAAATGATAAACGTAGAATGCATGAAGCTGCCATAGGTATAATTTATTTTTGTTTATGCACAGTCTGCGCTGCTAATATATCGTTGTTTCTCCAGCGTTTCTACGTATGCTTTGTCTCAACCATATGCACCACATTGCATTTTCTCTCCTTTTTTCTATTTTATCTTTTTTTTCCCGACGATATTATCTGTTATCCAGAGAAGCTGGATTTGTGCCGTTGACGGGGAAACATTTGAATTTTTGTTCATGTATAATCCCCGACATTTTTCTTCTCCGCCTTCTTTTCTTTCCCGATCTCTATATTTTTGCCTTCCTTCTGTGTTTTGGGCATTTATCTATAAACCATGCTAGGAACGATGTTTCGGTTATGGCGGTGTCTTTGCTGAGGTACGTAATTATTCATTGCATGCTAAGTTTGAGTTTCTTTTTAAGGAGAAACGTCGTTTAAGAATCTTATACATATATATTGTATGTATATATGGTACATATATATCATACACATATATACCATGTATCATACATATATATCGCATTTCGATATTGTGAAGATTTCAAGGGAACATTTATTGTTAGAACGTACAAGAATCCTCGCAATTTTTTTATTGTGTCGAATTCCTTGAGAAAAGGGGGTCTCTCCTCTCTTCTTGATGACGGAAGGGACGCACTTGTGTTTCGCGGGGAATTATTGTCTCGCAAGCCGATGCAGCTGCATTTCCCATGGTGCCATTGTCCGTCCGAGCGTGGATTATTACTACTGTTTCCTTCAGCGTAGCCTGTAATAGCCTGGAAGCGAGCTCTACGAGACGCTGAGTCACAGAACGCTTGTGTTGAAGATTGCTCGCGAGATCTTAATGGACGGATTTTCCTAGCGGATTTCCGAACGCGATATTTTCCGAGAACGAGGGGGGGGGGAGGAGAGGGGGGAATGATCTCGCGCTGGAAGTCAGAGCGGAAAAGAAAATAAGATTATTCGCGTACCCTCGTTATCGATTTATGCTAACTCTCCAGCTCTTCGGCACGAATTATAGCCTTTCCGGAGAAAACCGTTGCGGCGGAGTTCTGCCATCATCTTGGTATTATCGCGAGTCGTTAACAGCGACGATGCTCATACTCCGCCCGCCGTTATCATCGGACCGCTTTTATCTCAGTCACAATTACTCATTGTTCGAAGCGTGATCTAGCACAGGATACATCAAAGTTTCGTGCTTCTCTTTATTCCGCTTCGTCGTTTCTCGATTTTTATTCCTGGTTACGACGACGAATGTATTGTGCGTGAAGGGGCTGGCCAAGCATTGACTAGCGTCACTTACACTTTCGGAGAACGATGGACAAACGCGCGCGCGCGCGTATCGATACGACGCAAAGGTGTCATTGCATTTGTCGCACTGCGGAAACTTTCGCGGCCAATCGCGGATGCCCGTGTGAAATTATCTTGAGGTGCGCGAAATGAGAGCTGCGCCGGATCGTGAACGGGAAGTCGATTGTCGATCGGAAACTTGTTAACGAGTCGGCTCTCACGGTCGCAGACGGTTTCACTCTCGATTGAAAGGAGATCTTTTGCGCGTTATTATTAATTCTGCTTCGATTTATTTGACACGAGAGTTTTGACAAAGGCATGATAAGCGTAGATAATATTACTATCTTTTTCTATTTTTTTTTTTATTTACAAGATTATTTGATTTTTTAAGTATATCTAACCGTTAATTAAAAGATAATTAAACGATACATTTCAGCAATGCAAATGTATCTGTATAAATATTTATTTCTATTGATTATGCTATCTTCTCTCTCATACATGTCACCATTAGCAATTAAGAAAGCGTTTTAACATAATAATTCCAGATATTTGTACTCGGTCGTATATGTATTATTATTTATCGTATAATTCGTTGTTAATGTTCTCAGCTAAATATACGACATTGTATATTATTTTGTGCGACATTCTTGAATAGAAGACTGGTTTTCTCAGTTTATTCGTATTCTCTCTCAGGTTAGTTAAATTACTTAGCCGCATAATAAAACAACTTTTGTGGTTGGGCGACATTTATCTTGTTATTTAGTATTCGACGCGTTTTTCTCTCGTTTGTTGCTGGGAATTGCGAATCAGCTAAATGAAATATTTTTATAAAACTTGGGCTTGATTTATAAAATTGGATGCCGAATAGTAATAATCATGCACTCCGTTTAATTAATGACACATTTTGTTGTGAATCTTTAATTATTTTTTAAGCTTGCTGTGAAATACCAACTCGGCATTTTATCCATTTTCTTAATTAATTTATGCATCTAACAGGCAAGAGAATTTACCAAGCAACAAAGCAACCAACATAATGTTTGATTCGCTTATATTTGCTTATATTTGCGTGTTGAAATGTAATTAATATATCGTTTTGAGTTATTGCGTGTTCGGAAATTTATTTTAAAAAATACACAGGATTATATAAACAACGCGAAGTAAATATTGACATGTGATTTTTGCCCAATCTTTTATATTACATGCAATTTCAAAATAATTTAATTTAATTAACAAGAAATTTGAATCTAAAATAGTGTGCTTACATGAAGAGAAAACTTTTTAATAAGGTGCTTTCTAAATGCTTCTGATTTTCCATGATTTTGATTTACTATATATCGCAATATCAATTACATATACTATCATTTGCTGAGCAGAAACTCAATAAAATCCATGTATTTAATCCAGCCCGCGCTTTTCACAGTTTTTTTTTCTCATTTTATTTTGTTTTGTCTTTCTTATTTGTTCCGCGAACTAGTTAAATTATTTAGCCACATAATATATGTATGTGTGTAGGGATAGTCGAGCGTGACAGTGCACTTTGATGACGTTTGTCTATGTAATCTCAATTTCGTGGTGCGCGTGTTCTGAGACAATGGGTCTATCGTCTAGATGACCGCGTATACAGATATACATGCAGGTGTATTCAGGTGCACTGCTGTTGCCTCTCGCGCGAATACGTACTTACACATATATACGCAGATACACAAGTACACAGAAACATACGGCGGACGCGGAGATTCGCGCGATATCATGCACGTCGTTAGGCCGCGCGTTTACACGCCCAACCTACCCCTTTGTGCGTTGTAGACAAAGCGGGACAAAGCCGGGGGGGGGGGGGAGGGAGGAATGGGAAAAGATTTCGCGAAAAGAAATCGGGGACGCTTGGTATCTTTGGACTGCGCCGGAAGCTCGCGTGCGAGAATTGTTCGCGATCTTTTTAACGATGAGCGATGCGATTAACCGCTGTATTATTATAGAATGAAAATAGACTTGTCACGCTCGCTAACTATATACTTGCGAGATGGCTCAACTGTCCACGATAAAATTAATCTAACGCTGCTAACCCGGAGGCAGTTTCAATTTCTCTCCCGCACATCGGCGAAAGGCAAACATTTGGAAAGGCAACACGATGATTATTTTGGGTCGTCGTGTATGAGAAAAAGAGAAGGGGCTCGCAAAATAATATCTTCGATTATAAATTTATCGCTACACGCTTTATAGACACACTGGATCGGCGTAGGCTCTGATAATAGATGACATTTAAAAGGTAGCGTCAATTCAAATCTCTGTTACAGAAAACATTATGCTACATAAGACGTTGTATTCGCGTTTGTTGAATGCGTTCACGATCCAAATTCTCATTTGCTTGCTAATAAAAGTCACTTTTCTTCTGTCGCGTCGTCTCGAAGCTTTTGATACCTACTCTTTCTGCATTCTTCGGCTATCTGCATTTCCAATTAATGCTTGACATTGTGAACGACGGCTTTTAGGTGGCCGAGGCAATGTCCCGTTTTCTTCTCACGATTTTCTCGAAAAATTACCTTTTAAACGTTATCACCGATATTACTGTACGCCAATGTCATTTGTACGCCAATAATTGTTCGATTCGTTAATATTTTCACGAAGCTATGGAAAAAATCGTAAAGCGTTTGACATACTACAGAAAAAAACATTCTATAAAATACCTAATGATAAGAGGAAATTTTAGAAGGTTATTATATTCGTGAGATGCTGAGAATTTTGAATATATTTAATTATTGAAATAATGAGAGATGTGCCTTTTTTAACATAGAAATATTTAGATACGATAAGATCTTTTTTTTAAGATACTTTTTTTTACAAATTTTTCGATTTATCAGAAAATTGAGAAGATAAATTTAAAAATTTTTGTGCGACTATAAGATGAATGTTAACTACAGATTTGCTCGATTTCAGGCATTTGTCATGGAAATAATCCACTTTTATGTTCTTTACACGTCTAAAATTGAATTAATTTGGCGTGATCGCGCGTCGGGGGCAAGGGCTAAGTGCGAGGCTGTCTTAGTCATAAGCAGACTCTGCTAATCCTCTTAAATGTGAAGAATGGCACCATCTCACCCTCGAGACGACGTCTTCAAACGCTGACTCACCGGTGATAAAAAGCGCCCTTAGAGCGCGCAGGTCGGTTGTCGGGGTCGTTGTTAGCTCATTGACTCGTCGAATACTCATCTAGTTATGCTGTAAGAGCAATTATCGCGTTTCATTAGTCAATATATACGGCGTAAAAAGAAATGAAAAAACGGCGTCTTACATTGATGTTAGCCGAGCCAACTTATATCGATTCAGCAACGTCAGTCTATATGAACTGCAGTTTAATCGTAGATGGCGGAGAGTTCATTATATCGCCGAAAACGAAAGTAAATCGCTTTTACTGAGCGTGGGATATGTATGATAATACTAGCAATACGATCTCTTTCTCTTTTTCTCTCTCGACGATAACACGACGGACGAGTGTTCGCACAGTGACTTACAGTAATTTAAGAGCATAGATACGTAGTCGTGATCGTGTGTATCATGGTGCCATTTCAAAAGTGGATTTCTCGTCAGTAGATAGGTATTTATCGTTTTTTTGTGGCACAAGGTCGTCCGGTAGGGAAGAACCTGTCCTCTCCGAACCGAGAGGCCGAATTCAGTAAAAGTTATTTACAAGATGGAACTAATCGATATAAAAATATTTGTTATTTTGTGTCCCTCTTATGCTGAGGATAAATGTCGAAAAATGTTTTCTATTTTTCGTAAAATCAAGTTTTATATATTAAATAAATATTATAGCACACTTTTATAAAATTTTTATAAAATTTGAAGAAAAAAGAATTTAAATAAAAATACAAGTTCATTTAAAATTTATAAATTTTCTCTGAAACAAACAAGAATGTTTGTTAATTTCAAAGTTACTTTTTATGTCAAATAGAATATCCAATTAATTTATTTTATTTAGAATAGAATATTACTATCTACTTAGTACTTTTTTATCTTTAATATAAGACTAATAGGTATGCAAAGTATGCAAATTAAAATTAATTAAAGCTCTTATTAAATTAAATCTCGTTTCTGAATGTAAATTGATGTCTTTCATTTCTACTTAACTTTTGCCGTTTTCTGTATTGAAAGAATTATTTTTTATCTTTTCTTAATTATATAATCTTGGATGGTAGTTAAAAATGATACTTGATTATCTGAATTATTTATTATTAGATTTCCAACTCCAACCAAATTTGATGTAGAATAAAAGTTAAATGATAAATTTTTTTGAATAACTTCGTAATTCAATTTAAAATTTATAATTCAACCATTGTGCTATGATTGATGTAATAAACATTTTTTTAACATTTTATTTTATAATATAAATGCGTTAGATATACGGTTTTTCGAATATTATGTATTGATTTATAAAAGGCGACAGTATATTAATTATTGCATCAGCATGCAATGATTTTTAGTGATTTTCGAGTATTCTGTCATTTTATATTCCATTGTCAGTTACACATACAGAAAAAACAATTGCAACTGTGATCGAAAGAAGTTTATCTATTCATAACACGTAAATTATAAAATGCTGCGTAGGTTTACTGTAATTTATAATAATAGGATATTAATTCTTCTTTAATTATGTAAATATGTAGAATTACAACGCTTCAATAAAAAAACGGCATAGAAATTATAAATAGCGAAGAGAGCAAATGAAAAAAAATCACAATAAAGAAATATATCTAAATGGAAATTTTTGAGATAAATGCAGTGACAGATTTTTCTGTAATCGATAAAAAAATGTTTCTCTGACAAATTATTTAAGAATGTTATTTTTTAAAGCGGATACGAAATAGCGATTCATATAATCAATTCTCCGATATTATGTCAAATAAATAATAAAGTAACATGTGTCTAGTCAAGTATTATTCGAAAATACATAGTATCACATTCCTAAATGTAAACTTGAATGTAAATTGTGATACATATTTGAGATAGTGTGTTGAAATACTCGTATTGAAAATAATTTAGTTAATAATAACTAAAAATAAAAAGTTAATAAAATGTTGTTTTATTTTTTCGCGCTTTTGTTAAATATAACAGAACTATAACGATTTTTTTTTTTTAGTTTGACGGAACTCTAATGATTTATTTGATGATTATCTATCTGATTTTTTCTTTTTTATTTCGATTTTTACGTATAAATAATTTCCAATAAACATTTTCAAATATAGAAGTGTTTTTGCATAGAAATTAAATACTATTGTAAATGTATAATGAGTCATTAATGGAATTTGTTTTTTCGATTTGTTTTTACACATTAATTCACGAAGACATTAATACAATTGAAAGATATATTTTGACGAAAAATAATTTTTTCAACTTACTTACAAAATTTACAGAATCATAAAAAAAACAACGCAATCTAAATATATGATAATTGCTTTCTATTGCTAATTATGTATGACATCCTTTTATCCAGTTATACTAACAATAAGTTTTATATTCAGTGCAACCTGATAGCGCAATAGAGAAAGTCAAATAGCGGATGATACGGAGATTCGAAAGTTTTGACGGCCCGCGGCTTCGGCATCGCGCGAAAGAAGACATTTGCCGACTTTTGCCGCGTAATCCCACCGTTATTCATAGCTGCCGCATTATCCGAGTTCCTAAGTAGGATTACCGAAAGGGCCGCTAACCCTCCCCGCGCCCTTACTTTCGCGGAATCGTAGAAAAAGCTCCGAAAGAAACTTCTTAACTGCGCGCTCTTGCTCAGCGACGATGCGAGAGCGTTTTCTTGGACTTTCACTCCCGAGTCCCTATCCCATTCCTGTTCCTCGTCCTTTCCTCGCGCTTTCACGTAGCGGGAATATCCGTGAAACGTCACGGCGCGTTATATATCCGCTGGGATTCCTCCCTCGTACCGCTCATCTGCCAGGTCATCTCATCAACGAGGCGGAAATGAAAGGATCGTGTCGGGCAGACATGCGATGTTGTTGCGCGGATAAAATGACAATGCGACAAGCGCGCGGATCTTATAATCTCGCTGGCGAGGAAATCTAAAGAATTAACTATCTTTGTGAATAACTTCGTAGTCGGGTAACTTCGTCGCGAGTAGATGAAAGCGATGAAATTGTTGCGATCGAGACGCAATTGCGCTTGAATATGTGAAACGTGCTCCTCAGAATCAACGTCCCATAGAATTGTATCTTTTTTTCTGTATTTTATTGCCCATAAATTTATATGATAAGAGCCCATATATCTAAGAGCCCAGTCTATTCTAGCAATATGAAAAATTGATAATTTTTAAGAATTTATTTTGAAGAATATTAACAATTGATCCTCTTAGCGTTTTACACATATATTAATGTTTAAACAGTACGTCAGTATTTTTAAATCTCGGTTATAGTATTGGCTGCTATTTAACAATCACAGAGGAAATAAAAAGAGCAGATTTGTGATTAACGAAAATCAGCGTTATTTAAAATGTTGATCCCATTACATAGTCATAAAAATATTCGGTACGAGAGAATTGCGTGCAGAGCGCGACTTTATATTGCTAATTTACGGTCATGCTGCTTAATCGTGCGGCGGATGTTCGTCAAAAATGTCAAACGCGCGCGTAACGATGCGAATATTTTGCGACGCGTGGTGAAGGACGTATGACATGGCTGCGAATTGAATTGCCGCAAATACTTGACGCGTTGTTTGTCACGCATGCGGCAAGCTGTTGATATTAACGTATTACTATTAATGTAAAGAGTAATTAGAACGGTTTGTCGAACACAGGTGTAACTTGGCGGTCGTATTTTACGACGGAAGTGTCGCGCGGAAGTCGTAAATGTCGCTAACGCGACTAACAAACATAATGCGCTATTACTATTCGAAGTAACATACAAGTTGTTTGTCGCGATAAAATCGTATCATTTACAGGAACATAGCTCGGCTAATTGATTTACGTTGTAGTTAATAGTTTGTAATTGATTATTAACTTGTAAATCACGAGATATCTTAACGATTTGTTTTCTCATGCCTGAGAGAGAGAGAGAGAAAGAGAGAGAGAGTTTGAAATATTATATACCTGTAATAATTGATTGATTGATTGATTGATTGATTTAAAGGAATATTGACACAATTGAAATATATATGTATTTTAACGAAAAATAATTTTAAAAAGAGAGAGAAAATATGCCAAAAGACAGAAGTATATTGCTAATCAGCTGTTTTCGTGATTGTTGTAACGATATTGTGAACAGCAATGGAATCATTAACGGTAATTCCTTTAAGCCTATTAAGCATCATTCAAAATCATAATTATTTGAAAATTAACAGCGATGCAAGATGAATGACAGATTAATTTGATAACATATTAATTTAGATTAATACATTTTGTTTAATCTTCTGCATTTGATGTAAATTATTTGCATATAGATTAACATATGTTTTTGAAACATTTCTTTATTATTAAAATATATATCAAAATTCAATCATTATATATAAATAGAATTTAATCGGAGTAAATTCTATGTTTATATTTTCAGTTAATCGCGTGTTTATATTTATTTATCCTCGCGATACATACATATGATGACGAAAATCAAATACAAGCCCGTCATCGTTGTTTACAAAGTTGTAAAAGTTGGCTTTCGATGTGTTCATTAATATTAAACATTTGTTGACATAGGGAACAAAACATTCCCACTCTCCTTGTATCGCCGTTAATAGCACTTCGTTCGTTACTCGTATTAAGATGCCGAGCTCGCTCGCGTAAAGTCGTGAACGGTTGTAAGAAGGTCGCGATCTAGATCTTGACTTTTGCTAAACCAGTTTGCGAGGCCACGGAGTCGTTCGCTACAAACACGCCCGAGGCTACTGACCCTTCGTGCTCACGAACGCGCTACAAGACTTCGTGATGCACGCGCTGCACTTACAAGAGACAGTAAGTAAAGTCTCAACTTTCTGACCGACAAGATCAATTTATCCGAGTTCAGAGGTTTTTTTTTTTTTTTTTTTTTTTTTTAAAGAAGGAAAAACACAGACACGTGATGAGAAATGGTATAAAATAATGTTCAATATGTATATGGATTTTTACACATATATTAAATATTTCCTCATTAAATATATCAAGCGCTACAGATAAATTCGATAAACTTTTCAAATTTTTTTGATAGATTTTTTTTTATTAAACAATAAAATATATTTCGAAATTTTTTCATGTTTCAGTTATATCTATAATTGACACGATTGAAATATATTTACAAAAAAGTTATGCGCAAATTTGGCTGCATCATCAAGTGCTCTTAATAGAGATCCTCACGCACGGGGACATGTTGCTAGATTAAGTAATGCGTATGTCGTTGCTGTGCACGGCCGGTATTGACTGAATTGACAGTCTTCCGCTTGCATGCGTGCGATATATCGCTCGAGAGAGAGAGAGAGAGAGAGAGAGAGAGATTCAAAAAATGAAGTGTGTTACAATGGCGTCGATAACGGAGATGTCATCTGTCAGAACAAACTGACGTTAGTTGACCCTAAAAAAATTTCAAGTACACAACGCGCACGGCCCGTTACTTTGAACGAACGTTCTCATGGATTGAATAGATGGATTGTCATACGCACGCACGACGGTAACCACCTAGTTCATTGATAATATGTCTACACTGATTATTAATAGACTGACAATTCTGTGCACGTCCGATGATCGATATTATATATGTTGCATTGTCTGTGACAAAATTAATTTAATATTCACGTTGATAATACGGAGCGATATTATCTCAATATAACAAGATTTATTTATTAACTACAATATAATATTGTTGTACTTTTCATAGCGAAATAATACTTGCTTTTATTTTTATTTAATATTTTAAACCGCGACTATTTAAATGTTCAAGTTTGTAAATATTTATGTGACGGTGGAAGAAGACAGATAATGAGAATATTCTCGATACTATATATATTCAGGTTTAAAGCTATTATTATGATTCGAGCATACTCCGACATTATGAAATTCGACAGAATTTGTTTCCATCCTACTCTCGCGCTTGCAAAATTTCTTAAGCCCCTAGGATGACCATTAAATTATTTTTTAGAATGTTAAGGTCTTGTAAGTCGTGGGATTGGGCGCTCCCACGGGGAGAGAACGGTATGCGATTAGAAGGCATTTTGACGTCGTGTTGCTTCTCATCCTTATACCTTGGTAGAAGAGATGCTATTACCCTTCGCTTCAGGATGAGGGTCATGAGTTTAGGTCGACCTCTCTTGCTTCCACTTTTTCTTCTTTCTTTCTTCCTCTTCTTTTCTCTTCTTCTCATCTTTCTTCTCCTTGCGTTTCGTTCCCACTCTATCGCCTATGAAAAGCGCGACGTACGTCAAATGTAGTTAAAAAGTTTTGCTCTCAATCTCACGATCCGTTTTCGCAGTCGTGTGGATATTGAAGTACGGATGAGGAGACGTTGAAGAGAACACGGGTAAACAGGCGACTAAAGGGTATATACGGGAATCGAACACGGAACTCTAAGCGCAAACACGACGATTGTATTACATCGAAGGTTCCATTTCAACGAGCCATCAGGCATGCATACGAAACTCTTTTAACTTTATACAGCGCACGTTCTCTTTCTCGACCCCGAAGCCTGTTTCCACGGCAATTTTTACCGTACCAGCGCGGTTTTCGGAAATAATCGCGATGAAGGTTGATGCTTTCGAGATAATAGAGTTTCGATACTTTTTCAAAATATACATTGGTTTTACAATAAATTGATTTGCGGGTGAAAAAATTTTTAACAGTATTCGAAATAATGTTCATGATGATATGGTTGGTGAATACAAAATGAATGTTATATAATGAAGTATACAATGAATTATACAATTTTAATGTAGTCGTATCATTGATTAGTAAGCATTATTTGTCTGCTGGATTTGCATACGGAGAATTCATTACAGCAGCATATTCAAATAGGAACATAATTAACATGATATTCCTCCTGAAATATCAAGTTTGCATGATAATTATTCTAAGTTTACTGCTGTCACACATATATTGCATTTAAAGCTTTGAATAGTTTATTACGATTTAGGCATTTAAACCTATGCTTAAGAATGTTGTTTATATTTAAATTTTTTAACTACTTTTTTATATAATATTATTTTAAACATCTACTAAATCTATCTTAAAAGTTATTTATTTATATTAATATTTTAGTAGATCGAAAATCAAAATAAAAAAATATAGGTTTTTACTATTTGATGTGCAGATAGAGAGAGAAATACAGTTGATTAATTAAAATATATTGCAAGCAGCTCAGTCGAGCATTGGGCGACATTTGGTGCTAGGTATTGCGTGCAAGAATTCGTTAATTCGAGTTGGTTAGCAAGAATTTGCTAATTGAAATGTCGCAGCTTGCTTTCTAGTGAAATTAGATCGAAAATTCCGGGTCCTTGGTTCCTTTCGGTTGAGCAAAGATGCTCTTATTATGCAATGCAGCATCTGGCATCATCACTTATTGTGCTTTTGATTCATCCAGCGATATTGTCACTGATTGCGCAATTTAAATGTTAAAGTGTTATTTCTTGCAGAGCGGTTAAACGAATCATATACTTATTTTTATCATTATATTAATTTTCTGTTTCGGATAATCTTTAACGACATTATGCACGAGATAAATTAATCCACGTGCGGGTACTTCTCAACTTGTTTGCTATGGGAAGGACTAAAAGTTGAAAAAATAATTTTAATCGTATAATTTTCCATGATACTGTAGTATTTACTATTTTGTCTTTTTTGTTTACAGAACGGAGTGAATTGATGTTTTACTGAAATGTGCTCATCGTACCTAAAATCAAGGTAAGCGAAAGTTCTTCTTAGAGATGTGCGAAAGAAATTTATTTCAAATAAATCATATTAGTTATAAGATTAATAATAATCATATTAAATCATATAGTTATGCAATCGTCTAGTCGTTCGTTTATGAATAATATATTTCTTCGTCATGAAGAACCTCACATCGTGTATATGTCATCGATATTAATTAATATTTTAACGGAATATGTCGCCGCATCTATCGCAAACGGTCCTTAATGAGTAACGGTCCTTAATAAGCATCGGTCGGAAGGACTGTCGGTACACCATCGATGTTATTAGAACGGAATGCGACATATCGATCTCCGAATGTACGCTTGAATCCGTGCGTTTCCGTTTGGTCCGCGAATTCTCGCGGCATGCCTTCGACATGTGGAGCGTGAAGATGCCAGCGGCATCACGCAAATACGCGGTTTGTGGTGATTGAGATTAACCGATTATCGTACTTATGATGGCTAAACACATCTTATGAAACATTCGATCATATATACTTTTCATCTTTTACCGCTCCAAGTATCATAACTTCGATATATCACTGTCATTGAGAGGGACAAGAAACACTCTTTACACGAGAAAATCTATTTCCGTAGCATCGTAATAATTCTATTTGCAACTTTATCGTGAGATTTAGTAAGATGAATGAAAGCCTGATTACATAATGTCTTGTTGATAAAAGAGTTATTATTTTAGCTGTGTTATCGAGATAATACGTTTTAAAGATAACGCTTATGTTTAAAAATGAATATAACTACACTCGTGTAAATTAATAGCTATAATATAATCGCATATATATTCAAGAATGTTGATATCTGAAAAATATGGAAATATCAGTAATTATACGGATTACGGATATTGATAAAGTAATAGAATCACGATAATTAATCAAAATTATAAAAAGCGCTTCAGCAGATAGATTTTGTATCTTCCTTTTTAATTATAAAGATAGCACAATTTTAAATTGAAATTTTAATTTACAATTTAATTAGAATTTATTGAAATTGAAATTAAGCTTTGCAAAAAATTAGTTCTGATATCTTTTATATATGAATTCTTTTCTCAATTTTTATACGAAATTTTTGCAAAAAGAAATGCTTATACATATATGGACAATAGAATATTACATTTCCACGAATAATATAAGATACAGAATTTCATAATTGATACACCGCACTCGCATTAGCACTCTCATCGCAATAATAATTACATTAGGAGGTGGTTTTTATCATATCCGCTTTGGATCGATGTTACTGCATGATCCTGCTTTAAATTTCATGTTCACTCATTAAGTGAATGTGCCGTGGACCGTGGATTTTAATTGCGCTTTATATTGGACTTTAAGTAAAGTAATTGACAGTTGATACGATTAAAATGAATTCTTTTTGGACGTTACACAGCTTTTGCATATATTGCGGCTGATGATTTTCAATCTCTGCAGTGCACTTTAATTGATTCGAAATGATTTTAAATATTGTATGCAACAATGGTTGCAATATTCAATTCACGTTTTCAGTCCAACCTACCGCGATTTTGTTATCGAATCGCTGCATTTTTTTTTTTTTTTTTTATTCATTTATTGACTTCACAAAAACGCCCACTTGAACTCACCAGCAAATTTATATTTAAAATAAATGTCATTTTTTCCGATAAAGAATAGATACAAATAAAAAATTATCTGTAACACAATATTCTGCTCGCGATATGCATGGCAAAATACATATATGTATATTGTTTTTAGCAATATTAATTTTTATTGCAACTTTATATTGTATACATTATTAAGATCATGTAGTTTGTTTTTATGACAATTGTAGAGTTTACGAAAAATTTGCACTTTATTAGGTGAATTAAATTTATATATTTATTCGCAAATTTGCAAAAATTAAACTGAAAAGCTATGTTGGAACTGACAAGTTTCACACACGAAGGTATTACATTTAACTTTAGAATTACACATTTCACATTTCAGCAACTTTTAAAAGAAATTGTTTGGAGATTAAATATTATTCTTATATATATGTTTATTTGTGTATGTATTATATGACACGCTTACAATTTTCACGATTTACAATAATTTCAAAGTATTTTATTGTATGAGTAAATTTGGTTAGTGATAAAATATTTAATGTAGATCTGCAATAGAACAATGGCATAAAATTTTTAACGAGGGAATACTTAACTACCATGATATAAATATCATAATGATATATAAATATGTATCTTTAAATTCTACTCGAAAACAAACTTGATTTTATTTACAAATATTTTTCCGGCAAATTATCACTATATTTTTTTTTTGCGCGGAATGCAAATCGTGACGAAAAAAACACTACGCGATTTGCATTTATTTATAATGCGTATTTTTTTATAATGTAGCCATAAAAGGCGCCATTTGCGATATTTAAAAACCGGCATACCGCGAAACGAGCGATAAATTTTTTCGTATGCAAATTTTTTCGAAATAATCGCGCACGCGCGTACGACACACGATTTAGCGGAAACACGATCGGTATAGATACGAATAATTTTCCTTCGCGAAAGAAAAGCGGGAGATTACGGACCATTCGGTAACGAGTCGGTGCCGAGCGGTAAAATCAGAAATAGATGCAAAGCAGGCAATTAATAGCTGGAGGGGAAAATTGCGTCCGCGCGCGATTGGCTCTCGGGCGGTAAACGATCTTGGGACGGATCTCCCCGTCGTCGCGGACGCGCACGCGGTGTGCATTCGGGTAAATTGCATTTCGATCGACCCAGTTTTTATTTCAATTTGTCGTGAATTTATGTGCGAATTATCGGGAAAAGAACACGGAGAGAGGAGATCGAGGGAGGAGATGAAGGAGGGTGGTCCTCGTGGGGAAAAGGAACAGCGGTGGAGGAGGAGGAGAGATATCGGAAGCGGAGAGGAGGAAAGGTGGCACGATTTACTCGCGTCGTTTCTCGGCGTTCTCTCGCTAACTACAATTCAATTTGCATTTCATCCAATAAATCGCGCCTCTCGTCGCACCTTTGCCAGGCATACACGCCGACGTGTTTTCCTGTGAATTCTTCATCTCCTCACCTCTCGACGTGGCGGAAAACGTGTCACAAATTCCTCCGATATTCTCCTTCTGATTTAACGAACATCGTTCTTTCTCTCTCTCTTTCTCTCTTTCCTTCCTCCGAGATGTCTCGGGATCGATACAATTATTTCTCTCTGTTTGTTTACGGGGCTGAGAGTAACTAGAGTGTTTACAATTTATTTTATCATAACCAATACATGCGTTTATGATAAGAAACATGAAATTTCTTGACACAGAAGGGTATGTACATTTTATTTATCAGATCCGATAGGTTGTTAGATACTGCGTGTATCAACTACGTGAAATACTCGTACGATAAAGAGCATGAAATATTTACACGCGAAGCTACGCGTGTTTTAATTATTATCGTCCATAACAGATAGGCGCCAGATGAAATCTGTATTGAAACAAATTATCCTTACACAAAAATCCAAAGCGAAACTGAAATCATTCTCAAAGGGAAATACAAATAGATAGAAAACTCTTCTAGAACTTTTAACTGTTGGTGTTCTCCAGAGATAATATAAAAATATAAATCACGAGCGATATCACGCCGTATAGATATGAATTTAATTTTTCAGTTCATTTTAAATATAAGAATATTTATTTATATAGTTAAATGTGTAAGGTTACAGTTTAATGACGGGCAGTTACGTATATTAATGTAATGGAATATTGCCATTATTAGAAATATATCGATACGAACGCTATTATAAATATCGCGATATTTCGATCTCTGTCCTTCGAGCATTTCCCAGAATACGAGAGCCTCTTAAACGCCATACAAATAGTTGGCGTTCATTCTTCGCGTGACACGAGCACGCTAATACTTCACCGATTTTCCAAGCAACGACCCGTTCCCCATTCCGCACGCTCGGTTATATTGCAATCGTAACCCTTTTCCTCCCGTGTGCGTGCGACACGGAAGAAGATCCACGCCGATAAAAAGCGTCGTTGTGTCGTCCGTTGCAACAAATACATTTACCGGTCGATCCGACGAATTTTGTGGCGAATAGTTTAGCGACATTAATGATATTACCTTATCAGGCCCAGTAGCTTAAAGTAAATTAAGATTGAAACGAATCCAGAGGCCGAATATTTAAACGAATTTTTGTCAGGAATTAAGTTTTTTTGCGCAACAATAAAAAGATAAAAATAAAAAAAAAAGAAATGCAGAATTTGACGAGAGATAGCTGGAGCGGCGCAAAACTGTATTCCAATTCGGGAATCAATAGATACGTAAAATCGTTGGAAGTGATCGTTACATCGCAACATCCGATTTCGAAATCGCTGACGTTTATTCGGTTTACGATGCGGAATAACACGCGAGGCAAAATTCGCATTAATATTTCTCGCAAATATTTTTACGAGACAGATTTCGCGTGGATTAAAATTACCAGGCAGAAATTTGTCATAAATTTGGTTGAGCCGTCACGTAAAAAAAAATATATATATATATATATATATAAATGAGTGAAATGAAATAGGAAAACAGGGTGGGCGCGAAAACTATCGCGAGACATAACGTTGCGTCTCGCATTCTCGCGAAATCCGAAAAGCGTTTTGCCAGCGAGAAGGGCGAGAGAGATATAGCCGCGGTCATCGTACACGCACCGGAAATATTTCGTCGGCATGCAAGCCGCAATTTAGATTACCGGGGCGGGGGACGGGGGAAGCGCGCTTGGGAAAATGCTGGACGTTGAAATAGGCAATTTTTTTCTTCCATCACAGCGTCGCGGCCACGCGTCGAACATTTGCAAACATGTCGATTCGCCGTTTTGCGCGCATCTCTCTCTCTCTCTCTCTCTCTGTCTATTTTTTTCTTTTTCTCTTTTTTCTCCCACTCTCTCTCTTTTGAGACCAGGTGTCTCTCTGCCCCCTTTCAACGCGGCGATATGAATTTTCGCATGCGCCGAATCGAAAATTGTTTCTGCCTCCAGCATCTCCTACGCTGAAACTGGGAAACGTTTTTTATTTTCGTTGACAAAAACGACCGTTTCCTCTGATCCATATATACATGCACTCCTGCCGGCATCCACGCATATATCTTCATTGCGCGAATATCTTTGTTTTTTTTTTCTTTTTCTTTTTTTAACTTTTTTTATTTATTTTCTCTATCGTCGTAAATCCGAAGAGTAAATTTTATATCTCGCGGCGCATCTACTCCAAGCGGATTTTTTTCGGACAAATAGACGCGTTGAAAAACTTGCGGATATACGCGCCGTGTCTACTATATGTGATTCTCGGGGCTTATTGCGAAAATTTTGCGTTTGGCTTGCGGCTTGTATGCATCGCGTGTACGAAAGATAACGGGAAACACGAATCGTCATGATGCTCGCGAATCGCGGAATTGATCTCCTTCTGTCTCTCTCGCTCCCTTTTTTTTCAAAATGACTTTTTTTTTAATCTTAACATCTTTACCAAGATTTAGGTCAATAAAGCATTTAAAAAAAGTCATTTCTTTTATAAGTCTGGTAATATTAACGATAAATAAATAATATAAAATAAATATTAACGATTAATAAATTCTTGACTGATATGAGTATAAATTAAACAGTAATTTTTTTTTTTTTAATGTAACAGAGCGATTTTTACTTTTATATTTTAGTTTAATATTTTTTTATTAAATTATACTTTGCATGACGAAATAGTGACAGGAAGATGAAATAGGACGAGAAGTAACGAAAGACATGAATTTTAGTCGATATAAATTTTATTTCACGAGACCCCGTGAATGATTCATCTTTTTTTATGCAGTGAAGGCACAATTGACCTTTTTCCATATATCTCTAAAAACGGACGGATGTCACTATAGAGAATTTTTCTACTTTTGACTTTTCTTAACGGCAATGGTTTCGAGGGATGATTGTACCTCAAATGTGAAATATCATTTTTTCGAGAAAACTGACATTTTTTAAAATCTTTACAAACTTTGATTGTGTGTGTTTTGTAAAAACAATGACACATATTTTTAGCATGAATATTGAAATTTAATTTATCAATTAATTTCTTAACAAAATTATTAGGGAAATACTATCATAATTTATTGTTTCTGATTTTTTGAATTTTTGTTAGATTTTCCAAGATATTTTGTTCTCTATGACATCATTTATCTCTACGAGAAATGCCTAAGAACATTGCATGCTTTCTTATCTCATATTCCAGCTCAGTTGTTCTGAATTCTTACAGCGTCTTTGCTTTACAAGATTTTTCCGCTTGAAATAATAATGTAAGACTTTATGGGTCGAAATGTGGTTAATAAAATTATTATAATTAAAATAATAAATTGAATAATTTTCTTAATTATATATTAAATAAGTAATTTATTCAATAAAGATACTTTTTACAATTCTTAGAACACATTACATAAAATTCAATTCATAAATGCGAATGTTTTAACCAAAAACAGGTTGCACATAAATCATTATTTCATTTATATAAATCTCATATGAGGAAAAAAAAAATGACAAAAATTTAGATTGTTCCATTCAATTCCTCGCAAACCACTCTCATCTCCTGCAATCACATCGCGAAGTAAAGACGCGTGTTCAAGAGCTCCATTAATCGATCCACCATGACGATCCCGTGGTTTAATTTATCGAAAACCAACGTCGCGGATCAGCACGACGCCGATGTCATCCGAGAGAGAGAGAGAGAGAGAGAGAGAGAAAGAGGGACGCAATCGTACCGGAACAATGCAGACGCGACAATGTTGCGCCAGGCGCTTACATCGTGAACAATGAAGTTTATACGATGCCGAGTGCCGTTATCTTATGACGACGCGGAGGATTAAGTTTCAAGCACCAACGGAGCTTGCGCTCCTAACGGCTGCTGCTTCGAAGCGTATCCGCATCGGCGAGCATTTGCTATATTCCACCGGCGCCCTTCACTCTCGCAAATTCTGTCCATGCGCGGTTTCCGACGCGACACCCGCGATGAGAACGTTTCCGTACAAACACGTGGGAATGACGTTTATATTAATTTCTTCATTTTTTTTTATTCGCGTCGTCGTGACACTCGACTGCAAAAAATAAATTGAAATGAAACTGAAATGCAAGTATATTTGACAAGCTGACATCGTAATATTCCGTGGAATTAAATAAATTTAAATTTAAATATTAATTATATAAATAATAAATATTGATTAATATTCAAATTAGGAGATGAAAAAATGGAGAAGAAATTTGTATAATTCAGAAAGAACATTTGATTAGCGGATTAAAAAGTACTTTAATATGTTCTTTTAATTTATCTTGGCCCGAAGGATAGATGACGATTCGGAATATGAGTTCATGTAAGCTCCTTCACTCTCGCAGCATCGCGGGGTTCCTTTCTCTAATGCCAGAGATCTCGCCGCGATTATTAAATAAGGCGCGGCGAAAGTGGCGGTGACGCGGGTGGTTAGCGGCTACGGCGACGACGCGGCCGAGGGCAGAAAATCATGCATAATTCAACGGCGAGAACTTCGTCCACAGTGGAGCATGGGATGCTCCAGGAGTCGAGAGTATCGCTGCTGCTGCATCTCGGCGCAAGGAATAACGGTACTTTGTTCTTTGCCGCGCTCCCGCCGCGGCTACCGCTCCTGCTGCTTTGCGGTTCACGTAATCGTACCAAGCCATTAACATCGGCCAACTTTTTGCGACATTTCGAGGACTACTTCAGCCGGGTTGTTGGAGGATGTTTCAACTGGAAACTCCTTCTGGGAGTTGCTCGAAGAATTTTAATGGCGCAAAGACAAATCGTCGGTCGTCTATCGGGCGAATGTTAATTCCGTTGACGTAATCCCACACCGGGGGGACTTTCGAAGCGTTTGCGCAAATTGTGAAGAAACATAACATTGACGAAAGTTAATCCACCAATTTATCATTAAATTACTTGTCTCCTAATTTATGTAATTTTTTAAATTTATTGTAAATGTATCTCGAATTTTATACACATCTGAAGAGAGATAATTTTAATATATACACATAATATTAAGTATCACAAAAAACATAATTTAGCTTCTCTCTGTCACTCTCTCAAGAAACACTTGTCGATTTGAAAAATTGAGAAAAAATCACACTCTATAAAATTCTAAAAAAGATTTGATTTATTTGCGTTATTTTATTCTACTATTCCGCGCATTTGCTTGATGCGCGTCGAAATATTCATGGTGCTTTCATGTACTTGCGATGTATCACCCATAAAATCACGCGACGCGAATACCTTTAGTGTAATCGTACGGAAGAGACAAGAAACGACATTTCCAATATGACACGAAAATGGGAAACGGATCCTCCTTTAAATTCATCCAATGCAATCATTAATAGTCAACGCGCTTCATAAAATTTTGATAAATTTATTTGTTGTTAAATATTAAAATGATAAAAAAATTTAAATACAATGCAAAAATAAATACAATTAGAATACATATTTCTTTGCAAATATTTTAAATACACACGATTATACCTCTTTTTCAAAATATATATTTAAAATTTTTTAACATTTTAATATTTAAATAAACAATTGAACAAAAATATGTTTTAATTATATTAATTATTATTAATATTTCTCTTCGATTTATTTCTTGATATATATTGTTGCAAAATAATTGCTTCTTTTTTGGATGACGTCGATATTGCGCTATTGTGACATCCGTTTTCAATCTATTATCTTAAATGACAAATGTCATTTGGCTCATATTTCTGATGTTATAATAGTTAATAATCAATATTTCTGGAAATGTAATAGAAGTGATAATAATAATCATCCTTGAATCGATAACTGTTCTGAGAGAAAATCTGAAACGTCTTATATATCTTACGTATCAATCATGTAGATATAGCTTGCGATTGGGGTGTCCAGTTTAAAGACGACGTTCAAAGAATTATAGACTCGTCATTGAGCTCTTAACAGACGTATGTACTTTTAAAAATGGATGGTTGCTGCACTCCATTACTACTGCGATATATGATTTATCGGTCGCATCTTACAGATATAGATGATGACTGAAAAGATCGCACGTTACTAACACAACATGCCATTTTCGCTTCCGTTTGTATATCCATAGATACTCTTAATCCTTTCGATCCGCAGCGTTGAATGCATCGCTGCAACAAATTACTAGGATCGTGCACGAAACGCGACTGAGAGAGCTCCACAAATCCGCTATCAAACAATTCAACGAGACACTGCGATACAGAAAAATATGGAGTGCTGAAAGCTAGTAGCGTGAAATGTCAAGAATAACCAATGTCAAAAATATGATTTATATGTATAAAAATTGTTTTCCGTGATTCTCCCTCTCTCGGTAGAATTATTTCAGAATTATTTTATAGGAAGATCAAATAAGCGAATAAACTCTGTATATGTATAGGATGAAACAGTACGTCATAGTAATTTATTCGCCCAACAATAATAATAACGATAATAATATAGGATTATGGCGTAACCGGCAGAATTTATATTGAGGTTTCAACCCAGGAAGTAGTTTACACTCTAATTGAATCCAGCGAATATGTTCGCCCCCCCCCCCCTCCCCCAAATACGAAATGAAGCTTCCGCCTCGTGCAATCGCATCTTTCTCTTCGTTTGCCAACTGCAATTTCACAATTTAGCCAAAAATCAGCCTGTAAATTAGAGCGTGACAGAGAACGTTGGTACGATGGATGAGAGGGGAGAGGGGGAGAGGGCGATAAAAATCCATCCGCTTGTGCCCGCTTTAACCCGGCGGGAGCAAGCTCTCCTACTCGGGGGATTTAGGAAGCGAGAAAGTTTGCTCGGACGATGCCGCGTTAAATTAAATTACGGCGAAATTGCGGCACGAATTTGCGCATTGCTAGCTCGTACCGGCACATAGAAAGTAAAGGGAAACGAGAGCGCGTAATAAGAGGGGCATGTGTGGGATTGCTCTGCGTGCAGTAAATATATTGTATATAAGAATGCAAATTGCTTATTTTTTTCAGAATTTTCCAATTTTTAAAAAGCGCGCGCAACCTTCTCGTTTAATTGACATTGACGTAAATTTGTAATCTAACGAGATCTTTAAAAGTGGAGAGGATATCGCAATTTTGTATTAATATTCCGAGTAGCTTTATCTTTTACAAATAAAATCAAAGGTGAGAAAAAAAAACTGGTATCATTTATTCCACATAAATTTGACAAAAGACGCGATCTGTCCGCTTTGACGTTTCGGAGCACGCGAATTTACGGTGGTTTGGTTCGTTTAATTAACGGGTTGCTTAACGACAGTAACGGCAGCGTGAAAAATTCTGTTATCCTATACAGGATAATACATGCCGTGTATCTTTAAATATATTGAGATTTTGTAAATTTATTTTTGATGCTATACGCATGCATGTTTTCCTACTTGGGTTCCCGTCAACGAAGACCTCTTTTGAAACATCTAACATTTAATTAACGAGAAGTTAACTGCCGTAGAACATTGTAACGAGTCTACTTTTGTACGACTAAGGCGCCGTACAATTTCGTCGGCAAACAAACAACATACACATTGTTGCTCGTTAATGGTCTTGTTGAATCTATGTTTTAGTACTTAGTGAAAACGACTTACCGGATTTTCCGGCAGTCCATTACTCGTGCCAAGATATTTGTCTTTAATTCGAAATTTTGTTCGCGATATGAAAGTTTGTTTTCGTACAAATGATAATATATATAGTTGCATAAATGCAACTGTGTAATTGAGTGTAAGAACATTTCCATGAAAGCAGAGATAACTTAAGGCTATCATTTTACACTCGAGTACAGAAAGGAAGTCGAATCGCAAAGGACGCGTATTCGTTACTTGCTTCTGTACTTACCAGATACTTGCCAGCAACCACTCGCTCATTACCGCGAGTTACTTAGTGATGCATTAATGCGAAGCCCGAGCGCACTCAGTGGTCCATTTCCGTGCGCTCGAAGGTTTGCCTTTCGCCTCGTTGGACCATATGAAAGGAATACGGTGAAAGGAATAGGCAGAGAGAGAGAGAGAGAGAGAGAGAGAGAGACAGGTAGAGAGAGATGCATTTATATTTCATAATTGTTCGCTCGCAATGTATTGTTATTATTGAGCATATATTTCTCGCGTATTATTTGTCGTTTCAACGATATTTTTATTACTTTTATTAGCACATTTCTTTTTTCCGTCTTCATCTTCATTTGTTTTACCCTCTATATCCCCTTCTCATTTTTCTCCTCCTCGTCATTCTCTCCTTTGTTTTCCTTACGAATGCGAAATTGTAAAAGTCTGACGAGAAACTATGGCCAGGAACAAGCACGTTGCAAGCACCGATGTTAGTACTCGGAGAATCAGCTTCTCGGATGTACTTAAGAGATGGAACATGCGCAAGCGCAATTTTTCATCACAGCCGGAAAGTCCGCGGAGGCTGAACTCTGCGAAATCAGGAAGTCACCCGCCACAAGAATTACTTTCGCGTGTCGCGCAGACATAATTCTAGTGTCGTCTGTCTTTCTTTTTTACATTTGCTTTATTGTAGAATGCGGGAAGAAGGCGGAGATCGCGACATCATTTTTATTAATTATCCTTGCTTAAACTACATGTACACCCTTTATGCAAAATATATTATTATATTTTGAGAAATGAGCAACATTAATCTTGCGCATAACTTTACATATTTTATATTTTGTTATTAAAAAAAAAAAGGGGGATGTATAATTAATAAATGCAATAAATAAATATTTATTTATGTTAAATCGCGCGTTTAATCCAATCGATGTATTTTCGCACGTTTTACCTCTTTCCTCCCCTTTCTCTGTCGTATTTTTTCATTCTTTAACTCGGTGAAACATCGCTTGTCGCCGGTGCAATTGCGTGACGCGAGACTGCCACATCTCGCTGGCAATTTGTCACGATTTATTTTATCATCGGTTTAGCCGAACGTGCAGCGATGTGCTCGTGTAACCAACTGTACGATTACACGCGTGATGCATACATCATCACGCGAGAATACATTTTTGCGCACAGCGTGACTTTGAATAGCAAATTACCCACGACTATTGTTGCTAACCTTTTAATATCGCGCACGGATACGAATTATTTCCGTCTTTTAATCGGAACAAAACATTACCGGCGATAACCCGATAACGGCATATTTCCATTCAATATAATAAAAATTTTGTAATAAAAATCTCTGTCACAATATGATTTTTTTTTCTTTTCAGATCGAATTAATTGACTGGCGAACGTACGAGAGCGAACATCGAGGCTTTTATCTTATTCAGGAACCAAAAACTCTCTAATTGGAGCGAACCACGAGCAGCGAATGGTATGTATAAAAAAAAAAAAAAAAAAAAAAAAAAAAAAAAAAAAAAAAAAAAAAAAAAAAAAAAAAAAAAAAAAAAAAGAA